>OY757312.1:154327155-154927155 GCA_963583905.1 Stenurella melanura
GCCCTCCTGGCAATCAGTTTGAATTTGAGTGTAAATGATTTTTTCCTTTAACAAAGTAATTTTTCTTGCTTAAGTTCGAGACTACGGTCCAATTTCCTTATTTGTTTATCTTTTAAGTTGCATTTTCTTTTGTTTTAATTTAAGTATTAATTATTGTTGTTCTATTTTCCAAACTGATTGTTCTTTTGTAACGTGTTCTTTTATCCCTTTTCAGCCCTTTACTTAAAAAAATGGCTCCACCAGAATTTCTTAAAAAAAATTATCTCGGCTTCAGAAGGTCGGAGAGCAATTATTTTTTTTGTAAATTTGTAGAAAAATGCCAGCTATCTATTGGCAATAACGACATTGCAACATAATTTAAAATCTCAAGAATATTCAAGGTTTTTTGGAATAAAAAAAAATATCGATTTTTGACCGATTTTTCGCATATTAGGGATCGTTTCGTGATATGCGCAATAATTGCACAGGTTAGCGCAACTGTTAGAGAAACTTTTCGGACCGGTGCGGTATACAAATATGATGGCCTGTATGAGCTATTGGACATTGAAAAAATCGCGTTTTTTTCGAAAAAATCGATTTTTGCAAGACATTTGCAATATTTTGCAAATCTGTAAAAACGTTCTTATTCGACATATCTTGGACTACGCTTTCACCAAGTTTCGTTAAAGAATATTTTCTCTTCACGGAGATACAGTTATTTAAAAAAAATGCGATTTTTAACGTCTTTTTTGCAATAACTAATTAATTTTGCAATTTTCGGAGATCGGACTGGGCGGGCTCGATCTGTATTAAAAAGTTACACAATTGTGCTGTTAAACTTTTTTTTGTGCGACGCCAACTTTTCTTTTTCAACGCAAAAAACTGTTTTTCGCAAACTTTGGCCGCCATTTTGAAGAGGACGCAAGTTCGTCATTTGTTTCAAAAATGGTTCATTGAATTCTACGGAAAATTTCCGATTTTTTGCATACCTCGGTTTGCTGTTAATAATTTTTGTACATAAAATCCCTCACTTACTGGACTAAAGGTCCGTTGGAACTGTACGATGTAGATTGGCCCACAGGTTAGTAATATAATACGTACTAAGGAAATGTTTCTGTAACTCTGCCTTGCAAGGTGGTGATGCTAAGCCATCAATGTTTCTTTTAGGCAATTTGAGCACCTCTTCGCTATTTACAATTTTATAAATTTTGAAAAACGTTCTTGTACGTACTTCATTAACGGTATTTATCTTCAGGAAGCCATACAACCGACAAACGAATTCCTCAGTAATAGGAAATAAGCCAATAGTGCATCTATTTCAGATATTAAACTAATTTTTTTAAACATATCGATATATTTTTCATTCTGTTTTAGCATATCAAAAGGGCTTCTTTCCATTTCCGGGAAAATGCTGAGTTGAAATCACAGCCTGAAAAATGCAATTAAACTTCATTAAATAAACATGTTCGTATTATATTTAAGAATTTCAATGACAATCTCACTTGTGAAAGCATGGAACGCCGGTAGCGCTGGGCTTACATTTGGACCCAAACTTTCATATAGCTTAGTAATATTTACTTGTCTGCGAATTTCCTACACCAACATGCATAGAAATTATTAATTTTTTTCTATTTGATACATGTTGCCGAGCAGTATTACAGCTACATCGGTATCTGAACATCGAATGGTTGCGTGGCCATCGGAATCTGTCTTGCATATGTGATAAATTAACCGCTTCCTCGTGTGCTGGGCATGATAACTATCGATCTTCAATTTTCATTATATGATTATCGATTACTTCGTACTTATAGCATTGACCAAAATTTACGTAGAGTACTTTTTGATTTATGTAAGGAGCCATATGATCATTCGACAAGTCATAAATTAGGAAGCGAACTAAAGCTTCTTTGAACGTCTTTCAATTCACTTTGCGTATGATCTGGTCTATTTATGCAGTATGGCGTATATCTCATGCCTCTCAAAACGTAGTCATGACCTTTTATGGACGGACGAACACATCTATCAAATACAATAATAACTGTTGATGCCTTATTAAAAAGAAACATTTGCAAAAATTTTTCCAAATTTTCATACGCGCAGCGGATGCATTTTCCACCGGCATTTTTTCGGCTAAAGGTGAATTTCATCATTTATTGTTACAAATAAACTATGCAAAAAATTTCAGCTCTAGTACTATTAATTATTTTTTTACGTTTTTCAACGCAGGAATGGCTCTATTACTCTCACCTCCGCCTGAAGAATGGCAGCTGAAGGTCGTTTAATTCATATACCATACAAGATCTTACATGTGGGTGAAAATCAGCCTTGATAAAATGACTACCTTCAAGAGGTTGCGGGCTCTCGGTCTATAATGTTCTATCTCTATTTCTGGTATTGTTACCCACTCCACACTGTAGAAGAAAGACGAAATATCTAAATCCACAAAGCATACTTTTAATAAGGGTTGCAGAAGTTAAGTTGTATATACCCACGTGCTACTCCCCTGGTTTACTCACAGTATATTTATTTTACCTCACTGCTAAATTTGTGAAACTTATTCTGAATGAAGCCTTTTTTCTCAGATTAAAGCAATAACACATTTATTAAAAAAATCGATTGTGGAAGCCGTTACTTTGTGATAGTTAATCATGACGATATGAGAAGGAAAACTACTTTGTTTTCTACCACTAAAATTTATTGTAACATACACGTTACTGCAGTTTCGGTACTTTAACGTACCATTTTCAAACGTTGATTCAAATGATTCATTTGAATCAACGTTTGAAAATGGTACGTTAAAGTACCGAAACTGCAGTAACGTGTATGTTACAATAAATTTTAGTGGTAGAAAACAAAGTAGTTTTCCTTCTCATAACACATTTATTAATTCTTTTTCCAGAAATGTATAAATATTTATCTTGCAACTCATTGTTGTCTTTTACATTATCATCATTAGTGTTTATTACTGAAAGCAAATTTAACACATCGCAGTTTAAACAATCGTAACATATTTAATACTTAAATAAATAACTTACTATAAGCACAGATAAAATATTAGGCGTTTACATATGTACAACGGAGGCGTTAAAAATGAACAAATTTTTGTTTATTTATTTATTGTTACTGAAATATAAAGCCGGATACATATAAACTGACATGACGTAGTAACAGAATCCTTACATTTGGACAATTTAGAAGAGAAAAGAAGTATTTCCAAAAATGCCAATTATTTTAGGATCGAAGAATCAATTTAAAAGTCATTTTCGAATGAACATTAATACATTTAAATGCTTATATGAATAAATTAGAAATTCAATTAACATTTTGACTTTTACCTATACATGCATCTAAAGTTTTCGACTGAGCTACGTCTAAAACTCTCACGTGAAAAAGGGGTAAGCAAACACCAATCAATTGAATCTTTACAACCTTAAATTATTTGTTTTTGAAAAAGCAAAATACTGGCATTCAATGCCCTTATTAATACAAAACTTATCTTAAATATGCGGATATATGTTATCAAGGAGTGGTTACATGATCGTGTAGGTTTACGATTCTTATGGAAATGCAATTAATGAATTATAAGTCTTGTAAATAGGCCTACGTTATTAAAAATTACATGATTGCCTGTCATATTATATTTAAAGTGATTTGCACTTGCGTAGCGAGAACGGTAAAAGATCAAACTATTTATTTTTATAAAGTTCAACTAATATCGATAAGACATTATGATTGTTTATTCAGTTTCGTTTCCTGCAATATGTCATGATTCTCATAATTATTCGAGTGGTTCATACAACTGACGAAAACTGTACAATTTATCAGATCATTTTAAAACTTATGCTATGTAAGAAAATTGTTCCACATCACACTTTTATATTCAATTCGAATTGAAGAACTAATATTTACATTGGTATTAGACACAATGATTTTTTGGGCAAACTTCTGCGAGCGTCTAATATGAATTCTAATCAAACTTTTAAGGAGCATGACCAAATATGTATATTCTGTACATATACCAAAAAATATCCAGAATTTTATAGGACTTTTCTATAAAGTAATTTCTACGTTAAACACTGGTGTTTGAACATTGTTGTTACTTATAAGCGCAATGTGACTTAAGGAATAAGATAGGAAACAGGATGTATTGCAGGCACATTAAAAGTTGAAGTACTACAATGTGTTAATTAGGGATGGTTATTCATCGAATTTGACAAAACTTAATCATGCATCAATCTTCAAAAGGTTCATATCAGATTACGACGAGTTTTAATTTTGAAACATTTTTATTCATGGTAATTTCTATGATAGGTAACAGATAGTTTTGATCAAAAACGCAAATATGTAACTGAACTAGGATTTTATTGGTGTATTAAAAAATTAATAAAAAAAATATTGGCACACCATAATTTTCCTATTCGATATTAAATCAAACGCTACGCCCTCCATCAAATTGGGCTGATGTGATGAAAGAGCTAATGGGAAACAGCTTTGGTGCGGTCATGCGCCTAACAGGCAACCGATATTGATGGCGTGATGATGTTTGACGCGCTATACATCAATCCAGATAGAATAATGTGAGGATCGCAAAATGTTTGGTAAGACATTGTGAATGAAATGACTTAATGAAGCTAAAGTATTTGTTCATTTTAAAATTACTTAGAAGTGTGAATATTTTTGGTTTTCTTTAAAAAGTAGGATTTATTTTTCATTTTCACTTCCTTAGAGGCCTGTTCGAAAATTTCTTAAGGGTACCGTAGGTATTATTTTTTTAGTAATCAAAATATAATCTCCCATAACCTTATTCTTCGTCATTAATTATTTCTCAATAATTTTTAAAAGGTAAACACTAATTAACAAACTAAAAAAACTACATTTTGATATGCTTTGTATCCATGTTGGGATGATTCAGTACATTTTCAGCAGAGGGTCGCAAGATGACTCAGTACATTTTGACATGTTTTATTTTTCTTTTTTTTTTTCTTTTTACATTGACTAAAGTAAAGGCTAACTACATTTTGAAACACAGAAAGGGCATCGGTTCTATTTTTATTTGATGATGATTTTTAATGAAAATAAGGAAATGAATGATGATATTTTAAAAACAACATTACATTATTTTGCACCATCGCACGGAGAATTTATCAATTTGTAATGTTTTTTTAAAAATAATTCTATGGAATGCATTTTCATAAATAACTCGTTTATTTTAAATTTTTCGAAAAAACTCTATTTCAGATTTTTTGTCCAAAAAGATTCGTGTCTTATACTGGTGATAGAGATTGATCGACGGAATAGTAATTTTCGATTTTTATTAGGAAACTGTTCGAAATTTGTAGAATTTACCAAAAAAATCAAGTTTTCCAGGAGCTGTAGATTCGCTTTTGATTTATCAAATTTCTCAGAAACGAAACCTAATCGAGCCCTACAATTGCCATTTTTGAAAATCAAAATCGGATCTTCAGTTCAGGAGTTATTAATTTCTTCGAAAAATAATACTCGGCCCTGGAAAAAATACTTGCGTTCAACGGATTCGGGCCGCCAGCAACAGGCTTCATTTATGGTCGTGTACCTTTGATCCCACCAAGTCCATTTATGGTCGTGTACCTTTGATCCCACCAAGTCTCATCGAAATAGATCAATATTCTGGACAGATATCCTGCTTCCTAGCCCGATTTCGAGAAAACCAGTTTTTTACAAAAAATTTAATTTTTCATTTTTCAACATAGTCTCTGGTACACTTATTTGTAGAGCTTTGCCAGTGGCACCATTTCTTTTTTGAAATATCTCGATCCGACTACCCGTTACAGAGTTATTCAATTTTTCCCGAAAAACTCGAAACGTCTACATCGGGTACTTCCGGTTCCCGAACGAAGCCGAGCTTCCGGCGTTAAGGTTTTTTAAAGACCTCCTATTAACTACCCAAGTTTCATCGAAATCCGGAAACGAATTAGGGGGGCTGGGCGTAACAGACAGACAGACAGACAAACAGACCGACAGACAGAATTTTATAAATTCTCTCTCGAGCCGATAGATATGACTTTCATTTCGATCCGACGTTTTTTTCGGGTTTCGATGGTCCACTGGAAAATTGCAAAACTTATACTACATTTTTTTTTAAATGTAGTAACAAGTGAAAAAAACTACATTTTGATATGCTTTTTATTCAATTTGTTGGGAAGATTCATTACATTTTCAGCAGAGGGTCGCAAGATGACTCAGTGTTTTGACATGTTTTATTTGTCTTTTTTTTTTCTTTTTGCATTGACTAAAGTAAAAGCTAACTACATTTTGAAACACGGAAAGGGCATCGGTTCTATTTTTATTTAGTAAATGAAAATAACTAAATGAATTATGATATTTTAAATATAACATTATCACTTATCAATTTGTAATATTTTTTTAAATAATTCTTTGGAATGCATTTTCGTAAATAACTCGTTTATTTTAAGTTTTTCTAAAAAACTCTATTTTATATTTTTTGTCCAAAAAGGTCCATGCCTTATACTGGTTATAGAGATCGATCGACGGAATAGTTAATTTTCGATTTTTATTAGGAAACTGTTCGGAATTTGTAGAATTTATCAAAAAAATCAAGTTTTCCAGGATTTGTAGATTCGCTTTTGTTTTCTCAAATTTCTCACAAACGTCAACTAATAGACCTAATCGAGCCCTACAATTGCCATTTTTGAAAATCAAAATCGGTCCTTCGGTTCGGGAGTTATTAATTTCTTTGAAAAATCATACTCGGCCCTGGAAAACATACTTGCGGTCAACGGATTCGGGCCGCCAGCAATAGGCTTGATTTGTGGCCGGGTACCTTTGATCCCACCAAGTCTCATAGAAATCGATCAATATTCTGGACAGTTATCGTGCTTCCTAGCCCGATTTCGAGAAAACCAGTTTTTTGCAAATTTTCATTTGTTTTTCGACATAGCCTGTGGTATACTTATTTGTAGAGCATTGCCAGCGGCACCATCTCATTTTTGAAATGTCTCGATCCGACTACCCGTTATCGAGTTATTCAATTTCTCCCGAAAAACTCGAAACGTCTATATCGGGTACTTCCGGTTTCCGAACGGAGCCGAGCTTCCGGCGTTAAGGTTTTCTAAAGACCTCCTATTAACCACCCACGTTTCGTCGCAATCCGAAAACGGATTAGGGGGGCTGGGCGTGACAGACAGACAGACAGACAGACAGACAGACAGACAGACAGACAGACCGACAGACCGACTGACCGACGGACGGAATTTTCTAAATTCGCTCTCGAATCGATAGATATGACTTTCACATCGATCCGACGTTTTTTTCGGGTTTCGATGGTCCACCGGAAAAATGCTAAACGTATACTACATTTTTTTTCAAAATGTAGTAACAAGGCATCATTTCTGATTAACAAAGAAAAACAACACGGTGGAACTTTCCATAGAACACCAAAGAAATGAAATTTTCCAACTTACCAAGTTACAAGTAATTTAAATACTTATTTGCTTAACAGAAAAGACTACCTTCTTAATAATAAGTTCTATAGTCCCCTAGATCATTTTCTTATCACATTCACTGTCCAGAGCATAATGAAAAAAAAATAAAAAATTATTCGTTCTCTAGCTGTATATCGAAATTTTTTGAAGTGAAAAAAACAATGAGAAATTTATGCTTAATAAGTACAAACAGTTCGTTTATGTCCCTCAGACGAAATTTTATAATTCAAAAACAATAGTTTTTCTTTTTATTTCTCATACATTACTTTTTTCTGTTGCTTGCGGAATCCTATAAAGAATATAATTAAGCCCATTAAAAAAATAATAAGAAAAATAAAATAAAAGAAAAATAAAAAATAATAAAAGAAAATTTAAGAAAATGTCTTATTACCATATCATTAAATATGGTTGTTTGGCTCACCTACTAAGATTAATCTCTAAAGATTTAAAAGTTACAAAATAAAAGAATACAGTTCAAATAGTAAAATACTAGAATTATCCATTTGGAGAATTTTTGGTACAAGGAAAGAGAAGTATTACCTCAAGACGTTCAATAGAATGTACTTTCTGATTGTCTTGAAATGCATGTCAGTGAGTGACCTAAATTGTTGCAAATATGTGAAGAGCATAAAGATGAATTAATCCAGTGGGTTATAAATCGCATATTCATTAAAACGATTGCTAAAGATATTTTACTAATCCTGAAAACAAATTATGTCACATTTGACAAAATTCAACAGAATGGTGCAGGTTTATCTCAGGCAATTGAAGCATGGATAAAGTTAATGGCTGTTTTTGAAGAGGAGAGGAGTTTACAACATGATATATCAGCTGTTTAAAAAAAGATTTGATAAAGCGTTAACCCCTTTCTAGTTTTTGGCATATATACTGAATCCCACAATAAATAAGAAAGAATATCTAATGAAGAAAAGAGAGCTGCCTTGAATATTGTTTTCAAAGATTTTTCAGACACGTTATTAATTATTAACATTGACAATTAAGTTGGAAACCAAGTCACACTTTTTCCAAGAAATATGTTTTCCGACGAAGTAATAGAAAATGTAACAGCAGTGGAGATCCGAAGATGTTCCCGATACTAAGTAAATAGTGATTCCTGTCTTCTGTGCCTCTGATTCTTTTTAAGATGCGAGGAGGATGTTTTCTTCCTATGGACTTATTAATTCAGATATAAGATGTGTTATTCAAGCATTATAATACTATGAAAGTTTCTTTAATTTTAAATATTTTTTTACATGTATCTATATCATGTTTCACTTTTAGTTTCACTGGATCTTTTGTATTAAAAGTATTTCAAAGTTTTATTTTTGTATGTGTGCTTATCGAAACTACACTCCCCGTATTTTTCGAAACATTCAGACTTTGATTTTAGTATTTTTAATAGGTCATGAATTCTTAAAATAAAAATCAGTCTTAGATCATGATTTTACTCAACTGATTTGAATCATCTCAATCCTGCTCTTGACCCACAAATTGTTGTGTTAACAATCAAATTTTACTTGTTTCATCTTTCCTAGTTGACCGTACAGACACTTTCTTTTGGACCACTGTATATAAATCCTTAGCCACTTCGCGAAACCGCAGCCGGTGGCAATGACTCGGTTTGCAGAACCGTCTGCGATGGGACACTCCCAGCAAAATACGCATAATTCCATTACACAACATTAGCCTTAACTCCAATTAATCGTACTAAATTTAGATCCCAATCAGTTAAAATATATAGTGAATTTAACAGCCATGACCAAATTCAAAACCATATTCAAAAGGATGCTTGTTTGTTTTCCCATTCACATTGTAATGTGTTTTGACTACAACCTGACCTTGTACAATTAGCATTAATAAATTTGTCGCTATTCTATTTATATAATTCTATACCTGTTCACAATGTTCACATGGCGTAGGTATTTAAGAGCCGCAGATACTGAGTTGGTGTGAAAACATGAGAGAAAAAATTATGTAGATTTCTAATAATTAGTAACACTAAGTAAGGTCTTCATCATTTTATGTTACTAAATACACATTATGTTAAGGACTTTACGAAACCTGTAAAGAGTGTTTTAATCGATTTTTAACCTTTTTTTATTTACGAAAAATATTGCTGACATGAAGAAAAATGGACCACGGATTAATATTCAGCACGCTCATTATTACGCTGTTCATTGTTACATGACGATTTCTTTTTACTTCCCTCGCATACCGAAGGGAAGTATTGTATTCGAGAAAAAATCACCCTCCGAGATTTTTTCGGATTCTGACGTTTCAGAACACGTAGATTCCGAAAATATAGGTTTTTCAATTCCGTCCGTCTGCCTGTCTGTCTGTCTGTCTGTCTGTTGGTGCATTAACTAAAAAACTACTTGACGGAGAGCAGTCCAATTTGGTAGGTAGTTAACCCTACTGTCAGCGAAGAACTGGTAGAATTTTCACTGAAAAATATACAGGGTGGACCGTCTAAACGGAATAAATAGTGAAAAAAATTTTTTTTGCTCAAATTTAAAATTTCCACGTTTCATGACGCGCTAAACCTATTTCAGGAAAAAAAAAATTTTTGAAATTTTTTTTCAATCATTTTTTAAAAAATTTTTACCACTAAAAAAAAATTTTTTCTTTGTTCAAATTTAAAATTTCCACGTTTCATGGCATTCTAAACCTATTTAAAAGAAAAAAAAAATTTTGAAAATTTTTTACCAACATTTTTTAAAAAATTTTTACCACCAAAATAGATGAATTTTTTTTTTCTCAAAATTTAACATTTTCACGTTTCATAGCGTTCTAAATCTATTTAAAGAGAAATAAAAAAAAAATTTAAAATTTTTGAAAAAATTTTACCACAAATAGATGGAATTTTTTTTTCAGATTTAAAATTTCCACGTTTCCATGGCATTCCAAATTTATTAAAACAAATTTAAAAATGTTTTAGAAAAATTTAAAAAAAATGAAAACATGTTTATGTAATCTATTTATCACCATTATAGAATAGACGAAATATTTTTTTTGCTCAAATTTAAAATTCCCACGTTTCATAAACATTCTAAACCTATTTCGGAAAAAAAAATTGCAACATATTTTCACCAATTTGGAAAAAAATTTAACACTAGAATAGACAGAAAACATTTTTGAAAATTTGTTCTATATATTAATCACCACTATACTTCCACTCCATTGCGTGAATGTGGGATTGAGAATGTGAGAGATGGCAATAATATTTGGCATATCCTATTATATACTTTTATTGAATAATGGCATCCCAAGAAATAATTGAGTCATGGTGGACATTTATAAAGGTATTTGCGCAAGCCTTTCATATTTGGCACCTGTTATTTAGTATATTGAACTTTTGCTGTTGGACGAACACTCTGTATATTTTTTTGACCAAAAGTTATCAGGTTTTCTTTGTAATAATACCAATAATTATATTCCGATTATGATTCCCAATGTCATTTCATAATTAATAATTTTTTGAGTGACTGTCATGCACAAATAACGAGGGAAGTTCTGTGTAAATAACTTTACCGATTTTTTTGTAGGGCTGTGTCATTATACTCTTCGAAATTGGAAAACGAAGAGTAGGTATATTGCACTCCATCGGCACATTAAAACCGGTAATATCGCTCGCAGAGAAAACAATTTTCATATCACTGTGTTGGTGATCGAATTCTGAGCATCTTTCAAAATGTCCGTCCATCTGCTTATCTCTCTGTCTGCAGGGGCGGTTTTAACATGCTTGCCGCCCCCGGCACTATTTTAAGATGCCGCCCCAACTCTTAAAAAATATAACATATATATACTTGATTGATTGATTTACCAGCGTAAGGTGAGCATTGCTGCCGATTCCGAGCATCCATGGAGGTTCGTTCCAACACGCAGCTTGGTCGTCCGTCGAACACGCCCAACGGACGGCCAAACCGCGTGCCGGAACCTAACCTCGGAGTGTAAGCGTTTCCGAGATGCTTCTTTTCAGTTTCCATGCTTCTTTTAAGTTTCCATCTCCTTATTTTTCTTCTTCTAAGTTTTCTGTTTCTTCTGTTTCTTAATCTAGCAGCTTTTATTTTTATTTATTAACCGTTCCACAGGTAAATAACCATTTACGGTGGAAGTGCTGGGAAGGGCGAAAAAAAATAAGCGCTTTTTATAGCGGGTTATGAGAAATAGGTTCAAAGGAATACTTTGCACACCTTGTATATTGTTTTTTCTTTTTTGAAGCGATCAACTTCAATTTCCGCTTTCTAGTTCCGGGAAGTTTTGCCATTTCATCACCTATATATAATGATTAATACCTTTTCAATTTTAATCTTAATTTCTTTTTAAAATTTTACTAAATAAACCAGTGCTAATGCTACAACAAATAAAGAAAACGTATCTCCCTTCATCCGCATCTGGCTGGCTAGCTGTTTATATTGCCCATGTTGCTCTCCATACACTTGAAAAAGGGACGGCGCAGGTAGTATAAATTCTACTATGTTCCAGCTATAGTGTACTAACACAGACACTATTTGCTTTTATTTTTAGGGGCCACTAACTTAATTATTCAATTATTAATTCGATGCGTGCTTTGCTCCTCCACCATTACACCTCATTTTACGCAGGATTTTTTAAATCTACCGACGATTTGAATTTTATCGAGTTTAATGGAGTTTTGACAGGTTTTTTTCGCGTTTTCCCGGGAGCGTCGCAGAAACACATCCGCTCTCGACGAAGATAAACCGACTCCTCCATTGCCACTGAATACCTTCATAATGTCAATAAAATAATACACCATAACGTATAATACATAGTCGCCAAAAAATGTTTTCCAAAAAAAGAATACTTACTAAACATTTTTTTTGTATATTTTAAAAGAACAAAGGACACTACACATTAGAGGTGAGTCGTATATAATATGACTTTCTGTATAACACCTATTTATTAAAAATAAAGAAAAGATAAACTAATTTTAAAAATAAAATAATTTTAAACAAATTATACAAGATCAAGACGAACTTTTCTTGCTTTTTTCACAGCATAATCATTGATTATATCTCCTGTTTTCATAGTTTTTAAAATTTCATTTTCAATATTTAATACTGCTAGTGAATTTAGCCTTTCCTGCGTCATTGTGGGCCATAAGTAATTCTTTACCCGTCGCAAGGTCGAGAAACTCCTTTCTCCCGAACAGTTTGTAGTGGGTATTTATTTTCTAATAATATAAATTAGGTATGAAAGAAAGCCGCTTCTGTCTGCCATCCATATCACTCAATGCGTTGTTTTGGCTTCAATGGAACTGTCGCATTAGCGGAATCATAAAAACGATATTTAAAGGAAAAAAAAATTGCCGCCCTTGAAATTTTGCCACCCTGGGCACTCGCCCATTATTTTTTTTATGTTTTGTAATTAAACAAAAAAATATCTAAAAGTAAGTAACTAAGAAACTGCGAAGAATATCCTATAGAATGTGCAACAATTATATAGAAGTGCAGTAAATCGGCGAAGAGTATAATGGTTGGCTTGTTACTACATTTTGAAAAAAAAAATGTAGTATAGGTTTTGCATTTTTCCGGTGGACTATCGAAATCCGAAAAAAACGTCGGATCGAAATGAAAGTCATATCTATCGACTCGAGAGCGAATTTAGAAAATTCCGTCCGTCGGTCAGTCGGTCTGCCTGTCGCTCTGTCTGTCTGTCTGTCTGTCTGTCTGTCACGCCCCAGCCCCCCCCCAATCCGTTTTTTGATTTCGATGAGACTTGAGTGGTTAATAGGAGGTCTTTAGAAAATCTTAACGCCGGAAGCTCGGCTCCGTTCGGAAACCGGAAGTACCAAATATAGACCCTTCGAGTTTTTCGGGAAAAACTGAAAAGCAATGATGCCGCTGGCAAAGCTCTGCAAATAAGTATACCAGAGACTATGTCGAAAAACAAATGAAAATTGAATTTTGTTGCAAAAAACTGGTTTCCTCGAAAACGGGCTAGGAAGCACGATAACTGTCCAGAATATTGATCGAACTCGATGAGACTTGGTGGGATCAAAAGTACACGGCCACAAATGAAGCTTATTGCTGGCGACCCGAATCCCTTGATCGCAAGTATTTTTTCCAGGGCCGAGTATGATTTTTCAAAGAAATGAATAACTTCCGAACCGAAGGTCTGATTTTGATTTTAAAAAATGGCAACTGTAGGGCTCGATTAGGTGTATTAGGTGACGTTTGTGAGAAATTTGACAAAACAAAAGCGAATCTACAAATCCAGGAAAACTCCTGAAAATAGAGTTTTTTCGAAAAATTGAAAATAAATGAGTTATTTACATTCCATAGAATTATTTTAAAAAATAATACAAATTGATAAATTCTCCGTGCGATATAGGTGCAAAAAAATAATGTAATATTTAAAATATCATTATTCATTTCATTTGACTGATTTTCATTTACTAAATAAAAAATAGAACTTATGCCCTTTTTGTGTTTCAAAATGTAGTTAGCCTTTACTTTAGTCAATGCAAGTAGAAAAATAGGACATGTCAAAATGTTCTGCTGAAAATGTATTGAATCATCCCAACAGGGATAAAAAGCATATCAAAATGTAGTTTTTTTTATCTCTTTATGGGTTTTGCATTTTTCCGGTGGACCATCGAAATCCGAAAAAAACGTCGGATCGAAATGAAAGTCATATCTATCGACTCGAGAGCGAATTTAGAAAATTCCGTCCGTCGGTCTGTCTGTCACGCCCAGCTCCTCTAATCCGTTTTCGGATTTCGATGAGATTTGGGTGGTTAATAGGAGGTCTCTAGAAAACCTTGACGCCGGAAGCTCGGCGGTTTGTAATTATATTTAGCACTAAACGTGCTAATAAAATTCTCATTTTTTGCAAGTCCATTATTTTATACTTGCACTTTCTATTTATGAAAAAAAAAAAGCCAAACAAGCCTCTATTGTTTGAAATTTGGACAGTGTATTAGTGTTAGCTAGAGGAAGAGCTCTATTTTTCAACAGAATCAATCGGTAAATAAAAAGTTATTAATTATTTAAATTTAAAAAAATCTAATTATTTTACGTCTTGTTACTAAACAAGAAATGTCTATAGCATGATTTACGATAAAACTGCGACTAGGATCCCATAGAATGTGCAACAATTTTAAAAAAATTCAATAAATCCCCGAAGAGTATAATGTTTACTCTAGTTTTGTTTAATATTTACTCGTTCTAAATATATTAACCCTTACGAAGAGTTTTGGTACAGCTTGTATAATATATGTTTATATTGCACCCAAAATTATTATAATGATTAATAACTGTTATTTATTTTGTTACAGGTAAAATTCTGAGGTTTATTTCAAAGCTTGGGTAAGCAGTATTAATATAGTAATGCATTCTATCAGAGTTCTCGATTAAGTTTATCTAATCAAGCAAATGTCTTTATTTCGTATTTATTGTTAGTGCGTTGTATGGAAATCTGTAACTGGGCGTCTTTGCTATTAATTTTTCAACTGTCTGTTTCAATTTGACAAGGTTAATTTGCTAAAACTGGTAAAGAGGACATAAATTATCTGCAGTCTTTTTTGTCCAGCTTATTTGAGACTCCCTATATAAGAAAAAATATTAAAATATATAAAAAACAAATAAAATTGATACGTCCGAGCATTTTTTCAAAAACGAACCGTTTTTAGGGTTAGTATTTAAGGGGCTGATTTCCTCATTAAGGGGCGATTAAAAAAAATTCTCACATCTAGATCCACTGAAGGACAGTGTGTCAAATTTCAATTTTTCAACTCCAGGTGTTTAGGACAACCACTGCAGGAAGAACAATAACAAAACAAAAAAGTCAATTCAAAAAATGTAAATACATATTTTTTGTTTCTTGTTTTTAAATCAAGTTCGTGAAATAATTATAATTTGCAAAGATAACTGAACTCTACCATATTACCTAAATTTACGTCGAAATTTTTTTTATCAAGTTCTGCTGCAGATACACTGCCACTGAGCATTCGCAAGTTTAATAAAGTTCCTGCCTTGACTGCTATTGTGCTCGCTGATCTGTTTGATAGTTGTCATTTTATATCAGATGTCAACTGATTTGAATTGTTTTTACCAGCTAAATCAAAATTACTCTAAGTATTTTTTTACCTTCAAAGAAGAGAATGGTGGTTTAAAATGATAACAATAGAAAACAGGAGTACCTAACACTGACAAAATTGTTTTGTCTAAATATTTGTGAAAAACCTGTAACTCTTTCAAGACGGCACAAACAATAACCAATGCAACCAACTGTCACTTTTCAAATGTTCCTTTTCAGTAGGTGCTCATACCTATCTTTATCTAAGTATGTTCATTTCAAAGTTTAAACATTACAATGTATATTGAGCTACTAGGTTTGGTATAAAATTATTGCCCACTTTTAGAAAACAATATTTATTTATAGAACTCATTTCAAACGCGTGCGTGTCGATGATGTCTTTAACTTAGACTGCACCCTAAATATAAGCTACTTAAGGGCCGTTAATTTCGGTCTCGATTAAACACATAGTTGACTAATCTGCCTGCTAATTTAACTGAAACAAATAACCAAGGCTTAAAGTTGTTTGCGTATTTTGCGACACATATTAATTAGTAGTTTAGATAGCTTACCCAGTTTTTCTTTAGCTGACATTATTAATTTGTCGCTTCTTTTTCTTCTGTTGTATTATTTTAGATTTAAATAGTCTAATGTAGACATACGCTCTAGATGCGTTATATTTCTATCTCGAGTGAAATTAGTTTGTTTATGCAGACTTAATTACTATCGAAAATAAATGGTACCACTTTGACATGATAGATAGATAGAAGTACAATAAAAAAGTCAGGACTTACCTTACTTCTCAAAAAATATGGTTATGTTTAATCTCGATCATTTTCGGTAATCGTATCTCGATGCTACGATTAAATTTAACTACAGCCACGCCCACATCTAACTACAATCAACTCCTAACTGAGCTTGAAAGTCACCAAATCCACTTAATATTTAATCTGAGGCTGAATTAACTTAATCGTGGCCGAAAGTAACAGTCCTAACTAACAGCTGGAAAGATTACCGCAGTTTGACGATTGACGAAGTGTCTTCACAGCAGAAATGTTTCCAGTCATAGGTAACACAATTTGCTTTTCTACTTTTACCGCTTTATATCACAATTTTATTTTACTCTCCTCTTTGGGAAAGCGAAGAAATATTCTATTTGGGGTATTAGCATTATTATTGGAACAATTTGGCACAAAATACTCTTAAGTTTTAGCTCGTAAACAGAATCCTAACCTAAGTTTCCGACACCTGATATAAAATGACAACTGACAAATAAAGCAGTGGGAAATTAGCAGTAAAGACAGCAACTTAACAAAATTAAAATAGTTGTAGTGACGTCATCCAAGTCGGTGCACCCATTATTACGGGAAAAATAGGCAGGATGCATAAAACTCAAAGATATGAATAAATCAACTGTATAAATTATACTAAGCCATCTTCCAACACTTTTTTCTCTATGATAAAAATTTGTATGAATTTTGTGATTAGTTCCACATTAAATCTGAGACTTTTCTCTACATTCTATGTTGTTTTCGTTTGTTTAGCGGCTCTGAATAGTGAGAATTATCGATCGATGTGTCCGGACGTACGAAACTCCCAGAGAATTCTCATTTTCCGCTCATTTCGGAGCGGCTCATAACTGGATTTATCACCTAAACGGCTTAAGTAAGACAAAAATTTGTAAAGGCCTTTTTTGTAGAGAAAGAGACGAGCTACAAATCTTGTCGAAAACTGTTTGCTGTATTTTCATTATTTTAGCCGCTAGAGCAAAAAAAAACGAAAATCAAAAAGTTTCTCCAAATTTTTTTGAATTTTCCCGGAACTTGGTAGTGCAAAGAATGCATCATTCCATTCTACAGGTTATCACCTACTTAAATTCCGGAGATGATCCTTTTATTAATTTTTGCGAGGTTTTTACAAAATTTTGCCTTCATTGCCGGTACTAAGGGGAGTAATATAATTAAATAAATGGACGCTGACAGTGAGAAATAGATTTCTTTGACACGGCCAGAGGTAACGGAAGCTGCAGAAATCGCCTCATTAAACTTGTCGCCCGAAAAGTCGAGAAAATTGTACATTATAGCGTATGAATCCTTCTTAAATTGGGGAAATTAAATGAAAATTAATTAAATAAATATTTAATATTTAATAGTTGTGGACAAAGTACAGTATTCCACACGCATAAAATAGCTACAATTGACTATGATGATGTACGGCACTCGCCTGTGGCTCCTGTTTTAAACTTCACCCTCGTGAATAATAGCCATCATGCTCATTAAACAATATACTATTTTTTAAAGCTAATCAAAAAATTTTTACGAAACCTATATGCCTTTATTCTTTGTATTGTTGAAAATAATAACATGAGCTGATGTCGTAGGTACTCAAGTGAATAACATACGACATACGTGGGATACACTTTGATGCCGATTTTGTCAAAAAAGATGAGACATGCTTACAAAATGGCACATTTCCCCCAAAAGAACTCTTCGGTAATTGTAGAAAAAAGCAACTTAATGCTGCTACTTATAAATAAAGAAGCATGTGGTAAAAAAAAATAAAAAAATATTTCACTTTACCTATTCCGCGTTGCCAATTGCTCTTAGGAATATTATTTAACCACAATAACACGTTACTTTTCCAAATAATCACAGCAAAATAATCTCATAATATACAGTCTCAATCTGATTAGAATTTTACTACGGTTTTCTTTCAGTTAAAAAGTGAATAAAATGTGCCTCTACTAATTTCCAGCTACAATTGTCCCTTCTTGCTATTCAATCACACTACAGTTGGTCGCCATTGTTGTAAATGGGACTATATTGGTTACTGGGTCAATTCGTCCAGTTTTAATCATACCGAACTCGCCTGATGATTTCATTTCGTTGTATAAAATCAATAAAACAGCGGAGTCGGCGGCGCTCCTGCATGTCTTATTCCTCCATATTGTTTGGCAATATTGCTGGGAATCGTCAATAATAGAAGTGACATCACTTATTTATCTTTAACTGAGCATAATATATGGAACGGGAATTAAATTGAATATTAAGGGCAATATTTTTTTATTTTTTGGAATGTAGGATTAGAAGGATTTCCTTATACAGGGTGTAATTAGTTTCATGTCATTAAAAAAACTGGTGGTAGGGAACGACAAGACAAGCAAAAAAATCTTATACAACATGGGGTAAAAAGCTCATAGTTTTGGAGAAAAAAAATAAACAAAAATTTCCAAAATACTTAATAACCTAGTTTGAGAACTGCTGGCATATTGGTGTAGGTTTTATTGCCTCGCGTCTTGTCGCACGAGATACTCTGACATTCCTGCAAATAAGTATGCCAACAAAGCAGTTAAAAGCGACCGACAGAGGACATCGTCATGTTTTTTGCTTCTTCGCGGCCAATTATTCTATTAGGCGTGCTATACTCACCCTTGTAATATTCTCAAGTAATAATTACCGTTTTGTCCTTACTTGGTAAAGAACGTACGCATGACGCGACGTACCTGTTCCTTGGTTTTGTCTGTTGCTTTTTTTTTGAATTTTGTGCCACTTATGTTGAGATTTATTTTATTGACTTATCGTTCAAGTCGTTAGTACTTGGTTACGTAAGACACTACTTCTCGTTCGTGCTTTTCGTGTTACTTTTTGGATTTTGGACCAAGTTCCTCTTTTTCTTTTCTCTATTGATAACGTTAATTTACAGTTTAGTGTGGTGTTTTAAACGCAGATTTTGGACATTATGGGAGATTACACTTATCCAGAGCTCGCGGATATGGACTTGGTACATGGAGAAAGTGGTGGAAATGCAGCTGGTGCGGAAGAGCTTTAGAACAATTGCAACGACGTATTTTAATGTGCATAGAAATCATAAAAAGTGTGTTATTAGTTCGACGTACCAAAATGTGTATACGTGGAGATGGAGGTCATTTCGAACAATTTTTGTAAAAAATTCAAAAGAATTGTTCAGTTATTGGGTGTTACCTAGTGGCCATTAAAGGTATGATTATTATTATTAGTATTCGTTGTCTTGTTTTTATCTGTTTATTATTGTTTACATTGACTTTCATAGAGACCATAGACTTGATTTTTAGTTTTCGATACCTGATTGAGAAAAATTATGCGCTCAATTCGTTAAAAAAATCAGGTTCTTTCCTAACTTAAAATACACAACTATTTTCTGTTATCGTATCTTGGACGTCTAACTGTTCGTTTTCCAATTTCATAAAATAATTACTAATTTTTTAAGCTTTTATCACAATGTTACAAATGTTAATAAACCACTTTTAAATTTTATAAATTCTTATAAACGACAATAAAAGCTACAATAGCTTTGTTCCAAATTAAAAAACACATGTAAACACATCCTATTTAAACCCCTGCGGCCATACTATGCTTGCGTTGTGGCGAAAGAGAAGGAATTATTTACATTTTCATAATTAGTGGTATAAAAAGTTCGATACAAATAATCCCATCAAAGTGCCGCACCTCTACCGACGGGAACACAAGTCGGGTATTACAGTTTTTTTTATTACTTCTAATATTCGGAACTATAACACCCATTGACTCTGGAAAACAGTGGTTCTCAAATCTTTCCTACCTTAACATTAAAAATCACGTCACGTCAGTTTTTTTCAAAGTGCCCCTAGAAAAAAAGGTAATATAGGGTTTCTGTTTGTCTAGTCGGTCCCTATTACCAGTTTTTTTTAATGACATCAAACTAATTACACCCTGTATAATTTACAAAGTCAAAAATTGTGTGTTCCCAATAGTATAAAACTTTACTGATTGCAGAATAATATTTTTTATATATCAACTATTATTAATCTGTTAAACAGGTTGAATGGTATATGTGTACATATATTTTGGGCAGTAATATGCTATCCCGAAAGAAGCAAAAAAGCATTTCCTTTGTTGGCTTTATATATAATCCGGAACGTAAAGTACAACATACAAAAATCTTGTTGCTAAAATGATGCGCGCAATAGGCGAATTTTCTACTTACACCTTGCCGTGAACTGAAATGAAATGTAAGTATACCAAAATTAATACCCGGAAACAAGAAATATGGTTGTATAGAAAAGATAATTGTAAGAAAGATTTATGTTATGGACTCGATTTGAAGCTGCAAACTTAACCTAAAAAATTGAAGAAGTTGAAAAAAAACAGTTTTTCGTAAATAAAAAAAACTATACGTCATTTAATCATTTTATTTTGTTCTTCTGTTCTTCGAGCTAATTTCTTTAACTTTTTTAGTTAAAGTGCCTCGACATAATAATTTTTCAAATAGGGAAATGAGAGATATGATATGTGTTTACGTACAAAAAAATTTTAGCGGACGTGATCCTCAAGCCAGCTCAATCGTTTATCAGCACAACAGGGGTGAGTAAACAATCTGTTCTAAGAGTCTTACGCAAAGAACGCTTCTACCCATATCACTTTACTCCTGTACAAAACTTGCTTCGAAGGTATCTTCCACAAAGGCTACAATTTCGTCAATGTGTTCTAAATAAACACAACAGGCATCGAAATTTTATTTGCCGAGGAAGCAACTTTTACTCGTCGAGGCGTTTTTAACTGGAGAAATACCCATTACTGGGAAGTAGAAAATCCTTATGCCATTAAGGAAACGCATTTTCAGCACGAACTTAAGATTAAAGTTTGGCGTGCTATTATCGGCGATCAGTTATTGGGACCATTTGTCCATCGTTCAAATTTAAATGGACAGTTTTATCTATTTTTTCTTCAAAATACTCTTGCTGATATATTACATGCTTTCATGCTATACATACGGAACAGAATGTGGGTTATGCAAGATGGAGCTCCCCCTCATTTCTCCATTGAAGTCAGAACTTATCTTAATGAGACTTTTCCATGCAGATGGATCGGTCGAGGAAGTGAGTTTGCTTGACCACCAAGGAGTCCTGATTATAATCCTTTGGATTATTATGTGTGGGGACATATGAAGTCCTTAGCCTATGCAAATACTATCAATTCAAGAGAAGAATTTGATATTAACGTTTGGTGTGGTATTATCGGTGATCAGTTATTGGGACCATTTGTCCTTCCTCCAAATTTAAATGGACAGTCTTATCTGTTTTTTCTTCAAAATACTCTTGCTGATATATTACATGCTTTCATGATAGACATACAGAACAGGATGTGGCTTATGCAAGATGGAGCTCCCCTCATTTCTCCATTGAAGTCAGGACTTATTTTAATGAGACTTTCCCACGCAGACGGATCGGTCGAGAAAGTGAGTTTGGTTGGCTACTAAGGAGTCCTGATTATAATCCTATGGATTATTATGTGTGGGGACATATGAAGTCCTTAGTTTATGCAAATACTATCAATTCAAGAGAAGAATTGTGGGACAAATTACAAAACGCAGCCAATTTTATTAGAGGACAAGAAAACATATTTTTCAAGAAGAAGAATTAGAAAAGGCATTGTAGGTGGAGACCATATCGAAAACTTACTCTAAGTAATGGGATGGGACTTTTGCATGAGGGAAAAGTTTATGCAATAAATACTAATGTCATTAAGTCAACTTTTATGTTATTTTTTGGTCTTGTAATAAGACTAGATCCTTATTTTACACAATATTTTGATTTATGTATTTATCTCAATACCATAAAAATACTCCATTAGTTCATAAGAAGGTGAGTTTACACTGTTATCACGATTTTGTTTTCCCTTACATCTTGTACTTTTTTCAATAAATACACTTTGTTTCAAAAAATTTGAAGTTGTCTTTCAAAAATTATTCAAATGTTTAACGGCAATTTCCTCGAAAACGGTTCGAGTTATCAAATTCTATTAAGTGTACCCTCTATACGTGAAAATGACGTCCTCATCAAATTTTCTGATCAGAAGTATCACAACGTTTCGTCCAAAAAAAATGAAAAAAATTCATCATCAGATAAATAATTTGAGTTTTGACACCCTGTATCTTTTTCCATAGCAAAATTTTACGAAAGCATATTTGATTATATCCTCATATTTTGACCCAAAGAATCTACCCCTGCACTATGGTCTGTTATTAATGGTTCACCCTGGATAGGAAATAAGTGTCTAGATTCTGCCTTTATAGGATTTTCACAATTTTTATAGGCTTTTGACAGATGTCATGTGTCAAGAATATGCTACATTACAATTTTCACAATTCCTCATTAAAGTGCTCAGAATTACGAAAATTTTGAGCCCAAATAGAATGACTTTGGTTGAATTACAAAGGAGGAATCAGATATTTACCTAAAAATGCCACACTGTGCGGCGGTACTTAATTTCTCTTTATTGCAGTTCAGTAGTATTGTTAATTGATGTCGTTTAAGCTACCTGTTTAGATGGAGCACTGCATGTAGAAGTTAACTATAAATAATTAAAAGCGTACGTGAATTCATTTATTGACTTTTTAGGCACGAGACACAGACGGTGTTTAATATTATAGCTATTACTGCCATTAGTAAAAGGAATCTTGTGGTTGTTTTAAGTAAGTACTTCAATAAATTCGAAAGCAAGTACGTATAACATCATGAAGATAAATCCATTATTCATTCTGAATGTAGAAAAATGAAAACGAGCCTTTTCAAATATTTCTTGTATGATAGTTCTGGTTTAGATGGTCGAAAAGCGTTCAGATAGTTTCCTGGAAATTTGGATTTTGTAGATTTTTGTTTTTAGTTAACAAATTGTGAAATCATAAACCAATTTTTTTCAGGGCTCGTTTGTAGGAAACATCCTAGAGCACTGCAACTTTCTGGGCTTATTGTGTTTACCCTGCCATACTTCATTCTACCCCCTTCAGTGTACTTCTGTAAACCGAATTAGGTGATACATGTCTAAGGTTGGGCGAGTACTAATGAATTCTGGGCCTGTTGATGTTAGCCCGTAGATGCTATATTTTTATTTTATTTTAATTTTAATGCCTTATTTATATTAACGTCCTGGCGGAGTTCAGCTATTGCTGCTCTACCACTCAACCAGGACACGTACACATAGACATCAACACAACAACCATTCCCTGCGATATTGCCATCTACCGCAGCTGAGACTCGAACCCAGGGGAGATAACAGCGACTAGACATGTTGTGCCACCCAACAGTGGTCTAGGTCACTGCTACCGTCTCGGTAACACATGAAAAAACACCACTAACGTCCATACCCCTAGCCAGGATTCGAACCCGGGACTCCGTGGTCGCAAGCCAAACACCTTCAGCATTGCGCCACCGAGCTGCGGACCAGTGTAGTGCCTCGAATACAATGTGAAGCACCGTTTACTTCTCCTTGCCGCATAGTCTGCCGTCCAGGTTGCCGCCAAATTTACCGATTGTATTCAGGTACTTCTTAACAGGAAAACGTCCTGTCAGAAGTCCTGTTATTATTTTGAACCGCGTCCCGTTCTTTGAGAGTAGTTCTTCACTTTGTTTTGCATGTGGATTTCAATACGTGTTTCCCGTATCGATTTCCTGAAATGTTCCTCCAGTGGTTTCTATGCTTACTCTTGACCCAATCTTTAATCATCCCTCTAGACGAGCTCTTGGTAATGCCTGACGCAGGTTCTAGGCCGAAAAATATATTAACTGCTCCTAATCTGGCGAGTTCATCAGCTTTTTCATTGCCACCTATTCTGGACTGTGATGGCGCCCAGAGTAGTTTGAGTATTCTGGTCACATAGAGATGTACCACAATTCGGAAACTTAAATGTTGCAAATTCTTAAATGTACATCGTTGTAATTTCAAAGCAATCAAAAACAAGCTAACTGTTAAACTCCTCGCCGATTTACTACACTTTTTATATAATTGTTGCACATTCTATAGGATACTCTTCGCAGTTTTTATGCAAATAATAGTAGTTTAGATATTTTGTGTTTAATTACAAAACATAAAAAAATATATTTTTCTAAACTTAAATATTAACTTTTTTATTTATTGATCAATTTTGTTCTTCTCCTAGCTAAGATTATCTTACTGTCCAAATTTCAATACAATCAGACTTCTCGTTCTTAAGTTATCGTGCTTACAAGAAACGTGACGGACGGACGGACGGACGGACGGACAGACGGACGAACGAATAGACATATCAAATGCAACATACTCTTCGTTGTGTATTTACGAAAAGTACAGTAGTGATTTTATTCTTTTTTGTTGGACTTCTAACAGTATTAATAAAAAAGATGCAGACCTCCCCCTGCCCCTCTTGACGCTAGCCACACCAGAAAATATTCAATTTTGGAACAGAGAATAACACTATGGGGTTTGATGCTAATTGAATAGGGTATCTTGGCGATCAACATTCGATATATGCCAACATTTCTTCTCCCTGCAATTGGCAGCACTGGCGATATCAATTATAGCAAAAATTGGAACCATGCTAAAAATTTTCTTTGGCAATGCTCATTTCTTAATTGCTGGAAAACCATATGCCAACATTTACTGCTTGCACATTTTCCAGGTTTTTGGCAAGCTTTTTTTGGCAAAGAACGGGACAAAATTGGTGCTTTAAAAAAAAAATGGCACCTCAGACTTGTAATTTTTGTACTAAAGAATAGTCTCTGTGAGTGCCAACATTTTTTTCTCAATATGCCCCCACAAACTACTCAAAAAATCACCAAACATTCAAATGCCGATTATTAAAAAAGATAATTTTGCTAATTGTGTCATTTTTTTATCCTTTTTGGCATAATAATCGGTATTTGAATATTTGGGGGTGGTTATTTGAAAACCAGTTTTTTGGAAAATGCGCAGGCAGAAAATGTTGACATATGGTTTTCCAGCAATGAGCATCGACAACGAAAATTTTCCACCTGCTCAGAGAGTTCCAATTTTGGCCATAATGGGCTTGTTCAGCATTATTTTTTTTTATTTCATAAATCGAAAGTGCAAGTATAAATTAATGGATCTGCAAAAAATTAGAATCTTATTCGCACGTTTAGTACCTTAAAAACTATTACAAATCTCCATCTCGCGAAAATGGGGCGTGGCCAGGCGCTACGTCACTATACGCATAGACTCGGCGATCTCAATAGATTTGATGCTCCTTACTTGTTATAATTGGACAGCATTAAACAGAAAGGAACCAACACCCTCAGCTAAAATTAAGAAAGAAGCTTGCAAAGAAAGGTTTTGCATCTTAATTACAACATTGAAACTACACCATTAAATTCTTATAAGGAAAATGAGTTAGACTTTTTCAGCTGAACACACATTATGATTAAAAAATTAATTATTATTTGTTTGCTTATAATTGTATTGAAACATTCTTTATAGGATTTTGCAAACAGCAGAAAAAATAATTATTTTTTCTGCTGTTTGCAAAATCCTATAAAGAATGTTTCAATACACATTATGATATTCTACATTTAAATAAATTAAGAAACAACTTTTAAAATTTTGTGTGTTGGCTCCTTTCTGTTTAATGCCGTCCAATTATAAGTGTTTTAAAAGTATTGTTTGTTTTGTTTACTACTTGACAGTAGGGGAGTACAATTTGGTGAAATGTCAAATAACTACAATTTTCTATCGCTCCTGCCGAGACGAATATTAGATTTTGACCATGCAATTTACGATTAGAATTGATCGCCGACCTTCTCCTTTCCTTAGAGACATAGAACGAACTTTCACTCGGCGTATTTATTTAGTTACCAGCGTTTAAAAATTCCATGTTTTTCGACTTTTCAGGTTAAATTTGAAAGGTCCCAGAAAGCCATTTTTCTTACGTCACTTACGTATAGTGACGTCACATATGAGCGCTCGGTTTTTGCAACTGTTGCCAATTTCAACTCCTTATATCTCGAGAACGGAAAAAGTTAATAATACGAAATTTTAACTGTATAATGAGAATATCGAGTACTATATGAAAAAGTATAAAAACCACATAAAAAGAATATCATGGAACAAGCCCATTGATGTCGCCTGTGCTGCCAATGGCACGAAGAAAAAATGTTGGCATATATCGAATGTTGATCGCCAAGATACCCTCTTCAACTGATACCAAGCCTAAAAGTATTAGACTCTGTTCCAAAATTGAATATTATCTGGGGCGGCTAGCGCCAAGAGGGTCGGGTGGAGGGAGGTTTGATAATATTCAGAAAAATATTTGCTAAAACATAACAGCAATGCCGACAAGTTATGTCCCAGGCTCCATATATGCAGCTATCTCCTACGCCATAAAGTCAAATACAATTAATTTACTTAGGCAAATACCCGTCATTTAGTTTTTATTCAACGTACTGACCATATTTTGACTAATTCCAGGAGACTATCTAACATTGCTATCAATTTTTTTTCCATGAACATATTTTTACTGCCTGAACCCCAACTACGATTTACGGCTGCCAGCGCTATCTGTTTACACGTGGTTTTTTCTAACTAAGTAATTAAAGCTATAATATATTCCTCTTTAAGAAAGGACGTCTAAATCTCTGAAGGTACATTCTTTTTTAATGAAAATTTATGCATTGAAAATCTGAGTAAATCTTTTATTGTGCGCTCGCTATAGAAGTTATAATGCTTTTATTTCTTTAAAACGTGTTATTATGACCCAATTCTTTTGAAACACGCTTTGCATCAACTCTAAACAAGTAGACGTATATTTATTTTAGTACTACAATAAATAAATGAAAATTATCTAAAAATATTTTCAAATGATGACAATACTCAAATTTTTGTACTGGAAAGACCACTAAATATTTTAACATTATTGGTTATTTGAATATACGTATACGATAAAATTGTGTTACAATTTACAGATTATTAAACATCGCTGGATTTTAACAGGAGTAACAAGGAGTATTTACAAGCCACTATAATCATTTTAAAACGAAACTTTTATATCACATACAAAAGAATGTCTTGGAAGGTCATATAGAAATGGATTCGAAGTTTTGAACAATCTGTGTATTTAAAACTTTTGACGTTTTCTTTCCATATTTTGCTAGCGATTCCCATTAGAACGATTTCTATACTTTCTAAAATTAAAGTTACTGTCCAATATATTCATCACCAATTTTAATCTCGATGGGAATTATTATAATTGCGAAAAAATCTAATAATTTTAAAGATTTCCATTATAAAAAATGTTATCTCAGAGTTTCCTTCAGTAACTGTTAGTGGAGGGATTATATATCATGAAACCACAAAAATCAGTTCTGGACGTGCCGCGCAACCACCCTTTCGGTGAAAAAGCTTTATTTTACTGATAACTCATTAACCGTTGAAGATATAAAAAATTTGCTGATCATAAAAAGGGAAACTGGAGTAATTTCCTAAAAAAATGTCCTCTTGTAATTTTCTTGCATATACCATGGTTTTAGAGAAAATCGATATTGACAAAAATTTCAAAATTTGTATTTTAATGCTTGCGAATTTTCGTCTATTCGAAATTTTTTGCGCGCGGCCTATAGAATAAGTTGAATTGTTCGAAAACCAAACAAGCTAGGAAGAAAAATCAAAATGGGTTTTAAAGGGGATATAAGATACTCTCTTGTGTTTCCATTTTTGATGGCTTTTGATATCTCTTAGTATATAGAAATAACAATATAATATAGTTATTCTTGATTTGTTGTGCTTTTAGCTATTCACAGGCCCATAAACAATAACTGACTTTATTATAAGTTATAAATGCATTATCTTTTAGTTCAAGGTAGTACTTCAATGTAGAAAAAGTTAGGAATAAAAACATTCACATTTACAAATTTACCAGCATGTTGAAGTTAGCCAAATTTTGGCAATTTTTTTTATTGTTTCTTAAAAATAAAAAAACAGACCCAAATATCTTGAAAATTTAGCAGTTTATATATCATATAACTATTGTTTCTAATCATTTAATAGCTAAATAATTGCATCAAAAAAATAACGTAAAAAAATTGAATATTCAGCCTTTTTTGGATTTTCCTTTGGCGAATTTCAACATGCTGGTAAATTTGAAAATGTGGATATTTTTATTCATAACTTTTTCTGCATTGAAGTACTATCTTGAACTAAAAGATAATGCATTTATAACTTATATTAAAGTCAGTTATTTTTTATAGGTCTATGAATAGTTAGATGCACAAAAAATCAAGAGATAACTATTTTATATTGTTATTTTTATATACTAATAAATATCAATAGCCATCAAAAATGGCAACACAAAAGAGTATTTTATATCCCCTTTAAAACCCATTTTGATTTTTCTTCCTAGCTTGTTTGATTTTCGAGCAATTTCAAATAGACGAAAATTCGCGCGCATGAAAAATACAAATTTTGCAATTTTTTTCAGTACCGATTTTCTCGAAAACCATGGCATATAAGTACAAGAAAATTATAAGAGGACTTTTTTTAGGCAATTAGTCAAGCTTTCCTTTTTATAATGAGCATTTTTTTTATATCTTCAACGGTTAACGAGTTATCAGTAAAATAAGGCTTTTCTCACCGAAGGGGTGGTTGCGTGGCACCCCGAGAACTGATTTTTGTGGTTTTGTGATTTTCAATCCTCCCACTAACAGCTACTGAAGGAAAATCTCAGATAACATTTTTTGCGAGCTTCCGGCGTATTTTTTACTTTACCGACTGGACTATTATGTGTTTTGAAAATTGCAAATTGAAAAGCATTGCAATTCCGTCAGTCTGTCTATCTGACAGTATGTCTTTTGACATTTGTGTTTGGCGGAGAAAAATAATATTTGGTAGCTTGTTAACGAAGTAAAGGGATATACTGCCCGGACACCATTAAGACATTTTTAATTCAAACACTTTGACGGAATATGCATTATTCGGCATATAGTAAATAGAACTGTCACCGATGACGCTGCACTTTTAGTAAAAAAGGTACAGGATAGTCGATATCTGGAACACCTCCCCCCCCCGTTTACGAGGATGCTGAACACGAATGTGAGGTTAAACGAAGTTTTCATTCAGGACAACCAACCCCTTGAAGCGGTCAAAAACCACCTCTTATATCGATTTCCGTGCGCGGACGCGCGACAGCAAGGGTTTTAATGCGAATTACTGCATATTTTATCAGGACATGATAAAAGACGAAGATTAATGTTAGAGACATGACCGTGACCAGCCTTGGGGGCTGAATTTACACTCCCAGGGGATGGGAAAATAATTAAAATATATCTCTTCTCGTTGAAACTTTGACCCCCCCACCCCGTTTCCGAGCATGATGATGACAAATAAAATACTTTTAGACGACTTCGACACTTTCTACCCCGTCAAATGACCAAAACTCACCCTCTTCGCGTGTATACTTTCATTAGTCGACAATACTTAGGTAATAGTCACTTCAAATTAGGAAAATTGAGGGAAATTTTTCCTGCAGCTAAGCCACTCATATAAAAAGTTGCCTTGGGGTTGTGTTAACATATTTTTCACCAAGCGCATGAAAAAAAAATATTGTTTTTTAGATATAGATACATATATGTTCTTTTGGCCATTTTGGCGGTTTTTTGCGCTTTGCTGCAAAACTATGCATTTTTGAGAAAATATGACCTGATTTGATATTGTAGATCTAGCGATTCTCTACACTTTTTGTTTCCTTCATTTTTTTGAAATTAAATTGAATTTTAAGCCAAAACTATGCATTTTATAAGAAAATATCAAGATATCAAAGTTGTAGATAAAAGAATTTTCGACAAATTTTGTTCTCTGGTTTTTTTTCAAAGTCGCCTGGTTTTGCCGCTAGAGGGCGAAAAACATTTTTTCAATACTCTTGAGCGGATAAAAAAAATATAGGCATCGTGAAGAGCTGTAGTATTTTGCCCCTCCACCTTCCTCTACTCAATATTTTTTACCGGCTAAGCTAATATAGATGACATTAAGGATGACACATACAAAAAGGCCCATCACGACCACTACAGCTAAATGCGCGTAGTTCATACTATTAGATGCACCGTTTTATGAGCAGCTGTGTAAGAAATGAACGATGGGTTTAAAAAAAAAAAATTTTTCTTGCTCTCCAAATTTTTATATAATTGACGAGTACTCTAAAAAAATGCATAGTTTTGCCTGTATATCAAAAATATATGCTCTATATTTTTTTTCCACTCAAGAGTATTCAAAAAATGTTTTTCGCGCTCTAGCGGTAAAACCGCGTGACTCCGAAAAAAGAAACAAAGAAAAAATTTGTCGAAAATGTTTTTATCTACAACTTTGATATCTTAGTGATAGCATAGTTTTGGCTTAAAATCAAACACCAAAAAATTTATACATTTACATAAACTTCAGCGCGCTCTAGTGGCGTAACTAAGCAGAATTTCAAAAAAATGAAAAGAACAAAAATTGTAGAGAATCGCTAGATCTACAATATCAAATCAGGTCATATTTTCTCAAAAATGCATAGTTTTACAGCAAAACGCAAAAAACAGCCAAAATGGCCAAAAATGTATCTATATCTAAAAAAACAACCCTTTTTTTTCATGCGCTTTGCGAAAAATATGTTAACACAACCCCAAGACAACTTTCTATACGGGTGGTTTAGCTGTAGGAAACATTTCCCAAAATCAGTGATTTTTCTTCTAATTTGAAGGGACTATAAAGGGAATGGATGGAAATATAATAATAGTCGAACTGTACGTGAAGGGTCACGGCCAGTGAAGTTATGTGTATTTGATTTGCCCTACATCCTGTATGTGAATCACTTGGAGTAATAAATGCATAGTCGTTTTCATTGCCATTTTCATATAACGCACAGCATTTGCAGAGAAGCCTATTTACCAAAATTTTTTATACTAACTTATTTTACCAGATTTCTCTGAAAATGTACATAAGGTAGATAAAAGGGTTAAGTGTCCTGTGAGACTATTGTGTTATGTTATTTTATGTACTTATCTTTGTAGTTTTATTAACATATTCACTAACGAAAACCTAGGTAAACCCACAGAGACCGAATTTGACACAAACAAAATTACTGTTGCGGAAGCTCGAGGACCTTGCTAAGACCGGTTGGGGCTCGGCCTGCTTCGATAGACACAAAGGCATTGCAATTATTTCTTTATTGAAGTTTATTCCTCCACTCGCTTATATTGTATACGAAAGTCGCTCATAAATGCAACAAGTTACCTTTACGTTTTGTTGTTAGGACATAAAAAATTAGGGTATTGTTGAAAATACTGTAGAGTTAACGTATAATGGGGCTATTTTTAGTGAATTGCTGAATAGAATATCGATATATCATGATGATAATATTTTATACTAAATTTAAACCACGACGGAAATAAAACCACTAGATGTTTTCTAGCATGTGTATGTCAAGGTAATCCCTGAAGAAATTTATTTACTTAATATCATCAATGCCGTCTCAAAAGAAAATTCTAAATGGAATTGAATAGAAAATGCAACTCAAATTAGGATCAGTCGTTGGTTATATCACTAGATAAATTTTACCAAAATTATATATTAAACAGTATGCTTTAATTTGTTATTGTTTTCAGGCAACCAAAAATGTATTCGAAAATTTGTTCCCTTGGTAGGGTCACCTACCTATTAATACATCGAATTTTTTTATCATCTAATAATAACAATAATAATAAACGTAATAGTAAATGAAAATTTAATGTTAATGCGAAAATATTGAGAGGCACATTCATTTTCAAATCATTAAGTTCTTAAAAAAATAAGTTAATTTCAAACATACAATCGGGATTTAGAAAAATCGGTAAAGGTATTAGAGAGATATTGCAACTTCGGTTTACAGATCCTTTAATAAAAGTTTCCTTTAATTTGACATGTACGTATGCGCATTGAAAATATCGTTAAGCGTTTTCTTTTAATAAAATACAGGCATCCCGTATTTAACTTAAATACGGGCAAGGCTTTCCTTTATTAAAAGCACCTTAATTTTGACACATTTAGGAACTTTTTGTCGAAACTTGCATCAGACGAAAATTCTCTAAGGAAATTGTTACTTTTGTTGGCGATAATGGCACAAGAAATAGATAAAAAACGTGTGAGATTCAAATATGAGGAAGACATAATTTCGCAAACGTATTATATCCCATCTTTGAAAACGAAAATTAACTTCTATTTCATCGTCAGTCATATTATTTAAATCGAAGTTCACGGGGTCTACAGCGTTAATTTGTTCATTACCGATATAAATATCAATTATGTTATGTAGAAGTAACATTTCAATTTCTTCATCATTAACACCAGCTAGGATAGCTACTTCTAATTGTCCTTCCATATTCAATATTCATTTTAAACTCGAACAAATGATAATAATACCGGCAATGCCCAATTTGAATTTTTTAGGTTAGGGAAAATTGTCAAAATAAAGTATCAACATAAGGCATGAGGAGGACACCGTTGCAATAACTCACTTTAAAAATGGATGATAAGTTGGAATACAGGATACTTTATTTAAAGTTTCTTTTAATAAAGTCAGCCTCTTTTCGTTTTGCAATAACTCTCTATTTACACAGAACTTCCCTCTTTATTTTTGTGCATGGCGATCTGAAAAATTATTAATTACGAAATGACATTGAGAATAATAATCGGAATATAGTTATTACAAAGAAAACCTGATAACTTTTGATAAAAAAATATAGAGTGCTCATCCAACAGCAAAAATTCAATACTAAATAACAGGTGCCTAATATGGAAGGCTTGCGCAGACTTTGACAAATGTTGATTGAATTATTTTTTGAGATGACCACCCTGTACATTTTTCAATAAAAGAATAATAGTTGCATATGCCAAATATTATTGCCATCTGTCACATTTTCAATTCCACATTCACGTAGTGGAGTGAAAGTATTAGTAGTGGTTAAAAAATTTCATTATCTTTGAAATTTTTCAAAAATGTTGGTAGAAAAAATTTCAAATTTTTTTTCTTCTGAAATAGGCTTAGAATGTCATAAAATTTTAAAGCAAAAAGAATTTTCCATCTATTCTATAGTAGTGATAAAAAAGATGAAAAATAAAAAAAAATAATTTCAATATTTTTTTCCAGTTGTGGTAATTTTTTTTTTAAATACTGGGAAAAAAATGTTCAAAAAATTTTTGTGATAATTTTAAATTTGAGCAAAAAAAATTTTTTCCTTCTATTCTAGTGATAATAATTTTTTCCAAATTGGTAAGAAAAATTCCAATTTTTTTTCCGAAATAGATCAAACATGTCAAATTTTTTCATATACCTATTCTATAACAGTAGTGATAGAAAAAGATTAAAAATGTTTTCATTTTTTTTTTAATAGGATTAGAATGCCATGAAACTTGGAAATTTTAAATTTGAACAAAGAAAAAAATGTTCATCTATTTTAGTGGTAATTTTTTTTTTTAAATTGTTGGTAAAAATAATTTCCAAAATTTTTTTTTCTGAGATAGGCGTAGAATGTCATGAAACGTGGAAATTTTAAATTTGAGCAAAAAAAAATTTTTTTCATTATTTATTCTCTTTAGACGGTCCACCCTGTATGTTTTCCAGTGAAAGTTTAACCATTTCTCCGCTGACAGTAGCATGAGCTACCTACCAAATTTGACTGTGTTCCGTCAAGTAGTTTTTTTAGTTAATACACCAACAGACAGACAGACAGACTGACGGAATTGAAAAACCTTTATTTTCGTAATCTACATGATCTGAAACGTAAAAATTCGAAAAAATCTCGGAGGGCGATTTTTTCTCGAGTACAATACTTCCCTTCGGCATGCGAGGGAAGTAAAAAATCACTACATCAACAGCATTAATATATTTAGTAGATGATTTTCTAAGAAGCATTAATGATAGAAAAATGTACGTGTTTGGTACTATCAGATTTTTCAAAGGCTTTTGATACCTTAGACCATTCTATGCTACTCGCAAAACTGCATTATCTTGGTTTTTTGAAATTGGTGACAGATCTCATGGGCAATTATTTACGTGAAAGAACGCAAGCTGTGGTGATGATGATGATGTGGTGTGATGACACTAGAATTATATCGCATTTACGAAATTTAAATACAGGTGTTCCCCAAGGTTCCATCCTGGGGCCTCTGTTGTTGACCTTCTACGCTTCAGATATTTTAGATGTAGTCACTAGTTGCCAACTACATCAATATGCAGATGACTCGCAGATATACAAATCATTCAATTTCCAAGAGCAGCAGGATGCTTTGACTTTAATAAACCAGGACTTACATTTTTTTTTGAGTATTCATCTAATCACAATTAAAAAGTTATCGGAAGTTCTTTTGATGTTACTATAGATAACAACGTCCTTTATGTTGTGAATGAGGTAAAAAATGTAGGGCTTTGGCTAGACTCAACATTTTGAAAAACACATTTTATCCAAACTGAAATTAGCATATACTTAGTCGATTGAAACAATTATACAGTTTTGCGAAAAATATGTCCAGCGAGTATAAGTCAAAATTTTGTGACTCTCTCATATTATATTGACCATGGTGATGTATATGGGAAACTATTGTCAGCGGCAGCAAAAAAGAAAATTCAAAAAAAAACTTCAAAATTCATGTGTACTGTACTTATTTACTGCATTCCATATAGATAACATATATAACATAATTAATTTCTTGGTTCCTCAGCATAAAATTCCGATTTTTCAAAGATCATTAACCTATTTTGCGTCTCAACTTTGGCATAAACTTGCAAATAAACCTAAACATTATAAACTTAAAAAAATACATCAAGGTAGCCAAAAACTGTAATCGTACTAATTTTTGGCATCTCTGTTTTTATTTCGTAAGGTCGGCCTGCTCCCTGTGTCTGCTCGTATTGCTGCGTAGGAAGAAAAGCTCTACAGTTCAATTTATATTTAATCCTCACATTTCTAAAACTGTAAATATAGCTCGTAGAGAAAAAATTTTATACAATTTTATTCGTGATCGAATTCTAAACAACTTTCAAAATGTCCATTCGTTTGTCTCTCTATCCATCTGTCGTCCGTCCGTCTGTCGTCCGTCAGTCTGTCTATCCGTCTGCCCGTCCACCTGTTTATCCGCTGCGTTTTTTGTAGCACGATTGCGAGTCTGATTGCATTGAAATTTGGACAATAAATTAGTGCTGTCTTTCAAACAATATCGAGTAGCAAATAAAGCAATTATTAATTATTTAAATAAATAGATCTTATTTTTGTTTTGTAATTGAGTAAAATCATAAAATTAAAAATCTTTAAAAATTATTATTCGGCACAAAACTAGGAAGAGAATCCCGTAGAATGTGCAACAATTATATGAAAAAATTGATCGAACTGCTTTAGTTCAGACCACTTTAGGCCTGTACCAAATCTTAAATTAACTTTTTCTCCAGACCGAAAATGGCTGCTATCGAAAATCTGTTATGTACGTTTGTTAGTACTACTCTTCGATAATATCTAGCAAGAAAGTAATTATAACAAAATTTAAATTGTAGGCATAGCGCCCAGAAAATTTGATCTAAAATAGTGACTTACTTAAAGCTTAAGTTTGGTGTTTTTACTAAACTCTAGTTTTGGTATTTTGAAGGTGATGACCTGGTCTACCATCAGATTCAGGATTATCCATGGTTTACTGGACACTCTGTATGACAGGCATGTAAAAAGCAACACAAATATAAAGAAATTTATGGCCTTCTATTTATTTTGTTTAACTATTAGCGGCATGTTGCAATAGGTATTAATAGTTTAATTATTATTTGTCATAAATTAATAATTCACTGCATGTAGTAAGGTGATGTTAGACGATGGAATAAATTATTATAAATAAGTTTTTATTGATATTTCTTGTTGAAAATTTCCCTCGAGTGTAAACATTTGGTAGTATAATAAGCAATTTACAATTCCAAATAATGTATAAAAAATTAATATTCCATCGCTATTAAGGAATTTAATCTATTAATAAACTATTGAATTAAGTCTCCTAAATTTGCTTTAAAGCCATTGCACTTTATAATCTTGTACTAAATTCGTTGGAATCTTTTTATTCTTTATTCTAAATCGTAAATTCCAAATTAGGTAAAAAAAAAAATATTAACTTCTTTGGTGTATTTAATTTAATAATAAACGATAAAATACATTATAAATGTATGGTTATTGTCACAGAATAATATCCTAAATATTTAAAGCTATAGTGAAAAATGTCTTGTCTGACAAAAATGTGATCCTCTGGCGAATTCAAAGATATTAAAAAGTATCACACTTTCAAAATGGATTTCTACAGTTATCCAAAATAGGTACTACCTCTTATTGAACATGTTAACAGAACCACAGGAAATTATAACATTTATTTATTTAAAGATAGACTTTTCATTATTAATTCACGTTTTGCAATAGGTACTACCTCGTATTCGACTCTAAAGAAAGAAGATTGAAACAGTTCCAATAAGAGATTTGGTGTTAAGAAATTAAACATTTGTGTAATTATTGTAAGAAAAACCTTAAATTGGTAAAACATTAGCTTTTCATTTATTATAATATTTAAAAATGGAAGCCGTTTCCTTGTGATAAGTCATTATGATATATTAAACACTTTACTTTGTAAAAAAATTGTGATAAAAAACAAACTAAAAAGTATTTAATGGATCATTTTAATTTAATTTTTTATAGTAATTTAAGATAGTAGTAACGTTAAGGTGCTTTTTAAGTTACGAGAAAATTGTTTGAAATTCTCGAGTAACGTAAGAAGCAGATAACGTTACCAGTATCGTAACACGTTTTATTTTAATAAAACATATTCTTTATAGTATTTTGCAAACAGCAGAAAAAACTATGTATGAGAACTAAAAAGAAAAACTATCTGTAAAAAAACATTTCATTAATATTTCCTTACAAATACTTTTTCTTTTTAGTTCTCATAGTTTTTTCTACTATTTGCAAAATCCTGTAAAGAATACGTTTCATTACAATTACAAGCAAATAAATAATAATTCACTTTTAAACGTTTTATTTTTCCTACACTATTTTTTTTTTTTCAAAAATTACGTATAGAAATTTTCAATGATATCCCTTCACAGGAACGAGACAAGTCAAACGTCGATAAAACTATGGTTACGCTAGTCTGGTATCTCAGGAATTTACACATTTGTTCTTCAAAAACTTTTCTGAATTTGTCTTGCACTGGGTATTGCAAGCAAATTCATCAAAGAGAAGGCCGATGCCGCCAGAAAACAATTAATTCCGACCAAATCAAGTGACAGATATCTCAAAAAAATCGAAAGTTTTCAAAACGGGCAACGGGTTAATGCAGTTTAAAGCATTGGCTTGTTATTTTTAGTTTACTTGAACATCTAATCAATACGGATCATTCACTAATACTGCTTATACTTATGTTTAATCTTATAGGATTATAAGATTATAGACAAGTTGGTAACGAATTATAAATTTGTATTGCCTTATAAAAGTGTGATTATAGCGAGTATAAGTAAGTTCTAAATCATGTCAATTTAAACATTTCATGCGACCGTGTATTTACGAAAATATCACAATTTAGAACAGCAATTTACAAAAAATCAATTTTGAACGTTTCAGAAAAATTATGCAAAGTATTTAGTCATGGGCTTATTTCCAAGGTTACTTTCGTGAGCCCTTGTCTTGTCTATTTACCCCTAAAATAATTATTAAGATATATTTTTGTTACACATTTATATTTATATTATACCATATAAAAATATATATTTCGATATATTGTTATTATTAAGTATTAACTGTATCATTTATCACGTTAAGGTTTAATGTGGGATTAAAGAACACAGCTATACCTACCATTCTAACAATTGCAATAATTTGGTTGAAGGGTCTGTGATATATAGTTTTAAAAATATCCAACAAAACAATAAAATAAAAATTTGTTCATGTATAACTTTGACATGTAATTATTGAAAAAAAAATCAAAATAAATGTTCAAACTGGAAATTTTCACTTCTGTAATAGCCATTGTAATTCGGTTTTCTAGTGGTTAAGTTTTATAGAGAACCAATTTTAAATGACGCCAAAGAAAATAGTCTAAAGGATTCAAATCCATTCAATATGTCCTTCTCGACTTACCTATCCTTGTGGAAAGGTTTTATTTGGTACCGTCGTACAATAAATCCATAGTGAGATGAAGCACCATTCTGCTGATATTAAATTTCATCTGACAGTTGCTCTGAAGTAATGCTGGAAAGATTTGCTCGCGAAGAAGTTGTATATAGAGACCTGAGTTTAAATTTTGTCTCAACGAATAACTTCCTAACATGTTAACAGACTATCCCCAACGACAATACATTTAATTTTTGAAAGTATTGAATGTAACTTTCTTATATCTATTGATACTTTTGATTAGTTCTTCATTTTACAGAACTATTAAGGAAAAACGGGAAATCGGAAAATACTATCTGTATCTTCATTTCCTGACAACACTGCATTGTGATGCAAGACTACCTTTAGTGTTGATGTTTTTCGTTTTTCTTGCACGTTAAGAAAAATATGAAGTATTGCCTCATTTGTTATAACCAACTTACTTCGACTAGATTTTAGCATTCTCTAACACTTTAACACTAATATCAAAAACCACGTTTTGAAAGCTTTAAGAATCCATTGTACATTTTTATTTGCAAGGAAAATATGAGTTCATTTTTTACTGGTCGTTATTTTATTTATTTATTTATGTATTGCATACACTGTTCAAGAGGTAAGATACCCAATTACAGAACAGGAATAAAGGCATACAAAGCGTTAATTACAAGATATACAACATAGAAAGAAAGTAAAATGAAGAAAAAATTTACTTAAATGTACGAACTACGAATAACTAACGAAACGAAGAGAGAGAAAAAAATAACATGGAAAATGTTTAAATATAAAGACTATATATACATATATACATATATACACATGATTCAAAGTAAATTAAGAAAAACAAAGACAATCTCTGGTTATTTAATTTAGAACATTTTGTTTTATGTCACTAAGGCTGCAATTAAAAATATCGAAGTCGCTACATAATTTGTTAGAAGTACTGCAAATCGTATATAAAGGTGAATTATTTAGTACGTTGGTACGCGGCGTAGATAAATAGAAAACTTGGTGATTAAGAGAGGTTAATCTGGGAACGTGAAAATTAAGCTTGCTAATTATTTCGGATGCTTCGAAATCATTGTGTAGTAATTTAAACAAAAATACTTGAGAAAAGTACGTACTCCTATCCTCAAGAGTAGTCATAGAATATCTTTCAAGCAAGTTACTTTGCGGAAAACCAATCACTGGATAGGTACCGTCGGATTTGAACCACAGTAATTTAAGAAATCTACGTTGAACTGCCTCCAAGTTATTCTTGTGAACATCATAACTGGAACTCCAAATTAGCGATGCGTACTCAAGTTTCGATCTGACGAAGAATTGATAAAGAATTTTCAGAGTATCAGTATTAGTGAACTTTCGACTAGTACGAACAATGAATCCAAGGGCTTTGGAGGCTTCAGACACAGTGGTGTCAATATGATCAGTGACGGATAATTTACTATCAAAAGTTATGCCGAGGTCGCGAAATGTTATATAGGTCTTTGAAGTATGACATTATCTAACCTGTAATCAAAAATAAAAGGTAATGTTTTTAAAGAAAATGACATTACGTTACATGAATAATTTATTTACGATACACCAGGTGTTTATTTTGTCAAGGCAAGTTTGAAGTCGAAAACAGTTATCGATTTCATCGATTACTGTGAAAATTTTTAGATCGTCGGCATATAAAAGGTGAGGCCAATTAATTTCGTTCACTATGTCGTTAATAAATATGTTAAAAAGCAAGGGCCCCAGAATAGATCCCTGGGGAACTGCAGATAAGGCAGCAAATTCGATCGATTTGAACCCATTTAATGCAACGTACTGACTCCTATTCATTAAATAAGATTTAAACAAAAGGAGCAAAGAATATGAAAAGCCGATTTTTTCTAATTTATTAAGTAACAACTGGTGATCACGTCTATCAAACGCTTTGGAGAAATAGGTATATATGACATCTGTCTGCCCACGTTCATCAAGGATTCAGAAATATATTGAGTTACACAGAATAAATTTGTTGTTGTTGAACGCCCTTTCGTAAATCCATGTTGATTAATAGAGATTTTGGTGTTAATTGAATGATATATTCTATCATGCAGTAATATTTCTAAGACTTTACAGAAGTTACAAATTACAGAGATTGGTCTTAAGTTCTCAATATCTAGTTTGTTTCCCTTTTTGAGGATGGGACATACTTTGGAATATTTCCATATGTCAGGAAATAGATAGTTTTTAAAATTAAGTTAAAAATTAGAGTTAGAGGATATGCGAAGATGATAGCGCAATCCTTTAATAAAAAAGCTGGAATGGAATCAGGACCGGTCGTCATTTTGGGTTTAATTCATTTTAGAGCCCGAATAACCTCATCTTCACTGAAAGAGTTTATGCTAACAATAGGGTTATTGTTAGGTATATCGGCCTCAATGTGATGTTCCTCGATATCTAATGAGAACTCATAAGATTGACCGAAATAATTGGCAAATGCATTTACTATATACGAGGGATTGTTCAGCGAAGATCCCTCAAAGAACATCTCTTCCGATACACTGCTGTTATTAATATATCTATATGTAAAGCTAAGAAAGCAGCTCTTCTGGAAAGAAAAACCACCAACTTACCATTCAGCTGAAGATCTCAAATACACACACATTGATAATATTTAAAAAAAATGAAACAATCTAAAGTCGTTAGAATTTTAACAGGGGGCGGATATAGGAGTTGAAAAGTATTTATTTCGCCTGCAAAACCAAAATTGATACACTTGTAGGTAATGCGTTCAAAACAAAAAGAGCATAATTTAAAACCGTTAAAATTTTAACCAGAGCTTGAAATATACGTAGAGGTTGAAAATGTGTCTTTCACAGATAAATTCATTTTTTTTACTTACAGATGTATGCGTTTAAGTTAAAGAAAAAATTCAAAACCCAAAGTATTTTAAGCCGGAGGTAAGAATGGTGCGGTTTTAAGGAACATTTCTTTCGTGTGGATAATTTAGTATAGTTATCATATAAAACCTTTTATCCTATCTCTATAGTTTACTGTATTTCGATACAATTTTAACTAATTGAAAAATATATCTGATCTTCAATTAAGCGATAAGAAATATTCTAGTACCATTTATTTCAATTTGAATTACAGTTATTTGCATTCGTTTATTAGATAACCATCAAATGGACATTGGTGAAGGTAAAATAATATATTTTTTTGTAGGTTACGCTTCACCTTTTCTGTTTAATAGATTACAATTAAAAAGATTCGATTAACTTGTTCAACGTAGATTGAAGCGTTAACTATCTGTTATAAAAATCGTCTTCATTAAACTAAGGATGAACAAATTTAGTACTGATATGCAATGCAATACAATATAACATAATTTTTTCGCTATTATACACATGGACCGTTATTAATAGGTCATAATTCAAGGATAGCAGTCCTTTCTTTTTTTGTTGTTGACCTGTGTTATTAAATAAAATTTTACCGCCATACTATCGATGAGAACCTCCTCCTTTTAATTTTTTTAAAGTCTTAAAAATTAGAGACTTGAAAATCTCACTAAAATTTTACATTTTTTATATTCAACAACTTAAATTAGTAATTTTTTTTACTTACTGAACATTGTTGTATACCAACGCACATTTTATGTATTGATTTCTAGTTATTGACATTTATAAATTATAACTATAGATAGAATAACGGTCGATTGAACATTGCCATCTATTTTCATTAAATAACTTCGAAGCATTACCCTAAAGAAAAAAATAAATATAAAAGTTATTCGTTTGCTTATAAATTCTGAGAGATTACTACTGAATTTTGAATTTCCTAATTTTCTCGACAGATTCTTAATCAGCGATCGTGAGGGTGTAACGAGGAGTTTTTCCGATGCCAAAATTGCAATTTAAATTAATATTATACCTCGTTATTTGCTTCGCTTACGTTCGAACATATGTTAAATCATTATTATAGATACCTCTTAATTTAATTAGTTTAAACCGCAAAACAGGTTTCTACTTTATATAGAAAATGTAGTAAACCCGGTTGTGAGAAAATTACCTGTAATATTGGCCAAATTGCAAAAATTGACACTGAGGGCGTTGATTAGTAAGCCAGCGCAAATAATTTCCATTGAAACAGATCTGAAATAAACTCTACCCTATCAGTTGAATAGTTACCCACGTGTTGACTATTATTTTCTGAACCATCGTCCAGTAAGTACATGCCCATACTGATTTGCAATCGCCACCGTTTCTTATCACTGTTTTTATAGTTACAAAGATAAGAATAATTCACTGAAATGCGTGTAGAAAAACAATAATTTAAAATAAGTTCCAATTCAATGTATCGGAATATAATTACCGTTTTCCAAACTAGCCAAGTAAATTTCAAATTAAATATAAATTATTATTAAAGTAGTTGTACTCGATTGGGGGCCTGTTAGATTATCACGATTCTATTCAAATAACTATGTTCCAGAAATTTTTTGTAGGACCGCCCCTTGAAAAAAGAACATAGGTAGAAGATATTTCGATAAAATGCCAGGAAAACTGTTTACCGTTTATATTATTTTAGCTCAGACCGTTTTTCCTATTTAATGAGTTAAAATAATATCGGGTGTTCTACCGAGTGGGTAGAAATTGCAGTTTTTTGCTTGATTTTATTTTACCTATTTCGTACTTTTACGAATTAAAATAAAATTTGTCGCTTTAAATAATTATTAGAAATTTGTTATAGTCCGGGAATTTAGTACATAATCTAGGCATACTGTAAATGAATTACCTATCTTTATATTTTGATACAAATAAATTTTCCGTATTAACTCTGACAAGATACCACGTGGCCGAACCAATACTCATTTAAGAAAGGCGCTTGAGTTTGAGGCACTTGGCAAACTCAGCATGAAGTGTAAATGTAATTTTAACATTTCTGAACCGAACCGAAATACCACCGTTATGATTATTTCTGTCTGTTTGTCTAGGTGGAATAATCTCCGCCGTAAGCTGTCACCGAATCTGATAACCGTTTTATTTTCCGATCCGAATGTAACTTATGTTACCCACCGCACCAAGTCCGAAAACCGTTTTATTCATTTGGTATCAATTTTATTTAGTTTAGCCAAGTTCTTCACACATACACTCTGACCGTTCACGTATGTATGTTTATTGCTGTAGATAATCGCTTGCTATTGCCTGGTACTTGCCCACCACTTGTTCTTTGCTACTTACTGTTGTCTTTACATCTTACTGTTTTTTTATCTGTTACTGTTTTTTTTAACCGATTTTATGTTTTTCCGCTCTCACCGTTTCTTTCTGAATTAAAATTAAAAACTAGTAGTTAACTAGCTACTCACCTCCTGGTTCCTCGTTCTCGTAGCTTTGCATGTAATTGAAATGACATGATATATTTTAAGTTTCTATTTTATTTATAATGAACTCCGTATTTTTGGTACCTGACCGTTTTTTTTACTGATATTGCAAAGTTTATTACATTTAATAAACTTATTTACCGACATGTGCGCTTTACTGTTGAATGTGAGTGAAAATCCAGACCCCTGGACACAACCGTTTCTTCACTGTAGCTATCTCAGCCCTACTGCAACAGGCTGCGTTAGGGGGCTAGTGTGGGACCTTTACCCCACGTCAAAAAATTGTAAAGATAGCGCTCGAGAATAAACAAAATATAGCTCAGCGCTACAGTGACGCTTCCACTTGTCTATGCGCGGAAGAAAGTACGTCACAAAGCCTCCGATTATACGTCTCTTCGAGATATTTTCAATATTAAACCGTTTATTTAACTTTTTGTTTTTCGTGCATGCACAGTATGCACCATTGCATGCAATTATGCGCTCAAAATGGCCCTTAAAGGATTATAAATGACTCTATGTGTTAAGTGATAATTAAATAATAATAAAACATTGCATAAAGGTGCATAAAAGTATAAATATTTGTTCTCCCACCCAGCTTACGATCTTCTATACGACTCGAATGAGACTTTTATGTAGAGAAATTCGATGGAAATAAAATACCTTGAAAATCGACTTTTTATATTTCGAACGGCCTATTACAGTGGGGTCGATCTGGCACGCAAAATCATCGGAATTGACATATTTTTAAAACTTTTTTTTGTGATTATAAAGTCAGACCTCCCCAAACTTGTGGTGGCTAGTGTGGGCGACTCACTGATAGTGGAGAGGGGGAAATTTACATGTAAATATACAGGAAATCAGTTTTTCACACATAACTCGCTTAGTCTGAGTCGGATCGAAAAATTGTATAGGGTAGAAATAAAGGGCTCGCAAACGTGCATAAACTGAATTTTAATTCGTCGAAATCGGTCCAACGGTTCTCGAGGTATTGCAATTTGAATGTCCGATTTTGTATTGTATTGATTTTTCGCAGCGGCGAGAACGTCCGAGAGGCGTTTTCGCGTTTTTTGCAGGGAAGAAAGTGACTTAGCGACTTATTGTTTTTCCCCAGTATATAGTCGGGTTCAAAGTACTGTGTGCAAATTTCAAGTCGCTAGGTCAATTAGGATTGGTAGGGGAGGGGAAAACGAAAATTAAATTAAAACTGCTCTCTTAACGCAATCTTGGCCACATATCGCCCAGAAAACGCGACATTGTATATTAATGTTATCAATTGTTTATAATTTTCGGCATAAATAAGAAAATGGTTGCGGAAAACCCGATTACCTTTTTTTATTTTTAGCAAAAGTCATTTTTCACCAGCAATGAAAGGGGTGGGGGAAGAAGTTTTTTCGCCATGGGATGCAGAACTTTTTTCTCTTTGATTTGAGCTCAGCCAGATTGCTATCGGATGATTAGAATGCGAGGGGGGTGAGCGCAAAATTTTGAACCCATAGAAGGGCAAGGGAAAGGGCCATTTTCAAGGCCAATCAATTCTCTTTCAGAACTTTTTCATCACGAAGCTCTGACTGCATTAGAGCCTGCACGCGCGCGTAATACATTTATAAAAACGAAGTACTAACATTCTATTATTTATTTGCCCGTAATACATCGGCACAGTCTCAGTTTATTCGTCATGTACCACACTACTATGTACATGTCGGAGACGTCCCTGTCACGTACCTCGTGAGTCCACCACCATTTTTTTCCTGGTGAAAAATCACTTTTTCTAACAAAAGTATCGATTTTTCTCGGCAACCATTTGTTTATTTATGCCGTAAATTATAAACAAATGATAGAACGCTGAAGTAGGAACATTAATACACAAGTTACAGCAGTTTTAATTTGATCTTCGTTCCCCCTCCCCCACCCCTCTTAATCGACCTAGCTTGAAATTTGGACACAGTACTTTGGACCCGCCTATCTACTGGGGAAAAGAATAGCTAAGTCGCTTTCTTCTCTGCAAAAAACGCGAGAACGGCTCTCGGTACGTTCTCGCCGCAGCGAAAAATCCGTATACAAATTCAATTCAAATTGCAAAACCTCGAGAACCGTTGGACCGATTTCTACGAATTTAGTTTACGCGCGCAAACTAAGCGAGTTATGTCCGGAAAACTGATTTCCCGTATCTTTACATGTGAATTCCCCCCCTCCACTCTGCATCACCCGTGAGTCGCCCACACTAGTCACCACAAGTTTTGGGAGGCCCGATTTTACAATATCACAAAAAAAAGTTAAAAAAAAAAACGTTGTCACTTTGAAATCCAGATCGACCCCACTATTATGTGAAGCTGATATCCTTTATAGAGAAAGGTATCCTATATAAGAAAATTGTAAAATATATTTCTTTCCTCATCGATTATACAATTTTCAGTATAATTACTTCCATGTTGTAGTCTGGATTGTGAGTTATAGTATTCCTTAAATGATCTTATTAACCTTAATTTAATTGTAAAACATAAATAAAGCATAATAATTAGAATGTCAGATTTATCAAAATTTATTTGTCGACCTAGTTTTAAGTAATAATGTCACAGATATAAATAAAATCGTTGAAATGTTCACTATTTCTCCTGTACACCCAAGAAGGATATTATTGCGATATAATATAAATTATTACGATTATTAATATTTACAGTAAGTAGGTATACATATAATCGTTAATAGCAACTATTATCATTAAATAATGAATATAGCGATCATAATTTATGATCTGCAAATAGCGGAAAATCAATAAAAATGTTTTGTTTATGAGTTAAATCTACATTTTTACTATTAAAAAGATAAAGCAAAACTATATCAGTATAATAAAAATAAAAACTACGGTAGCAAAATTTTTAAAATCAATTTATGCTTTGGATAATTTGCATCAGCCAACGGGCTGTATAATTACACAACTAAAGGAAAGAAAAGGAAATTATAGAGATACACATATTTCACGCCCAGGATCTGACAGGACGACTTAAACGTACACATCGACTGAACCACGGATAAATTGATTAACCAGCAAAGGAGACGGAAAGAAGGCATACTGTTGATAATAATACGAACTAAGATGGATAACAAAAACATACGAATTAAAACAAACGAATAATAGAAATTCGAGGTGGAATAAATGTTTTATAATGGCGGAGGAGCTGGTTAGAATAATTTAAAAGTGAATATAACCAATATTTTTATCAATATTTCTATCAAATTCAAATTCAAATTATTTATTCAACTTTGTAGACATACAATTATGGATTAGTTTTGTCATTAAAAGTAAGAGAAATGATAGTGTCGGGCACATGCACACAGGTTTGTTTTTTTTTTTTGTTGCGACCAAAATAAGATACAGAACAGAATTGCATTCTACTACAAGTAGAATTGTTAAATAAATAGGCTCAATGTTGTGTTAAAATGTTACAATAACGACATCTACATTAAATAATATTAAAAACATTTACAATCTGTGTAAGAAACAAATAAGTTAGACGTACGTATATAAAAATTTCTACATTATACAGAATTTACACATTTTTAAAGTATTCCTCAAATTCTGCCAAGTTATGAAAGCATTTCTCCAATAATGTTTTTTTAAATTTCTTTGTAAATAATTGTAATGATTTAATACCTGTTAGTTCAGGAGATAGCATATTATAATATGTAAAACCGGCCAGGTATGGAGATTTTTTTATAAAAGGTATGATTAAATTTATCAATATAGATATTGTTTTTATTTCTTGTAGCGTATGTGTGGACATCTGTATGTTTTTTATGATTATCATAGTTCCGATGAATGAATGTTAATAATTTTAATAAATAAATACATGTGAGGGTTAGCAGTTTTTTTGTTTTGAATATATCTCTGCACGATTCAGTTTGTGTCTGGTCAAAAATTAAGCGTATTAGTCTTTTTTGAATAATGAATACTCGTGAATACTCAGTCGCTTGCCCCCATACTATTAAATTGTATGACATCGCTGGATACACAGAGCCGTAGTAAAAATGTATTAAGGAATCGTCGGTTAGGGTGTTTTTTAGCGTTTTTAATGCAAAAAAGAAACTATTAAGTTTTGCACAGACGTGGTCAATCTGCGCATTCCAGCTTAATGTGCCATCTAAAAGAGTACCTAGGAATTTTGATGAATTATTTAATATTCTTTGTTCAGTGGGGCCGTTTAGATGTAAATTCAATGATTTTTTGTACATACCTGTAAACTCTAGATAGACTGTCTTATTTAAGTTTATTATTAGGTGGTTTGAGGTACACCAATCTGTGAATTGTTTAACTACTATATCTAGTTTATGAGTTATCTCTTGACTTGTTCTTCCTGAGACTAGGACAGTGGTATCATCTGCATACATAAAGACCCTGCCTTCATGTATGTAGTTCGGTAGATCATTTATATATAGTAGGAACAACAGTGGTCCTAAAACACTGCCTTGAGGGGTGCCAAGATCCACATCAAACTGGTCCGAAAAAGAGTTTTGAATTTTGACTACTAGTTGTCTGTTTGTTATATAAGATATTACCCATTCTTTTACGTTTCCCCTTATTCCCATGTTGTCTATTTTTTCTGCTAAAAATGCAGAATCCAAGTATCGAACGCACGTGATAAATCGAAGAATACACCAACAACAGTATCACCTTTGTCTATGCCACTTAATATGTACTGAATTAGTGGCAGTCCCCGTCGAGTGTCCACTTCTGAAGCCATGCTGGCAGTTAGTTATTATTTTGTGCTTCGTCAGGAATTCAGATAGGCGAATGTAAACTGCCTTTTCGATTAATTTGGAGGAAGGACTTAATGTTACAATTGCTCTGTAATTTTCAATCGATTCTGGATCACCTTTCTTGAATATCGGAGTTGTTTTTGCTATTTTTAATTTACTGGAAAATTTTCCGTTGGTGACTGAATTATTAACGATATTATTTATGTGAATACTTAGTTCTTTATTACACTCCTTTATTAACCAATCAATCAATAAATGTTACATATGTTCAATTGCCAAAAATTCAATGATTGCAATTTGAAAACATTCCGCAGTGACAATAAGGTAGTTATTTCTCCTCATTCACAATGCAGCTGTTTTGTAATCCACCCTTTATTCCATTTGACCTCTCCTCGGTATATGATTGGTCTGACAGCATCGCTCCATGAGCCGTGGTGGTTACCTGTTCGGCGCACGGCCTTATTAAAGCTATTTACCATCATCTCCTTGGTGATATTATCCCAACGTTTTGAAGAGACTACTCTTGCGGCGTTGTCACGTTATTCCATATTTTCTGATAAAAAATGCATTTGCAGCGGTTCAGAATAAAATCTATAAAACGTGTTTTCATAAATTAGACCCTCATTTCACTTCCAATGTTAGTGAAAACAATGTACTAATTTCCAGTACCAATTTCCAGGTCTCCCACGGTCTAACTTATTTCTACAAGGTGTTCTCCGCGATGATTCAAGTTTATACATTTTTAAACAGTTTTTACTTAAATGTGTCTTATAAGCTAAAATTATTTTCTATGGTTTTTTGAAAAATTCAAGTCGAAAAACGTGGTCACTATGTATATCAGCGTGTAAGGATTGGGGACTAAATTGAGATAAATAGGGGAAAATAAGTGTAGCAAGCTGGTAAGAGTTCAACAACTTGCGATTTGGTGTGTATGTTAGAAGCCGAGGCTTGATTAATTTTTTTTTACAACGTAATTAACTGTATTATGTTATTGTCTATAATTGTTTATTTGTGGCGTATTCAAAGGTTCTTACTTTTTGTTAGGTATTTTGCCACTGGAAAATATTAAAAAATTTTAATGAAAAAACCTCTGCGCCAAACGGATCAGACAGAAGTTGGTTCTTGAATACTTGACTGTTTCAAAAAGTCTCACACCTAAAAATATGTAAACTAGAACAATGTTATAAACTAAAAAATAAAAAAGCTATAGGCAGTGAACGTTTCGGAAAACTTTTTTGGCCGTCAACCATGACAGTTCTTTGTTTATGTATTTCCATAGGCTCGTGAGACATTAAATTATATTTATCTTATTTTTACTTACTTCGTCCCTAATTAGTACAGGCAATGAAGGCAAAATGTTGCAAAAATCTCGCAAAAATTAATAAAAGAATCATCTCTGCGATTTAAGTAGTTAATAACCTGTAGAATGGAATGATGCATTCTTTGCACTTTCAAGTTCCGGGAAAATTAAAAAAAAAATTGAAAAACTTTTTGATTTTCGGTTTTTTTGCTCTAACGGCTAAAACAATGAAAATATATAAAAAGTTTGCAACAAAATTTGTAGCTTGTCTCTTTCTCTGCAAAATAGGTCTTTATCAATGTTTGTCTTACTTAAGCCGCTTAGGAGATAAATCCAGTTTTCCACTTATAGTTTTGAGCCGCTTCGAAATGCGCCGAAAATGAGAATGGGCTTGTTCGGCATTTTTTTTTTATTTCAGAAATCGAAAGTGCAATTATAAAATAATGCAAAAAATCAGAATCTTATTCGCACGTTTAGTATCTTAAAAACTATTACAAATCTCCACCTCGCGAAAATGGGGCGTGGCCAGGCGCTACGTCACTATACGCATAGACTCGGCGATCTCGATAGACTTGATGATACTTACTTGTCATAATTATAAGTCTTTTTGAAGCATTGTTTGTTTTGCTTACTTCTTGACAGTAGCGGAGTACAATTTGGTGAAATGTCAAAAAATTACAATTTTCTCTCGCTCCTGTCGGAACGAATTTTTGATTTTGATCCTGCAATTTACAATTAAGATTCATCGCCGACCTTCTTCTTTCCGTAGAGACATAGAACGAACTTCCATTCGACGTATTTATTTAGTTACCAGCGTTTGAAAATTCCATGTTTTTCGACCTTTCAGATTAAATTTGAAAGCCACTTTTCTTAAGTCACTTGCGTATAGTGACGTCACAAATGAATGCTCGGTTTTTGCAACTATTACTAATTTCAACTCCTTATATCTCGAGAACGGAAAAAGTTAATAATGCGAAATTTTAAATGCATAATGAGAATATCGAGTACTATATGAAAAAGTATAAGAACCGTATAAAAAGAAAATCATGGAATAAGCCCATTCTCTGGGAGTTTCGTACGACCGGACATATCGATCGATAATTAATATAATTATTACTATTCAGAGCCGCTAAAGAAAATGAAAGCAACGTAAAATGTAGAGAAAAATCTCAGCTCTAATGTGGAACTAATCACAAAATTCATACAAATTTTTATCATAGAGAAAAAAGTGTTAGAAGATGGCTTGGTAAACTTTATACTGTTGATTTATTCACATCTTTGAGTTTTATGAGTCCTGCCTATTTTTCCCGTAACAATGGGTGCTTCTTCACTGCATGGATTCGATTCCACGCACTTTAATCTATATTTGTTGAAAATTTCATTGAAGAATGTTAAGAAACAAATAAGTTGTATATGTTTTACTGTATAATTCTCTGAACGTGTATGAATAATGTAGACAAATTCAAAAAGTACTGCGCGCATTTAAAAAACTCTAAAGTCATTCGAAAGAATATGTTTTATTGTACTTATGATCCAAAAATTAGGACTGTGCTATTATTATTCCTTAAGTTAAGATATAGCGAATTGAACTCCAAAATTTGGAGGTGATTGATCGATGAGAAATATACCCTCTACTTTGATCGCACGGCATATTTTTCCAACAAAAGTAATTGCAATAAAATGTTAATTGGATTAATGTATCATTATATAAGAATATATAAGCAAAATGAATTATCATTCTAACGACTCCCTGAGGTATTTAGGTCAATGGCAGTAATTCCATATATACATGGTTTATCGGATAAATTACGAAAAATTGGGAATAGGTTTTCCGTACGAACGGTTTTTCAAACGAGCTCCACGTTAAGATCGGTTTTATCAAAACCTCTAAATATTGTTCAAAATTCCTAAAATTGTATTTATAGTGTTCCGTGTGAATACGAAAATCATTAAGTAGGTGAATCATCTAGAGCTTTCAACGTAAGGCTTGGTGAACATAGAAATTACGCTATAAGGGGAGAATTTGAAAAATCCAAAATTTGTGAACACGCGTGGGATAATAATCACAGGATTAAATGGGATTTTACAAAAAGAAAGTTACGGAACTAAAGGAAAACTCGGCGACTATTTTATTAAACGAGGATAGATGCGTTTCAAATTATTCAATAGATTTTTGTACTAGTTAGTTGCCCATTCTTAGAGACGAAGTAAGTAAAAATAAGATAAATATAATTTAATGTCTCACGTGACTATGGAAATACATAAACAAAGAACTGTAATGGTAGACGGCCAAAAAAGTTTTGGATTTTGTTCCGAAACGTTAAGTCCCTATAGCTTTCATTTTCATTTTTTAGTTTATAACATTGTTCTAGTTTATATATTTTTAGGTGTGAAACTTTTTGAAACAGTCAAGTATTCAAGAACCAACCTCTGTCTGATCCGTTTGGCGCAGATGTTTTTTCATTAAAAATTTTTAAATATTTTTCAGTGGCAAAATACCCAACAAATAGAAAGAAAATAATTGTATTATGAATCATGTAAATTTATTTATTTAAACTGCTCGATATAATAAAAGTTCGTCAATTTATTTCACGATTTGTTGTCAAGTGCCTATAACGTGGCTGCTTCACACTGTTGCAAAAAATGTTTTAACTTACATTGAAATTAGTGGCAAGAGATTTTCAATCATCATGTATTAAAAAAATGGTTTCATGGCCAAGAAACGTTACTTAACTTAACATAATTCCATAAAAACTTAGTTAAATTAATGCCGGCTAGAAGATGGCGTAATAAAAAGAAAGTACTTGTATACTATCATGACAGAAGTATCAACTATTAATTTAAATAATCATGTTATTAGTTGTAATAACACCGTGTGTATGAAAAAAAATTAAAATCTGAATGAATTAACATTGTCGCATTTAAGAATGAAAACAGCTATAATAAAATAAACCATGCCACAACAACGAATTTCGCAAGTTCTTGGTCAAGTCAACCTTGCATAATAACAACAAATGAAACAATATCTCCGGCTGGAAATTCGAGACCTCACGAAGTGGTATGATCCCTTGCCGCTCCCCACGTTATCTCCAACCACTTTGCTCGCGTTCAGTATCGAGCGGTGTCGCGATCACTGTGCAACGCAATAGCGAAACACACGATGACAGATGCGTTTTTAAAGTGCACGAAAACGGTGCAATGATAAAATGAGTGCCCCTAGCAAAGACCCCGGGGAGGACCCCAAGGGGCCTCCCGATAGCCCGCAGAGTCCTGCGAGCAAACGGCTCCGGGACAGGGTCAGTTTCTTCGAGAAGGTGTGGACCGGCACCAGGTCTGGAGCCGTAGGGGAAGGTGTCGATCTTAACGTGGAGGATCTGGAGAGGAGGCTGGCGGAGGAAAGGGCCAGGCACGCTGGACCGAGCCAGTTCGAGCACGTCACCCTGAAGCACACGCCTTCTTCGTCGCCGAAGCATGTGGTGCATACGCAAGATGTGAATCCTGATGGCAGCTTCCAGGCACGCATTTTTTTCTGTCTCTTATGTTGCTATGTGGATTGTTCTTATTGCGGAAACAGTATAGAAAGATGCCATGCCGGGCGGTAATTTTAAAAACTAGTTTTTTTGCTATTTTTAAAATTGCTTCATGTAATAATATGAATCGCATAATTGAATTCGGTTTCAGTTCGCCAAATAGTCATTAAAACTTTCAAAGTCCAAGGTTTGCCATTCATTATTCTCATCATAATAGGCAAAAATCGCCGAATTTCATCATTGAAACGAACTAACAAATATCTATATACGTTATATGTTTGATACATAAAATGCATTCACATCTCGCTTACATATCCTCATGTCTTCTTCAGTTTTCTTCAGATCAACTTTTATCAGTTGTGCAATCATCGAAATTGATTGTTTCTTGCCTAATAGAAAATTACTTCGTTGATTATGGCCTATTGAGAACGGTTAAAGAATATGAAAATTTAAGAAAACATACTAGGCTTCGTTTGATAGAAAAATGTAATTAAGAAAAAAATGTTTATAATAGCAAACATATTTTTTCTGGAAAGATTGCGACAAGCATTCCATAAAATTATTCCCCAAGAACTGAGGAAAGTTATTAAACGTGTGAAAAAACAGCTCGATAAATGCGGACCCAACGAGAGGAGGGGGGAGGGGGGCGAGGTAATTCCACCGGTCCCGGATTCTTTAGAGGGGCCCGTGGGAAGATTTTTATGAAAAGTACTTATATTTTCTTTCCTGTTGTACGAAAATCGGATAATCTTGATATTTTATCTAGATGGTGGTTTAGTGGAAGCCAATTAAGTTTTTTCTGTTAATTTTCTTTCTTGATAATAGTAATATTTAGTGTATTTGTAAAAATGATTGATATGATGTTTTAACTACTTACTTCAATAAATGAAATACTAAAAATTAATGTTTTTTCCCTAAACATTTGTTTTGCAATATTAAAAATTTTTTCTCCATGAAATTTTTCCATTAAACAAAGCCTACTATGTTTTTTAAAATATTCATATTTTTTAGCTTTTCTCAGTACTTCACGATCGACGAAATATTTTTTTAGGCAAAAGAATATTCTGCACTACGTGGATCTGGAAGCAAAACCTTAAAACCCACGTCATTTTGTGCCAATAATTTTAAAATATTTTTGTAAGTCATTATATCTAAATACGGAATGGAAAACATATTACTGCTGCATGTTTTTTTTTTAATTTTTATATACAGTCTCTCCTTTTTCATGGCTTCTATATCACAGCTCCCACATTAACAATGCGATTTTTTTTTAAATGTTGGTGGAAGATTACTCATCAGGAGATTGTATCACAATAAAATATTTAAAAATTCGCCAGTGGAGTTCGTCCTCGTGAAGAGAAACAAACCTAATTTTCCAAAAAAAGATATTATTAACTGTAAAACAATCTCACATGTAATAAAAGAAAATCTACCTTTTTAAAGCTTATTATTATAGTCATAACTCGGACGTAAAAGTTAATTAACCTGGAAGAAGACAGACTTTCCATTTATTAATCAGGTGACTTCAGTCAGTTTACTTAATAGTCTAAAACAAACATTAATTGACTTGAAAACAAAAAATAAGTTAACTTTTGAAAGAATTTAATTATGATTTTAGAAAGTATAAGAAATTGGATATCGATCAAATCTCGTTAAAGTTGCACTTATGGTGCTTATTGTTACATTAAAAATGTTAAATTCGTTTAAAATTGAACTTTTTTAAATTTTCAAGTCAACTGTTTTTTTTTATTTAGACTTTTAAGTAAACTGACTGACATCACGTGGTTAATTCTAAATGAAAAGCCTGTCTACCTCTAGCTTAATGACCTCTTCATTACGTTCGAAAATAAAGTTATGACTAATAATTGGTACTTAAAAATAAACATTTTATTTTCTTATTACATGAACACCAAATACACTATCTTATTGAAATTTGGTATTATTGAGTCTTTGATAACAACGAATATGAGATTATGAGATTGTTTTACAGTTAAAACTTTGCTTAATATACTTTCTTGGAAAATTAAATACTTACATTTTTCTTCATAAGGACGAACGCCACTGGTGAATTTTGAAATATTTTACCGTGACACAATCTCCTGATGGGTAAGTACCTTCCAGTCAAATTTTTAAAAAATCGCATTGTTAATAAGGGCGTTGTGATATGGGAGTGATGAAAAGTGAGACATGTATAGGCAGGAAATTGTTCTAGGTTTTGAAAATCACGAACAGTGTTTTCTTTATATCATTATTTTCTCAATAATGAAGTGAGAAAAACACTAAGCCAATATAAGAATTTGACAGTTAAAGATTTAAGTGTTTAAAACTTTTTTTCTCTTAATTCCACTTTACATGAAAATCATAGAAATCTACGAAAAATTTATTGAAAACATTTCGTGTCGAAAAACTTGAAATTTTATTTGCAAAAACATTTTACTTGAACTTGCACCCCATTTTCAGAGTGAAACATATACGCCTCCTATGCAAAGATTTTTTATTTCATTGAACGTACTAAACACTAGAGGGAGATCCGTACTGTTTCTATAAAAATATGAGTTAATAAACATTTTATTAAATGAAATGTGGATGAAGAGCGTTGTAACATTTGACGAAGTTTGATAAAAATAGGAATACTACAAGTATTCAAACATTTCCCAAGGTGGCATCATAGGGGGATAATTAAACTATGGAAATCATATCTGGAAAATTAACTTATTCTCAAGAAACTGGAAAGAATGTATAGAATACTGAATAGGGTAACTAAATTTATATCAGTGGAAAGTTTCGATTTTTTTTTGTCCCACCTCAGATTTATTCGAAATCCAATAAGTGATACCTAAATTTAAGCAAAATCAGTTAACATTATTAACACTTACCTCCGTGGTCATGAATTTTCCTATGTATTTCTTATGGAAAAAGACATTTCTTCGTCAATTTGTGATAGAATCGTGAAATTGTAATGAAATTTAAAACATAAAAAAGTAGAAGAGTACGAATTAATAATTCCTCATTAAATCACTCTGCTGTAAAATTCTTCTATATGGTCCCAAAAAGGATCACACAAAGGCAGCAAAATATATTTTTGCCTATTTCGCTTATTTTGGACGTTTGTTATTGCGTATTTTCGATTTTCTTTGTGCATAAATATTATTAATTAGCCAGCTTGTAGTTTGCGTTATTATTTTAATGATTTCTCGAATTGTCTAATAATTATAATTTATTTAAACAACTGTATTTGGCTATATATTTGTAGAACAATATTCATCTTTTTTAATTTCCCAAATTATTATTTAAGTTAGTTGATTTATTATTGTTTATTTCCTCTTTTTTCAGGATAATAATAAAAATAATTTTAAAGAAGTCTCAACTTTTCTAATCGTATTTAGAAAATACCACTCCATTAGCAAACTGACCAACAAAATTAAATAACCAACTTGGGAACATAAAAAAATTAATATTTTATATATTTATGACGAAATATAACACAAAAAAAGGCAATTCCACGAATCAGACCAATCATTTTCGGTGTATTTTGGCTTGCTGAATCCGAATCCGGTGTCAGCTTTGCCCCACCACGTCAAAATTTTTGTCTAACCTCAAAATACAGTTAGAAAATTGCAAAAATCGCACTATTTGGGACCAAAGTGTTGTAAAATCAAAGGAACAACAAAGTGTATTTTCACTTGTTCACCCCGATTCTGATGTCAGTTTTGCCCTACCACGTCAAAGCCGCTAAAAAATTGCAAAAGTTACAACTTTATAGTGACAGGTCCTAGTAACAAACGGATTAATTTAATTTTTTTTTGGGATGAAAAATATAAAAAATTTTGAGGCCTCGACTTGTAGTACATACATCAAATTTCAAGTTTCTGTACTCTTACCAGCTTGCTTTACATATTTTCCCCTATTTACCCCCCAACCCTTCACCGAATATCTTCAAAAAACAATTCAGTTCCAGATCTCGTTATAATATATACGCGTATAAAATTTCAAGTCAATATCTTAAACTATTCCGGAGAAAACCTGCGGACAAAAAAAAGTTACAGACAGGCAGAAAATTCTTTTTCGCTCAAATTAAAAATACGTTTCATGCATGACATTCTAAACCTATTTCAAGAAAAAAAATGTTTCAAAATGTTTTGACGATTACTATACTTCCAATCCACTACGTGGATGTGGAAAATAACGATTTAGAAAAGAAAATTTCAACACGATGTAGCAAAAAACTCAAGCCATTGTTCATATGAACTTTTCTTCATAAAATGTCTTAAAGAATCACACCCCTAAAATATTAGCACGTCAGTAAGGAACACCCTGTATTTGAATTAGTTTAAAGAAAAGGGACTGTAGTACGGTAAATCAAGCACCATGTATAAATCGTATTAAGTACATTTTTGTCTGATTTTAATGCTGAAATAAAATCTCCCGCTGCACTGGTTAACATTTTTTTATTTGATTTCGAAGCGATTTACGGCTAAATAGGCATGCAGTAACAGACATTATGCCGATGTGGGTGTGCTTAACGTGTAGGTACTTATTTTACACGATTTACGAATCATTCCAGCTTCATTACTTTTTGTGTATAACCTGTTCCTTTACATTGCACACCCACATAGGTTAAGTTCAACGTGCATTTATACTGGAATTGCAGACGATAAAGCCCATCTTATCCATTAGCGAGGTGATACTGGAGAGACACTGATATTAATACACTCAAGGACAAAATTGTCGTACATGCAAAACTTGTCATGATTTTCTAATTAGACCTAAACATTTTATCTATTAAATAAATTTAATTGATATAAATGGATGATTTTATTTAATATAATTTATCGCGTTACTTCAAAAGGTATTTACTATCGGCAACGCCCGACTTCATCGTTTCGCTAGTGATGGATTTACAGGGAGACATGTAGCATAACCTATACTAAAACCCAGCATTTTCGGAGATATTTGACGTTTTATAATAAATTTGACAAGGTGCAATAGTTTGCCGGAATGGTTATAACTTTCCCATTTGCCCTTTGGCACGAAGAAACAACTCAAGATGAGCTACTCTCTATAGTAAAAATAAATTCCATAATAGTACCAAGTGTTCTATTTTTCACGTTACATTTTGTCAATTTTAAATCTTAAAAACTTTTTTATTTGAAATGGAACACCCTGTGTTTTTTACATCAAATTATGTAAAATTAAATTACATTTTTTCTAGTACAGATATTGTGGGGGTTAATGTTACAACTTTTTGAAATATTGACGATTTTCTTAAATGTTCAAGAATTTCTAGTAAAAGTTGCCATGAACTTAGCCCTGATTAGAAACAATCATTAATGTTAGTCCATTCTCTTATATAAAAAATTACCAGCACGTTTAAATTACACCCACGAAGACTTTTTAGATTTGTTTATTATCTATGGAGAATGTTTATGATAATATCAAGAACATATTACACATGTGCTACTCGATACCCACAAGAACAGAAACCATTCACTATCCACCATACAGTTGTAAAATGCATATTATATAATTTTAGAATATTCAGCTCTGTCAAGGCAGGAATTCTAACCAATTTAACACTAAACACCATTATTAATTTGAAAATTCCCTTCTTCTCTGACTTTGTCACATTTCACCTGTTCTTACTTTTTTTGTCCATTCAGAACTATTCAGAATTTCTCTCCGCCGCTGATTTGGTCGCCTCGCTTACCCCACAGATGGCATCCCTGAAATACCCTAGTGTTATGTCATTCCTGAAATGAGGTTCTACACTTCTGCAGTAGAGTAGAAAGGCTTCTAATGAGGCTACAGTGCCGCGCCATCTTTAATATGATGGCTGAACTTCCACAGTATAGGCTTCTGTAGTGACATGCTATTTCTAATAATAATAAGCTCGTCCTTACGACACTGGATGGCCTAACAGTATTACTAGACAAATGTTTTGCCTGGTGGCAGCCATATTGTGTTTTATATTTTAAACTTTTAACATCAGATTCACTATCAGCTACTCAAAAAATACCCAACTAAAAATTTTAATGCAATTCAAGTAAAATTTATCCCTAACGCATTCACCAGATGTACGAATAGAGATACTTCTCCCCGACTGCGACTCTTGCTCGCCTTATATTAGACGTAGATTGATGAAACTAATATAGGATTACACCCGAGCCATACTATACGGTTTTCAAAATATTTCATATCGTTTAATTGTTTAAGCCATTCCAGAGTAATGAATCAACAATCATAAAAATACACACGGATCGTAATGGGAACTTCGTCCTCCCTTTTATATTTACCTTTAATAACAAGGCTTTTTACTACATTTTTAACGGGGAAGCTACTAGCATTTCAAGTGTCTAAAACATGAAGGATATGGGAAATATGGGAAAAGTTACCCCTAACTACTCCTACGAACCGAAATATTTAAATAAGAATTTGTCAAAGTTTATAATAAACATAACAATAAATTGCTATTTAAAATATTTTGAAATTGTTAACAAATAACTATGTTTCACTTATTTGTAGAGAAAATTCGACTTTTTTTGTTTTCGATCACCTTTCGATGGGAGGCTTTTAATTATAGAACACCCTGTATATTTAGTATTCGAACTTTTTCTTTCATCTGAACATGAATATTAGGAAACTTGAGGGCGAGATATATCCGCTAGATCTTGCAACTGTTATCATAATCGTTTTCACAAATGCCGCATTTTTCCCTGTTTTCCTCGCGGACATTACTCTCTGTCGCTAAGCGGATATTGATTTTCTTTTTGATACATAGTTTCCTTTTAGTTTCTCAGCAAATAGTAAATCATTTACCTAAATTTCCATTTGTTCCTATCTAAATTTAAAAATCAGGATCGTAAGAAACAATTAGCAAATGATAGTTCAATACCTCTGCAGACGTAGTCAATACTGAACGGGCGTTTCGCTAATCATGTTAGTATCTTCGGGAGATGATCAGATTGAATTATCTTACAATTATGCTGACGTCAAACTGTATTTATTTCAGACAACATGTTTCTAAACTACAGGATAAACTAAAGTATGAGTTTTCCTTGGAAAATTCATATGAAACTAATTCACACTCCTGTGGAGTGCAGTACGACATCTTGTAAATATTGACATTTAAAAATATTGGTGATATCACATTTATTTAAAAATGATCTCATCTAAGCAAACTTAATGGTATGAAAAAAATGTGTCCTCTAATTTCTATGCTGACAACTTTGGTGTAAATATTTTCTTTTCATTCGGTACCTTGAACATTATAAATTATGATTTTATTAATTTTAACGGCCTAACATTAATCAAATTACCTAATTTATTTCTCTTAAATCTAATTTAATCACTTCTTACACGGATAAAAATATTTTGTTTTCAATAAAATATTATGTCACGTTTCGATAATTATGTTAAAATCGTTTGCAAGGTGATCTTCACCTTCACATATTCTGCACGTAGGATCTTATCTTGAGTTTCAAATAAAAAGTGAAAGTGCTATATAATAAACCATACTTATACGTTCTTTCATATCTTATGTGACTTTATAATTAGATACAAATTTTTATACATAGATTACACAGCCCCACAAAAATAAAAAATTCTAGCAACGAGTCGAGTATATCCTTATGTATTTTTGATTGCTGATTCCGAATCCGGATTCAAAAGAAGTTGTACTCCCCCAAAAAAAAATTTTAGAGCCAAAAAACACCTCCTGAATAGGGTATATATGAGATAACGCTCTGAAAATGATGTTATCATTTTAATCAATCGTTTTGTTTAATATTTTCGGGAAAAATTGAATGTATTACGATAAAAATAAAGGTAAATTACAGCGTTCACCCTATCGGTATGAAACGCACCCCCATAGAGGGTGAGAACCACCCTCATCTGCCATCAAACCAATTGATAACGACAATGACTGAAAAACATCTATCTATTTGTCATCATCGACTGGGGTGTGGTGCAGTTGTTTGCGAGATGCTTCTTTTCAGTTTCCATGCTTCTTTTAAGTTTCCATCTATCGTCATCCCCTTTTAAGTTTTCTGCTTCATGTGTCTCTGAATCTGGCAGCTTTTATTTTTTTGTTTTATTTTTGTATTTTTTCCCCCTTTTTCCCTTACTTTTTTTGTTTATTAACCGCTCCACAAGTAAATATCCATCTACGGTGGAGTTGCTGGGAAGGGCCCTATCTCGCGGTAACAATTCTTTTTTTTTGCGCATTATGAGAAAAGAGGTCCGAAGGGATAGTTTGCTCACCCTGTATGTTGTTTCCTTGAAACAATCGGTTTCAATTTTGGGCAGTTTTTCCATTTCATCACCTATGTATTATGTTTATTACCTATTTATTATGTTTAACATCTTTTCAATTTTGATCTCCAATTCTTGTTTAAAATTTAATAAAAACATAAATAAGCCAATGCTAATGCTATATAAACAAAAAGTTATCTGTTTCATTCACACATCTGGCGTTGCTTATTTTATATCACCCCCTTCAAGAAGGGACAAATCCATGTATATGTTTTACAGTGAAGCACTCGAGCAGTACACTTTTCTCGCGTTGTTTATATACACTATTTTGTGTTGCTTTATTCAGCCAACATAATTTAATCCAATATCAACTATGTGAAATAGACATACTCGCGGTAATTTATATCAATCAGCAATTGCAAAATCCTATAAAGAATATGTTTCAATACAATTATAAGCAAACAAATAATAATTCATTTTCAAAACTGTCCAATGTAAATTATTCAAATGTCAGTGAATGATTTAGAACAGACATAATGAACACATTAAAAAAAAAAAGCCTACTCGTCCTTACCTGAGATATTCGCGATTAAATTGAGGGGTCAATACATTTGAATCGTATATTAGTTTATGTTTAGAAGAATATTTTAATGCAATATAGGTACTACAACCGAATTTATTCATGTAATTATATAAAATTAAACGATATAATCGAACTTTTTTGTTTATTCTAGAGTAATCGATATCGTAGATAGCTAATTTGGCTCGATAAAACTAAATAAGTCAGTTATTATATTAACTCACTAACTCACTCATATCTAGAAAGCAGAAAATGTATCGCTAAATATGCCAGTGCTTGTCAGATATTTATGAAACAGAACTTGGCACCCTACAAAGTAGTATTCTCGGTTCACTTACTTTAGTTTTTACTTCAATGACTTATCTGGTCATCCAAGTGAATGCAAGCAACATTTTGGTATACGCAGTTGGTGCATCATAAATCTGAAGCAATTGAAGCGAGACCGAAACTACTGGTCAAGTGACTCGTAAAACAAAAAATCTTTCCGAAAGTGTAATGACAGAAACAATTACTGATGATATTCGTTATTTGAATTGATTTAATGTTATCTTTATTTTTATCGGGTCTCTCTCTCTCTCTCTTTCTCTCTTTTTATCTCTCTAGAGGACACCAAAAGTATATTATGTGAATTCTGTGTTTTAAATTTAACGCTATGAACTAGACTTATCTTTATACCAACCTAACCACAACTATTTTAACAAAAGTTTAGTCAAAAACGTTCTGCCTGTGATAAAATGATAAACACTAATGAATTATTTGTCGTATTGCCTCTCAATTCTGAGAAAATACACATGTAAAACTGTATAAACTTGTAATTTTACTCCTTGCTTTGTTTGTTCTACGCCTATGGAAAGTAATTATTTATGTAGGACACTAAAAATGGCTAAAATTATATACCACAGTACCGCGGTCCTATACCCATGTTTGCTAAACCAATTACGGCCGTATATTACTCGTAATTAATTCTTTTGTTTTACATGGTGGTTCACTGAGGCCTTGAATAATAATGAAACAACGAATTCGGGAATCGTTAAAGTAAATGAGAAACACAAATTACTCGAGACGATCGTCTGTTATTTTTGTATCAAGAAACCACACACTTTCAATAACAAATATTATTGTTGTGTTTGCGTATTTTTCAAGCTTAGTACAGTCGTTGTCACAAAAAGGATTCAAAGCTAAAGAGCTTATTTTATAAATTTTTCCTGTTTGAAAATAAGACCTTATATTTGTGTATTTTAAACCTCGCCCACGCCCAGTCAACTCTTGTCAGTGAATGATTTTGATATTAACATCGCGATAACACAGGTTTACAAATAAAAAAGGTTGTGAAATCGTGATCTAGACCATGATTCCTTATGTATTTTTGGATGAATTTTGGAAACCGAATTGTCAATTTAAATAATTTACTACCGCGTAGATTTCGAGTAAATCCCGGTTTTTATTACCAACATACGGTTCTGACAGTAAAAACCGGAATTTACTCGAAATCTACTCGGTAGAAAATTTTTTGAATCGAAAATTCTGTTTCAGCACCCAAAAATACTTAAGGCATGATAGGCTTAGTTTTTGGATCGGAACTTTTCTTTTGTAGATCTGTGACAGACGCCGCCTGTGCACAGTTCAGTAAAAAAAAGTTCGGTTCCAAGGACTACACCTATCATGCCTTAAGTGTTTTTGTGTGCTGAAACCGAATTTTCAATTTAAAAAATTTTCTACCGTGTAGATTTCGAGTAAATTCCGGTTTTTACTGTCAGAACCGTATCTTGGCAATAAAAACCAGGACGTATTCGAAATCTACGAGGTAGAAAATTTTCTAAATTGAATATTCGGTTTTCAAAAATCATCCAAAAATACATAAGGAATCATGGTCTAGATCGCCATTTCACGACCTTTTTTTTATTTGTGTATTAGATATCTGCATTTCAGCGTTGACATCGTGTTTAATGGCCTTTTAATTCTATGAAAGTAGTGTATCTGCTGACTTCTTCTTTCGGTCAACGTATACTAAGGCGCTATTTGTCCTGTGATGGCGCGTACCAACATCCATCGATTTTTTTTGGATTCGGCTGTTAGATTTTCGACTTACCATACCCTAAATCTGCATCTAAATGGTGATTTTACTTATCAAAGTTTGGAATGACTACTGCCAAACAAGAAGTCATTTTTAACTCATATGTAAGATCAGAGAGAACATTCATGGGCTGCTTTCCTTCTAACCAGTTGTAACCGCGTATACCTTCTAACCAGTTCTTAATCTTCCGTTATAACCGATACTTCGAGTATCCGAATTCCCGACTCTTGATATATACCGAATCCTTTGAAAAAGATGAAGGATTTAAATCTTGTCAATTTATAACACAACATTCACACGTTATATTATTTCGTTTATGGTATTAGGTATTTGTTCAAAACCAAGATAAAACAGATGGTTTACTGATTTTCTCCAATTTACCTTTCAACCCTTCACTGGATAAGTTCAAAGTATAGTCCAGTTCTAGATCTCGTTATAATATATACATGTGCAAAATTTCAAGTGAATATCTTAAACCGCTCCAGAGAAAATGTCACAAAAAAATTAGAGAGACAGACAAAACACTTTTTTTCCTCTTTAAAATGTCGTCGTTTCATGGCATTCTAAACCCATTACAACAAAAAAATAATAATAATGTTTTTTTTACCATTACAATACGTGGAAGTAAAATTGCCGTACGTATCCTTTTACACGTACAGCTGCCATAAAACTTGTGTGAACAAAACGTGACCACCTGTATTAATCTCCGCTGGTAGGCAGATAAGTTATCGGCAGAACCCTGATTTACAAACAAAACATTTGCAACAAATTGGAAACTTTATCGTTACCACGACTGTACAATTGTGTTTGTTAATTTCCCATTATATTCGCAGCGATGATATAATTCATACTTGTGATTTGTTTGCTGTTCTGTAAATGTAATTACGATAACGAACTAACTCCAAGCGCACAAAATGGCGAATTTGTAAATTTTAATGCAACCGTTTATCTGCAATTTCTGTAGTTTACTATGGTGTTAGAAATAATATTTTAAAAGTAACAGTGTTTTTGATTTGACTATGGCTGAAAGTAAGCGAGTAAATAACCATTAGGTCCATTGTTTTACATTTTAATTGTTTATTTCCGTTACTTATTTATTTTTAATGGCATAATAGATATAAATAATAGTTATTTGATTTTACTCTTGGTACTACAGTCCTAATAATGTAGTAGAATCAAATTCAGAGACTTTCTTTGATGTTTTTTTAAATATGTACATAACATCTTCATTCACTACACAGACAGGTTATTATAAATAAAACAAGTAGTAGATGAATGTGTTAATCTTATTTTTTACATTAATGAAGATTCGAATTACACTAACGCGAAACATGATACCGTTTATTTTATTTCATACAAATATTCTGGAACAGTCAATGAGTTTTTTTAATGGATGCAGGAGCTATATACAGAACATAACATCTTATTCCATAATTTAACATGGATGGTGTAGAATATCACGATGGAAAACAAATTAAGTACCTGTAACACTTTCATACACTCAAAAGAATACTTCGTTATGAATATAACACCTTCATCCTCTCTATATTTTCTATTTAGTGATCCTTCAAAACTCGATTCTATCCATGTCAAAATAGTGTACTCAAAAATACATACGATTATATATTTTTTAAATGCAACTAAAGAAATGCGACATAACACCTTCATCCACTCATGTCAATTATTTTTAGTGATTGTTAGACTTTTTGTACTTAAACAAGTAAGAAACAGACTTCTCCTTAAAAAATTTTTACTGTCAGCACAAAATCGACAACAATGTGAGTGTTGTTATGTATTGTTAGTTGTTATTATGTATCTGTTATGTAAATACGAAGTATATTACATTAGTCTTACAATAATAAATTATTTAAACAATTTCTAATTAGTGAACTTGTATTCAATAAAATGAAATATGCAACTTTTGAAATTTTACAAACAGCAAAACATAATTATTTAAATAAATTATCCAGATTCTAGTTTGTGAAAGATTAGTACAAACTAGAATCTGATTAAGTAATTAAATAAAAGGATTCTATAAAGATTAAATTTAAATTGAAATTATTGATTCGTAATTTTTGGATAATCCTGAGGAAGAGTGTGTGATTTTTATTTCACCATATTTTTAGGATTTCATCGCAAAACTTTTTCTCTCGATAAATAACGAGGGAAACTTCATGGTCTCACAGGTATATGTCAATTAAAAGATTCTCTTCAAAATCGGAGAAAGTCAAAGTTATTTTCAATTTAGAGCTAATTTGAAGGGACAAAGTATCTAAACTTTCTAAAAAGTATAAATTTGAAGTAACATATTTAACATTCGTAAGTTGGAGACGTAGTTTCCACAAACAATAAAACTTCTGAACATAACGTTAGTTAGCACGGGAGATGATTGAAAGTTTAATCATATTCCTTATATTTTGCAAACAGCGGAAAGAAGAACTATCTATGAGAACTAATAGAAATACTGTAGGTAAAAATATTAATGAAATCTTTGCATTCTTTCGATAACCTGACTTCTGGTTATGCTAGCAAGCTAGCAAGCAATAAATTTGTCCAATTTCTTATTTGACATTCTCATTGTAACACTGGCATTCAACATAGTCCCCTACGGCTATGCAAATTAAACTGGTATCTACAGGATCCCCTACGGTATGAAGATTCAGTTAAAAATGAGAACAAAGTTTAATCATGTTCCAATGATGTTAAGGTGGTTAGCTAAACGCTCGCGAGTGTTGTGGTTAAAAGTCTTGGGTGTTTACTCCTCCAGAGACAGCGAAGGTCGAGATTTTTGGTTCAAAAATGGCTATAGAGAGCAGTCCGACTTGTACTAGACCAACTCATATTTCACTGTTAACTGACATTTTGAATGAAAAGTTTTTGAGTCTTCAACTATTTTTCTATAAATTATTAAGAACCACAGTACTATGATCATTAATCGGTAATGTAAAAATCACTGTTGAAATATTTAATAGTGATTTTAAGTAATTTATATTTATTTATTTTGTTTTGTGCTTGACAATTTTCAGTCGCCAATTTCGTATTGGCTGGAGTCAGCCTTTGACTTAGCTTAAGAATACACTACCAACTGCCGATTATTAAAGCTGTCAATCTCCGCTTTACGACATCGACGTCACTTTATTTTTAAAAGGATTTGCGAACTTTGGCTTGAGATAACGAGTAGTTATTTGTATACATCAGTGGTATCACTAATGTTATCAATCTTTGATCTTTTTTATCCCAAAATCTGTTTGCTATGTTCTAGAATAGGTGAGCCCTCGACTAAAATTGGAAATTTTCCCACACTAGAGACGCGGACGAGGCGGGAAATGTCAGTTATTATTTTTCCTACATAGTCTAACATTGCCTTTAATAGCAAAACAAGGAAACTGTCGTGCTGCGATAAAAAATGGATCATTTATATTTCATGTTCGATAAACGAAATCATCCCTTTAACAACGCCAGACAGCTCAGTAGTAATCAAACTTCTCTTCGGTGAGAGAAGTACTAAAAACCGCTGCCTAAGGAATCACTACTTCGACATCCAAATTTTTCATCAGAGTCACTTTAAAGGAAACATCTTGACTATATTTGTATTCTAGTGTGTGTAAATTTTACCAAATTTCAAGTGAAAATCTCAATTTAATTTTATCAACTTTTTAGTAAGGCCGTGGGAGTGGTCGGGGGTATGGAAAATATTATAAACAAAAAACTGAGGCCTTCGCTTCTAGTACATACCCCAAAAGCCATATTTCTGTACTCTTACCAGCTTGCCTTACTTATTTTCCCCTGTTCACCCCTATTTAACCCCCAACCCTTCAACGGAATAATTCCAAAATACAATCAAGTTCCTCACGTCACTATATATATACGTATACCAAATTTCATGTAAATATCTCAATTTTATTTTATCAACCTCTTTAATAATGGAGTGGGGGTGGTGGGGGACAGAAAATATTATAAAAAAATTTGACGCCTTGGCTTCTAGTACACACACCAAATTTCAAATTTCTGTACTCTTACCACCTTGATTTACTTATTTCCCCACATTTACTCCTATTTATCCCCCAACCCTTCACCGGATATGTTAACAAAATAATCCAGTTCCAGATCTCGTTATAACATACGTGTACAAAACAAGTGAAAATCTCAATTTAATTTTATCAACTCTGTTGATAAGGGTGGGGGGATTCTCTTCTAGTATATACACCAAATGCCAAATTTCTGTAGTCTCACCAGCTGCTTTACTTGTTTTCCCCTGCTCACGCCTACTTAACCCCAAACCCTTCAACAGAATAATCCCAAAATATAATTTAGTTCCTGATGTCATTATAATATATACGTATATCAAATTTCAAGTGAATATCTCAATTTTATTGTATCAACTTCTTTAATAATGGAGTGGGGGTGGCGGGGAGATGGAAAATGTTATAAAACATTTTGGGGCCTTAGCTTCTAGTACACACACAAAATTTCAAGTTTCTCTACTCTTACCAGCTTGCTTTAATTATTTCCCCCTATTTACCCCCAACCCTTCACCGGATCTGTTCACAAAATAATCCAGTTCCAGGTCTCGTTATAATACATGCGTGTACAAAATTTCAAGGGAAAATGTCAATTTAATTTTATCAACTCTTCTAATATTATAAAAAACCTGAGGCTTTTGTGTCTAGTATATACACCAAATACCAAATTTCTGTACTCCTACCAGCTTGCTTTACTTATTTTCCCCTATTTACCCCTATCGAACCACCAACCCTTCAACGGAATCACCTCAAAATATAATCTAGTGCCAGATGTCGTTATAATACATACTTGTATCAAATTTCAAGTAAATATCTCAATTTTATGTTATCAACCCCTTTAATATTGGAGTAGGGGTGGTGGGGGGTTGAAAAATATTATAAAAATATCTGAGGCCTTGTCTTCTAGTATATACACCGAATTTAAATTTTCTGTACTCTTACCAGCTTGCTTTATTTATTTTCCCCTGTTCATCCCTATTTAACCCCCAACCCTTCAACGGAATAATGCCAAAATATAGTCTAGTTCCTGATGTCATTATAGTATATACGTATACCAAATTTCAAGTGATTGTCTTAATTTTATTTTATCAGCCCCTTTAATAATGGCGTGGTGGGGAATGAAAAATATTATAAAAAATTGTGAGGGTTTGGCTTATAGTACATACATTCTAGTTTCTGTACTCTTATCAGCTTGCTTTACTTATTTCCCCCTATTTAGCCCCAACCCTTCACCGGATATGTTCAAAAAACGATCTAGTTACAGATCTCGTTATAATATATACGTGTACAAAAGTCAACATTTTGAACAGTTCCGGAGAAAACGTGAGGACAAAAAAGTTACAGGCAGACAGACATACCGACAGACAGACAGACCAACAGACAGGCAGACCGACAGACAGGCAGACAGACAGACGGAAATTTTTTCGCTCAAGAAAATCGTTTCATGACATTCTAAACCTATTTCAAGAAAAGAAATTTTTGAAATTTTTATTTTACGATTACTATACTACCAATCCACTACGTGGATGTGGAAGCAAAAATAATCGAAATCTTCATGCCGCGATGAGGCTAAAATCCTTATCGATGGCTCCCCTACTATAACCTCACAACTTATTTAACTGATTTGCGAAACTAATTATAATTTACAGAATCAAACATAAACAAGTACTTATGTTTAGAACAACATTGCTTTGAGTCAATAGCTTAAAAATTAGGGTTACTGATAATTCGATGTATCCCTTTAAACACGTGAGGGATGAAGTAATTTACTATATTATGAAACCAAATATAATTTATCCAAAAGTCATTAGTTTCAGATATATACGTAACCCCTTACTGTACTTACCCTTCATAGTCGTAAGGGGCTATGTGGGCACTAGTGTAGAATTGTCATATAAGAAATAGATAAATTTATTTTGGATTTTTTATTTCTAACATATAACCAGAATGCAGGTTACCGAAAAAATGCAAAGGTTAAAATTAATATTTCATTTCATTTCGTGAGCAAATAATTTTAAAATCTCTAATTTATTAGATTTTCATTGTGGATATGTTTCACAATTGCTTGCGGCCATCTGAGTTCGTTCAGCCAATTGTTCTCCGGAGTTTATTTGTACGGTATAAACTATTTCCTTCATATGTCCCCAAACATAAAAATCTAGGGGTGTAAAATCTGGATACCTAGTGGGCCAAGGTATCGGCTCTCTTTTTCCAATACAGCTGTTGGGAAAATGATATTAAACTATTCCCTAATATCGCGAAGATAGTGTGCTGAGCTAATAAATAAAAAGTTCGGAAATAAAAACGAAAATATTTTTTCACGATAGTATCACGAGGGATTTATCTGAAAACACCAAAATTGTAATTTCTCTGAAATTAAATTAATTTTAGGCAATGGATATTTGGTTTAATAATACAGTAAATTGCATCTACTATCACTTGTTTAAAGGAATACATCGGATTATTAGTAACTCTGTATACCGGGTTAACAGGACCATGGTGTACCCCCCTTTTCTCCTTTAGTTTTGAAGATAATTGATTGAAATTCAGGATATACTAGATACATAATAAGCGGCATTTTTTGACTTACAATTGATTTTTTTTCACTTCCTGTTTCGCCGGAAGGGGCACTAACTTTAGAGTTTTAAATAGAACACACTATTATTGCATTTTTGAATTGTGCATAATTTTCTGAATCCAACGATGCCAAATAAGTGACATTCCAAACATCAATTTTCAAATAGCACTGGACCAATGATTCTACTACCGATTATTCCAAGCTGAACATTGAAACCGAACCGCACTTGAAAGTTACCCTCCCGTAATAAATTTTGATTTCCTTGTGACCAATATTTTGTATTTTGTCGGTTAAATAATCCCAAATTTGTAAACCTTGACTCGTCTGAAAATAAAATCAGTTCCAAAAAATCATTGTTTGGCTGCACGTTATTATACAAAATCCAATTGCAATATTCCATCCTACGTTCGTACTCACTTTCGTACAAATGCTGGTACAATTGTATTTAAAAGATTTGTAGTGGTATTTGTACAAAATTCGACTTACTTTTTGGCGCCTGATGTTCAATTCAAGCTCAACTCGCCTTAAAGAAACAGTCTTATCAACTTCTATTCGAACCAAAACATTAATTTTCGTTCCTTCGTCAGTAATTAAGTTTTCTTCGGGATCATTGTTGGGCTTTCTTCGGAATTGGTTTTCAACACGTTTAAAATAATTTTTCGCTGGACATTGTCTGTTGGGATATCGTCGGCCATAAAGATCCATAGCTGCAATTGCATTTTTTTTACTTTCTCCATAAAATGTCCACTTTTTCATCTCTTGTGTAAATTTGCGGTATTTGAACACAATTAACAAGAATATTAAACAATTTTTAAAGACACAGTAAAAACACCGTTAAACCAACAAATGTTTGACAAGCTAAATATTTCATTGTTTTCAAAGCCCTAGTTACTTCTTAACATTTAATTCGAACAAAATTGTATTTTCTTATTTTCTTTTAACGGTAATTTTGTTTGTATTTATCGCACATTTTAATACGATATATGAATAAATAAATTCCTTATTAATAGTACTAATAACTGGCAGCACGGTGCCGATATGGTTCCATTTGAAAAAATTGAGTTTTGCCCCCAAAACAATTTTGGTGAATTTGATTTGCTCATAAATCAAGTAATTTAGTGTTTTTATCGGGATTTCGATTTTTGTAGCATTACATGGGTCATTTAGAATAAATCATCGTTGGATTCAGAAAATTATGCAAAAGTGCCGCTTATTATGTATGTAGTATATCCAGAATTTCAATCAATTATCTTCAAAACCAAAGGAGAAAAGGGGTATACCATGATCCTGTTACACCCGGTATGCCTGAAATTGTAGAGAGTTCCTAATGTAAAAAGCATCGATTTCCCATTATTATTATTTAATCCACTTCATATTTCTTATGCACGATTTCTGTTCACGATAAATAAAAATATCAGTTCCTGCAAAGTAAATCCCCAGCGGATTAATTTCAAAAGCTGCTTGAGATAAATTTAATCGTCTTGGAATTAGTACGTCCTTTGTGAATTATGATTGGCTTTTATATTAGTAGAGGAGCTGAGAAGCCCCACTGGGGGATATTTACATGGCCTTAGAATTTGTCCTAGGGACGATCTGAGTTTCTTACCCTGCCGTCTAGCCTATTTGCCTCTTATGTAATTGGTGAACATATCATTTCAAATCATTTTAATTTTTGGTAAATAAGCGTGACTGTATTATTATTTATTATTGTTTCTAACAAATATGCCTACCTGTTCTTCGTACGAGATTCCTCACTCCTCCAGCTCCGTAGGAAAATATATCGGATGTTCCCGTTGCCTTGAGACTTGTATATTATATAACTACCAAATCTTACCGCTCTCAATCTATTGACCGAAGGTCGAAATATATTTAATTTTTAGATTTTCCCCCAAATCTATATTTTAAAGGTTTGCTAAAATTGTATCTTTATATTTTTACGTGCTATTGTAATCATATAGTAAAATAAGTTGCACTTGTCGCATTTCGAATCCAAATCAAGTTAAGTATACAGGCTGTCTATTTTACGAGGGCCACACGAAATATCTCGCTTAATATCTATTGTAGAAGAATAAAGTTTTAGAAACAGTTATCCCATTTTTTGTGAGCTATATTTCAGTAAAAAGAAATTTGAAATCCATAGCCTACTTTATGAGATATATTACAAAAACCTGAAAAATAGGAAAACCACAAACGGTTATAGCTTCCTTATTTGAGGAAATACGAAAAAAGTTAAAGGAATGAAAGTTGACGGCAAAGACAATAAGAATAATAACGTGCAACAAAAAAATCGAAAAATGCAGTTGGCTTTGACATACGCTATTGTGCAAAAATGAAAAATACATATCTCAAAGTAGGCCATGACGTTATTTTTTTCTCATTCCAACGATATAAAACATGTCACAGAAATTTTAACCGATAGTGTCAATATTTAATATTTTACGAATACCACAATTCATATAATTGAATCGTAACAATCAGCTGTGCCATAATTAGTGAAAAACAATGTATACAGTTATTAATAAATTTGACAGATTGTCACTGTTGTATGTTGTATGTTGCGTTGTCGAGTTCTAAGACAAATTTTATATCAGTAATTATGGTGTACACCAATAATAACAAATTCGATATGATTAGCATTTATTGTCAGTGCAATTTTGACGCTGAGATGGCAGTCACGGTTTACGGAGATAAATTTCCAGATGCTCCGCAGCCAAATCGAACTATGTTTAGGAAGTTAGTTCAAAATCTAAAAACGCACGGTTAATTTTCAAAAACAGTAGTAAGGTGAGCGCATGTTGCGGATAATATAAGAAAAGTGAATATAGTAATGAATTATGTTAACCAAAATGAGGAAACCTCTTTGAGACAAATTCAGATTCAACATTTAAATGAGGGAGATAAGCCAAAGAGAGTAAGATTTTGTAGATGGTTATTAAATAAGAAAAGGAATGACGCGCTGATATGTAGCAAAATTCTTTGGTCGGACGAATCAAATTTTTCTAATAATGGATTTTTCAATAGAAATATGCATTATAAGTGGACACGAGGAAATACACATTGGTGCAGAGAGACTGCTTTCCAAGAAAGATTTTCTACGAATGTTTGGTTGAGTCTTTTAGGGACTAAAGTAATTGGACCTTATTTTTATGATGGCAAATTAACCGGTCGTAGATACCTTAATTTCCTGCAAAATGAATTTCAAGATTTTCTTTATGAATTAACAGTGGCAGAAAGATTAAATTATTCATATTTTCAACAAGATGAGGCTCCACCTCACACTGCTGTAATATGTACAAATTATTTAAATCAAGTTATGCCAGATAGCTGGATAGGCACCTATGGACCCATTCTATGGCCAGCTCGATCACCAGATATTACTCCCTTGGATTTTTTCGTCTGGGGTTATATCAAAGACAAGGTATTTCAAACTGCCCCTGAAAATATTGAGGACATCAAAACCAGAATTCGAAACGCATGTGAGGCAATTACTCCTGAAATGCTCCAAAATGTAATGCGTGACGTGTCTCGTAGAGCACGTTTATGTGTCAGAATGCATGGTGCACAATTTGAGCATTTGTAGTTAGAAAAATAAATACACACAATTTCTTTTCAATATAGTAGTAGGTAGTACTGTTATACATAGTTTTTCGTTTTTTTTCTTTGGATGTTCGTTTTGTACTTGTATTTTTATTTATGAGATATTTATTGGTTTGTATTAAATTGTAATAAATAATTACGGAATTATAATTATTATAAAGTGAATTTTTACTATTATGGCACAGCTGATTGTTACGATTCAATTATATGAATTGTGGTATTCGTAAAATATTAAATATTGACACTATCGGTTAAAATTTCTGTGACATGTTTTATATCGTTGAAATGAGAAAAAAATAACGGAATTAATGGCGTCATGGCCTACTTTGAGATATGTATTTTTCATTTTTGCACAATAGCGTATGTCAAAGCCAACTGCATTTTTCGATTTTTTTGTTACACGTTATTATTCTTATTGTCTTTGCCGTCAACTTTCATTTCTTTAACTTTTTTCGTATCTCCTCAAATAAGGAAGCTATGGTTGGTGGTTTTCCTATTTTTCAGGTTTTTGTAATATATCTCATAAAGTAGGCTATGGATTTCAAATTTCTTTTTACCGAAATATAGCTCACAAAAAATGGGATAACTGTTTCTAAAACTTTATTCTTCTACAATGGATATTAAGCGAGATATTTGGTGTGGCCCTCGTAAAATAGACAGTCTGTATATACAAGTTTTCGTTCAATATCTAACGACTAACTTTTACACCCTTCCCTGCGCCGGCGTCGTCTTATACGCGAGAGCGTTCCGTACCCTCACCTGCAATTTTCTCGATCACTTTAATGTAGAGAAAAAAAGTTTAAGATAAGAAGTTATCTACATCCTTTACATTTTTTTCATCTCGATATACTGCTTACATCTGCAGATATCTTAAACGATATTTCCAGGTGACGCCAGTATGATTGGTTCCAAATGATGTATTTCAATATCGCTAGCCTGAGGAGGCCTTAAGCTAGATTGGTTTTTGGAAAGAAGTGAAGAAATAACATTTTTAATTCGTCACCTTCCTCTCGTGATATGTTTTAGGCAAAGTATTCTGAACATGTATTCTTTTTTGTGGATAACATTCAACTAGTTATTTAGAAATTAACACTTTATATTGATTCTAAAAAGACAATTTTTTGTGTTTTAAAAAAATATGTTTTTCTCCTTACTGATAGAAGAAAATAAGCAACTTCTGATAATCCACACGCCCTTAAATTTTCTGGAGCAACTTAGTTTTATTCCGCATGTAAAACATTGTTTATGGTTCAGCTCTTACACTATTTTCTACGAAAATCAGCTTTTCATAGATAAGGATAAAACATTAATGAATATTATCTTCACAATCAGCCATTTTCATGCAACTCTTTATCGATTGTAATCAAAAACAGTAGCATCTAGATTTTACAAACATCTAATCTAAATTATAAAAATTATTTATAACCTATCGAAAAATTTAAAAGAGGAATAAAAACAGTAATTTTTTACATTATTTCATTCTGTAACTGGGATCAATCACTGTTTATGCAGTTTCTACGTATTTTTTTCTCCAATGTGTTTATGACATTTGCTGAACTTAAAAAGATAAATTTAATTACTTTTATAATTAGTACTACAACGAATGATGTTCTGATTATCGCCAACATAACCAGATTAAGTGTTAAATTATCATCTTCAAGTATCGTATAATGTAAACTTTACCTAATCTTACTAAAAAGACATCGAAAATAATCATAAAAAAACTGATGACTTTATTTTTCTTCTACTGTGTAGACGTACGTTGTACGTGGTACCACTTACACGGATTTTAATCGTATCTCTACCCACTCACAAGTAAAGGTAAAAAAATAGACGTAAAATGTATGCTTTTAAATGGTTTATTAAAGTTTTTATATAATTATTGAACCCTCTATGGAACACTCTTCGCAGTTTTGTACAAATAAGTTCATTTTCTACGTACAATTGCTACAGGTTAAAATTAAATCATCTCATGATGATGCCAATATGGTTGGCGAAACGCTCTTCAGTATACTGTGCAATATTTTTGTTTTCGTGGGGTCTTATCAAAGATCACAACTGGTTTCACATACGCGTGTCAGACGGAGAGGCGAGCAGACATGTTGAAAGTTAATCAGAATTAAGCATAAGTTGCTAGTATTAGTTCAGCAAAAATAAATTTTTACTATGAATTTCCCCAACTTTTTATAACAATATCCATCAACATCATTGTAACAAAATCTCTGTGCAAATGAACTATACATACAAGTATTATGCACAATTGAAATATAGGTATAAAACTGTAAATTTTATAAATGAAACAAGTCTTAATTCTACAACTTTATGCACAATTCGCTCAAAAATTTCTCTCTGTGCACAAAGTTGTCCTTATTTACTTCCCTACCTCCGTTTATTTGATAAGACAGACTCTCCTATATCCATCCTTTCTAGAAATATATTTTGATATTGAAATACGCACTATCCAAATATTTTAAATATGCTTTTTAGACAAAATGTAAACATTATTTTAAATGGTGATTTTAACATTGACTCTTATAAAAATTTTACTGATTTTAATAGGTTATGTAAGTTATTAATTTGTTTTAATCTAAAACCGATGGTAGGGTGGCCTACCCGTGTGACAAATACCACCTCAACGATAATCGATCATATTTTCACTAATATAATAGATGACAGTCTGACAGTTGTAATTGACAATAATATATCCGACCATAGAACTGTGTTATTTTAATCTAATTTTGAACCTCACGCCAACCATGCACCGACCTCGCGTCTTAGAAGAAGTTTCAATGATAATCCAGTTTTAAATTTTCAATTTGCTCTCAGTAACGAAAATTGGTTTGTAATCTATAACTTATCAGATGTAGATGAAGCATACGAATGCTTCCATAAAATATTTATGTACCACTTTAATACACATTTTCCAGAACGTAAGTATTATAAGACTAACAATTCTGATAAACTTTGGGTTAATAATGAGGTTAAGGTATCCAGTACTAAGCTAAAAGATCTTTATATTTTGAAAAATACTTATTCCAACTTGATTCCAGATTACATATCCGCAAAAGCTATACATAACACATTGGTAAAGAAAAGAAAAAAAGAATACTACCAAAATAAAATAAATAATTCCGATAACCCTGGTAAGGCTGAATGGAAAATTATCGCAGAAATGTCAAACAAGCATAAGAATTTGAAAAATTCATGTACACATTATAAGGGGGTTGTGACAGATGATCCTATCCTTGTCGCCTCAAACTTCAATCATTTTTTTATAAATGCTCCTAATGGAGTTATTAAACAAATTCCTACAGAAAATTTTATCAATAATAAACATACAGATATTAAATTTAGTCAGTTTAGTTTATTTCTCGAACCTTTTTTATGCGAAGAATTAATGAATTTACTAACAAACTAAAAAATAAACAATCATCTGGTCCAGATGAAATTCCCATGTTTTTAATAAAAAAAGTATTATATACAATCGTAGAACCCTTGACGTTTCTGGTAAATTTATCGTTTCAAAAGGGAACATTCCCAAAATGTTTAAAATTGGGGAAAGTAGTTCCTATACATAAAAAACATGATATAGAGGATATGACTAATTATAGACCTGTTACAGTGCCTTCTGGTTTTTCAAAAGTGTTCGAATATTGCTATTTATTTCGTTTGTTAAACTTTCTTGAAAAATTTCAAATTTTCACTGAAAATCAACATGGATTTCGTGCATCTAAATCAAGCACTGCGCTATATTCTTTACATAAAAAAATTATTGACTGTATTGAGGTAGGTGAATGTCCTGTTAGCATTTTTTGCGACCTTAGCAGGGCGTTTGATTGTGTAAACCATAATAAACTTATGAATAAATTGTCAAGCTATGGTATCAGGGGTGTCGCTCTCGATTGGATCTGTTCATTTCTGAATGATAGGAGCCAATATGTCAGTGTGACATTCCGTACAGAAGGAACAATAAGTAAATTCAACTCAGAGTATGGTGAAGTTAAAACCGGGGTTCCTCAGGGTTCAGTTTTAGGCCCTGTATTATTTTTATTATACACCAATGAGCTTGATATTTTAACCTCAGAGGCATCTTTTATCATGTAAGCAGATGATAAGTCACTTATTTTGTCACATAAATCTGTTGGAATCTATTAGTAATAACGTGTTGAAATTATTAAACAATTGGTATTCGTCTAATACATTATATTTAAATATCGATAAAACACATTTTATGAGGTTTCACAATAGACAGAAATCATGCACAAGTTTAAATTTGAATATTAACGAGACTTATCTAGAACAAATTGATAGTGTACGTTTCTTGGGTATTAACATCGATGAATGTCTAAACTGGAAGAAACATTGCAATTACGTCATATCCAAAATAAACTCAATTTTCTATTTATTTAAAAATCTAAAAACTGTTCTGGGTAAAAAACAACTGATAAATCTATACCACGCTCAAGTTGAATCGAGGTTGAGATATGTTTCTGGGGTAACTCCACCCTCTCACCGAATGTATTTGTCGCTCAAAAAAGAATTATAAGATGTATAGAGGGAGTCCCTTACACTCATTCCTGCAGGGAATATTTTAAAAAATACCAAATTTTAACACTCTTTGGTTTGTACATATTCGAAATATGTGTATGTATGTTTATTAACAAAAATCGTTTCAATACAACTGAAATGGTTCACTCTGTTAATGTACGAAATAAAAAAGACTTTACATTTTTTTCAACTCGATATACTGCTTACATCTGGAGATATTTTAAACGACATTTCCAGGTGACGCCAGTATGATTGGTTCCAAGTGATGTATTTCAATATCGCTATGAGGAGGCCTTAAGCTAGATTGGTTTTTGGAAAGAAGTGAAGAAACAACATTTTTTAATTCCTCACCTTCCTCTCGTGATATGTTTTAGACAAAGTATTCTGAACATGTATTCTTTTTTGTGGATAATATTCATCTGGTTATTTAGAAATAAACACTTTATATTGATTCTAAAAAGACAATTTTTTGTGTTTTAAAAAAATATGTTTTCCTCCTTACTGATAGAAGAATATATTAGCAACTTCTGATAATCCACACGTCCTTAAATTTTCTGGAGCAACTTAGTTTTATTCCGCATGTAAACATTGTTTATGGTTCAGCTCTTACACTATTTTCTACGAAAATCAGCTTTTCATAGATAAGGATAAAACATTAATGAATATTATCTTCACAATCAGCCATTTTCATGCAACTCTTTATCGATTGTAATCAAAAATAGTAGCATCTAGATTTTACAAACATCTAATCTAAATTATAAAAATTATTTATAGCCTATCGAAAAATTTAAAAGAGGAATAAAAACAGTAATTTTTTACATTATTTCATTCTGTAACTGGGAACAATTACTGTTTATGCAGTTTATACGTATTTTTTTCTCCAATGTGTTTATGACATTTGCTGAACTTAAAAAGATAAATTTAATTACTTTTATAATTAGTACTACAACGAATGATGTTCTGATTATCGCCAACATAACCAGATTAAGTGTTAAATTATCATCTTCAAGTATCGTATAATGTAAACTTTACCTAATCTTACTAAAAAGACATCGAAAATAATCATAAAAAAACTGATGACTTTATTTTTCTTCTACTGTGGTACCACGTACGTTGTACGTGGTACCACTTACACGGATTTTAATCGTATCTCTGCCCACTTACAAGTAAAGGTAAAAAAATAGACGTAAAAATTATGCTTTTAAATGGTTTATTAAAGTTTTTATATAATTATTGAACCCTCTATGGAACACTCTTCGCAGTTTTGTACAAATAAGTTCATTTTCTACGTACAATTGCTACATTTTAAAATTAAATCATCTCCTGATGATGCCAATCTGGTTGCCGAAACGCTCTTCAGTATACTATGCAATATTTTTGTTTTCGTGGGGTCTTATTAAAGATCACAACTGGTTTCACATACGCGTGTCAGACGGAGAAACGAGCAGACATCTTGATATATAGGTATAAAACTGTAAATTTTATGAATGCAACAAGATTTGGTCCTACAACTTTATGCACAATTCGCTGAAGAATTTCTCTTTGTGTACAAAGTTGTCTCTATTTAGTTCCTTTCCATCATTTCTAGAAACATAGTTTGATATAGGAATAAGTACTATTCAATTATTTAGAAGGATCACCTCAAGGATCTATACTGGGGCCATAGGTGTATATTATTTAGAACTAGTTCTGCGCAGAATCTTTCTATACTGTTTTCGCACAGGAATCCCACGATGGTTCCACTTTATACTCACCCTAAAATAAATTTTAGGAATCCTACTCAACCACCACCCAAGAAGGTGACCTGGCCACGGGAGTAAAGACTGTAAAATTCGAAAAAGTCACAGTCAAGAAGACAGTCCGCCACATAACGTCTAGCTCAAGTTCCTCATCTATCCGTCACTTAGTCAGCAGCAGCCGCACACCATCAGAAGAACTAGTGTTAGAAGACTCAGCCTACTTGACGCAATCCAACGGCAATTTGGCGTCTACTTCGAAAACGTCCAGTGCGAGTTCCTTGACTGGGGGGAAGTTTCCTTCTGAGGAGAGTCTAAGGGAGACCCCGTCCAAGGAACAGCTCAGCAGAGACGAGTGGGATAAAGACAGCAATAGTAGTAAAGTGACCAGTTCTAGTTCTGAGTGGTACAGCGAATATAGGACTCATAGTTTTCATACGGGATCGAGTAAATTGGAGTATGTCCGGAGCAAGTCGCAATATGATGAACATATTGCGCATATCAGAGGTATATTTTTTATTTATATCACAGTTTCGTAATGATTAATGCATTTGCAAATATTTATCTTCACTTTAAACATACACTTAACAACTGATAAAAATTACTTTTACATGTCCTTGTAACTAACGACTCATTCAGTTAATCAGGAACTATTTCGTAATTTTTTGTCATGTGGAAGTACTAGTTTTAAGGTAAAACTATGTTTCACGTAAGGTAAATTGTAAAAATCAATACAATCAATTTTTTTCCAGTATGCAATTCCTTTATATTGCGAAAATTCCAACTAAATTGGTATCGAACATAATAGAGTCGTCTGGTATAAAGCGTTTTTATTTAATGATACCGAATATACAATAGTATAGGAGCTAACGTGCAGTGAGGTAATTTGGTCATATTGCATTTTTTAGTACGTTTACAACACTGAAAATTCAAGATCAATGTGATAATTAGTTTCAGAAATATACTGCTTTAAACATGAACCGAAGCGCAGGAAACTGTGACGTCACTCCTAAAATCTGTCTCGAGGATACGTCTAATGTGCGAAGCCGGTTATTTAAAAGCAAACTCACCTATCAATAAAAACAGCTGATCAATAATGTCAAGTAATGTCAAAAATGTAAAATGAATAAGACTTAAAAAAACATATTTTACATAAAAAATACTAACACGTGGAGAATAAAAAGAACAGTAAATTTCATAGTAAAAGATCATTCTAACATTATTAAATCATATGTACAGCAGTTAATACTATTCACACAATTCGTGACAATTTATGTTACATTTGTATCAGCTATTAGCAAAAGCACACTTGAGATATATTAAATTACTATAGGAGTAAGTGATGTCACACAGCTGTTAATATGAGAGCGCGTTTTTGGTTAATTTTGAAATTTATGGAGACTGTAGAAAATTCAAGTTTTTTGCATTTCCCTCTAAAATCAAAAAGAAATGTGCTAAATGAGCCCATTACCCGACAGATTGTAACGATTGATCCTTTGTTTTAGTGCATGCCAGGCAACTAAAATGATATGAGAGTTTGTCTTATCCATGTAAACGTTATTAATAAATTAATTAGTAAATTAGTTTGATACTTATTAGCCATGGCTTAAGAGTAGACACCTTACAGGCTCGGAATGTCCGCCTCTAGATGTAATTATTATGTGGAAATTAATCGATAAGAAAAAAACTGTCTTGATATTTATTTGTGACATAGATTGCAGGCCCAGAATTTCTGCTTCTAGGCCTCCACTAACTGAGATACAGGGTGTAATTAGTTTCATGTCATTAAAAAAACTGGTGGTAGGGAACGACAAGTAAAACAAAAAAACCTTATATAACATGGGGTCTAAAGCTAAATAATTTTGGAGAAAAAAAATATACAAAAATTTCGCAAATTTTCAATAAAATTTTTTGAGAACTGCTGGAATATTGAGGTAGGTTTAGATCTAGATCTGATCTGAAGAAAACTATACTCTAACTCTCCCTTGTGCAATATTTTGGTTACTGTCCGTGTTTCGTCATGTACACACATCCACACATCCGCCGTTCGTTGTTTTTGTTATTTTTGAATTTCGCGTCATTGTGTATTTATAGTTAAGATTTATTTTATTGACTTACCGTTCAACTTGTCAAATTCTTGATTACGTACAGACACAACTTACTTGTTCGTTCTTTTTGTATTCCTTTTTGGCTTTTGTACCGAGTTTTTATTTTATTTTTCTTTATTGACAACGTTAGTTGATAGTTTAGTGTTTAGTGTTGAACGAAGTGCGTATGTACTTAATTCGACGTACCGAACTGTGTATTGATACAGATGCAGTAATTTTGAATCATTTAGGTAGGTAGTACGCTAAATTTTATAAATTATAAACATCCAATATTTTGTTCCAAATAAAAAAACACACATGTAAAGAAATGCTCTGTTTAAACCTCTATGGCCATTATTTGCTTGCAATTGTGCACGAAGAGAGAACGAATTATTTACCTCTTTATACTTGCCTCAGTTCAGTTGAGGCGGTACATCAAAGGCGGTCGATGATCCTTTGACACCGCGTGTGCCGGCCAGCACTTTTTTATGACAATTTAAAAGTTGTATAATTGGGAAGTACAAGTACATTGATCAAGAAAAGCAGTGGTTCTCAATAGTTGTCTACCATATTATCAAATATGTTAACCTAGATCAGTGTTTTTCAAAGTGCCCCTAGAGGGAAAAGTCATAAAGGTTTCTTGTTTGTCTAGTCGGCCCCCATTACCAGTTTTTTTAATGACATGAAACTGATTACAACCTGTATATGTCAGTCGTATAGTTTTCTACATACAGGGTGGATTATTAATAATAGGCCATAGTGCAGTGGTAGATTGTTTGGGCGAAAATATGAGGATATAACCAAATATGCATACTTCTTTTGGACGAAACGTTGTTGTACTTCTGACCAGAAAATGTGATGAGGGCGTCATTTCCACGTGTAAAAGATACACTTGATAACTCCAACTGTTTTCGAGGAAATTACCGTTAAACATTTGAATAATTTTTTGAAAGACTATTTCAAATTTAATAAATCAAAGTGTATTTTAATTAACAACTAAATTCTTCAATTAACAAAGTTTTATTCAACATAAAATCCATCAACTTCCACGCACTATTGTAATCATATTTTAAATTAATCAGATAAAAATGCACTCTTTGTAAAAATTTGTTTGTTAAAAAAATAAGGCATGTGTTAAGAAAATTTGATTTTTCCATGCAGGGCGCTTAAAAAATTTCAAATCTTCAATCTGAACTTCACCTAAGAATAAACTTACCTCCATTATTAAGCAGTTCCTTGTACGGTCACCGATTTAGGTTCCGGCACTCGATCGGAGAAGTTAAGCAATGTCGGTCTCGTTCAGCACATGGATGGGTGAGTCACGCTCAAGTCAGAAAACTCAGTCCATGTCATGAGCTGCAAAAGCCGTGACTGAACTGAGACAGCTTGGCGACAAAATAGAGACAATGGCCTGATGACTTTACCAAGGAGCTTCTTATCAACAAAGTCGAAGTCTAGCAGGGGCAATGTTTGGGTATGAAGCCCTAAGGTATAAAAAGGAGTACTAAATAGACCTGTAATGGTCTCAGTAGGCAAGGCCAATCACCAGCTCCTCTCTAAAATCTAATCTATCTACCTCGCTTTGTATGAAAAAAAATTATTTTCTTAACACAAACTTTATTTTTTAATAAACAATTTTTTTTCTAAAAGGCGAATGTTAGTCAAAAAAATTAAATTTAGGACCATTTGTAGTAAAAGTAATTCCATCCGGGGACACCTTGTACATTTAGTATAATATTCAAACATTTGTAATCGAGGGGAGGGATGTCTACAATCGAGTGTTATTCGCTTAAGAGATATTTCATTAATGATAGATCATGTTGCTACATTGACATTAAATTACTTCTGATGATTAGAAATTGATAGAGATGAAAAACCTATATGAGCCACTCTGTATGCTCCGTTAAAATGCGGTCATTGCGGTGCATGTAACATTTAGTGACCCGGCGTCGCGACGGCGGCGTTTTGCCCCAATGCCATATGAGTAGTTCTCTATTTAAATTTTTATAACCGAGAAGGTAGCCAACAAGTTCTCATTTAATCGATATTTTAATAAATTATGTCACACTTTCGTTTAATGTAGCTATTTTAGCGTAAATCAAAAGGCTAGGCTTCACGTCGCGACGTACAACGTCTGGATTTTTAATTATTAATGCAATGCAAATGCCAGTAATTACTAAGCCTTATGCCAAGTAGTATTGCATTTATCAAGTTGAGATATCGGGAATCATAACATTGTTCAGGCTAGAGGTCGTTACTTACGAGTGACTACTACAAATTCTATCCAAATCTATTATAAAATATTAAGTAATAGGTTAGATATGCTGTATCTCAAAAATTATTAATTTTTGAAATTGGTAAATTGGGGAATTGCCCATTGCGACTTTTCAAATAATGAATTTTCACTAATGTTGGTTTAAGCTGGGCAACAGTAAATGAACACGGTTCTTGATAGCATTTTTTCCCGTAGAATGCGATGATTTTATCAGCATTACGGAAAAATGGCGGGAAAATGCAGCTTATTACGCGAAATTCAGGTGGATTCTAATAGTCTTACTTTTTAAATTTATTTATATTAACTTCCTGGCGGATTTTAGCTAATCCTATTCCACAACTCAATCCTGACACGTACACATAGACATCACCGCAACAACCGTTCTCTGCGATATTGCCATCTACCGCAGCTGAGACTCGAATTCAGGATAGATAACAGCGACTAGACATGTTGTGCCACCCAACTGCGATTTAGTTCACTGCTACCATCTCGGTAACACAATAAAAACGCCACTAAACATCAGTACCCTGGCCAGGATTCGAACCCAGGACTCCGCGGTCACAAGCCAAAACGCCTTAGCATTGCGCCACTGTAGTATCTTTCCCGTGTGATACGGAGGTCTACTCTCTTTTGCAGGAAAATGTTAGGAAAATACGAAAAAATTAAGAAAATCTAGTGTGCGCCATTCCCAAGTGAAACATATTTTAATTATCCAGTAAATTGAGGAGGTTTACTCAGCTTTACGAAAAAATCTCTGAAAATGTGGTTAAATCAAAAAAATTAATGACAATTCACGATATCTCGCTTGCGATATACATAAATGAGTTCAAGGTGGTTTCTTGTAGTATTTTTCCTGTGATACTAGTGTATTTTGCGGAATAATGTGAGACAATTGAGAAATAATAAATAAAAAATAAATAAGTTCTTTATTGGATAACTCCAAATGGCCATCGACCGAGGTCCTTCAGCCAGACAATTGAGAAAATGTCTAATAATTTAGAATTTTTTGTTAGCCAAGTAAAATCTATTAAGATTTATTCACTGAATAAGTACGAAAAACCATTATAATCTGAAGTTATTAACGTTGATTCCTAATATATTTCGCTTAGGAATGACGCAGACTAGATATTGTGAGTCATCGGACATTTTCTTGATTTAAAAAAAAAATTCCGCCATATTAACGTAAAACAGAGTAGACCATCACACTCCAAAGAAAAAAATACAACGAAAAACTACCTCGATCAAGGCTCTTAGGCTAGATTTTATGAGTTTTGAAGCATCTTTTTAATTTTTACGTTTGTTTCCAACATGCTCTCGCAGAAAATAGTGGACCCTCGTATCCTACGGGAAAAATACTATAAGAGACCACCTAAATCTCGGATAATAAGCTCTGAATCGTAAATAGTTTAAATTTTGAATATTACAGACTGAAATTTATACATTTTTGGGCATTCTTTTAATTTTTCCGCATTTTTCTGACATTTTTCAGCAAAGCGAAGTAGAGAATTACGTTCTACGTGGAAAATACTAAAAGAAACCATCATGATCTAAAGTAAAGCTAGTGAATATCTCAGAGTTTATGAATTCCAAGCATTTTATTAACTTTTTCACATTTACACAAAACTGAATATATCATCATCTCATTCTACGGGAACAATGCTATCAGATACCGTATTAATTTTTTGTTGCATAGCTAAGGCCAAAATTAGCCATTTTTTAACATCCTCAGCCTCTCTGAAACCCAAATCCATTTAAATTGAAAGAGGTCTTCTCATTTTCTAATTTCATCTAATCCATAAAATACACACATTATACACGCTATTTACTGTAGTTTTTACCCCTTTGCCAGAAAATTTTACATGTTTCTGTGCTTTGATCAGTTACTTTTTACATAACTTTGGACGTTATATCCGTAACCAGCCACCATAAAAACAAATATAAACAGTCCCAACGACAAATTGTCGATATTTTACCTTATTAATGTTCTTGCAGTTAAGTGTAGTTTCAATCCCCTTGAGGTGAAAGCCAACATTCTTTGTTCATTTTTTAACAATATTTTAAAAATGCCATTACGATATGTTGCATATTAGTTCATTCACTGAACGAAAATTCTGAGGTTTTGCGGCCTTTACTACTAAACTAACAAGGATGTAAAAGAGCGGGGAATCACTGAATTATTTCTCTTCCTCAGCTTTCTTCAGTTACTACTAATTTTATACTTGATGCTCAGTAAATTACCAAAAACAGGCACTTTTAACAATACCTTTTTAAACGTACCTACCGATTAGAAATTTATCAAACCCAAATATTTTATCGATTATGGTATGATGACAAACAGAAGCAAGTTTAAAAATGAATTATTATTTGTTTACTTATAATTGTATTGAAACATTCTTTATAGGATTTTGCAAACAGCAGAAAAATTAACTATCTATAAAAGAAAAACCTTGTGTAGAAATATTAATGAAATCATTGCTTTCTTTCGATAACCTGAATTCTGGTTATGCCAGCAAGTTAAAATCCTAAAATGAATTTGTCTAATTTCTTATTTGACAATTCTCATTCTAACACTAGCATCCACACAGTCCCCTACGGCCATGCAGATTAAACTAGTATCCACATAACCCCCTACGATTATGAAGATTCAGTTAAAAATGAGAACAAAGACCTAAAATGAATTTATTTATCTACCTTGTCTTAAAAAATTTTTCATTCCAATGGATTACATTTTCATGAAATCTATCATTCGGTTTCCTGGAAATGCTTAGCCTTTGAAACGTTTTTCGCCCTTATTCTGGAGCTCATCAGAAAGACATAAAGCCATTCATAAAGATGTTTCATGCAAAACCAAGACAATTTCTATGAGTAAGTGTGAAATGATTATATTTGACATTGACTGATAAAAACAACCTCACCTATCTATTAGCTAACTAGTATTGGAGCCTATATACTCTATGCATGTTTAAAAATGAATTATTATTTGTTTGCTTATAATTGTATTGAAACATTCTTTATAGGATTTTGCAAACAGCAGAAAAATTAACTAAGAAAGCAATGATTTCATTAATATTTCTACACAAGGTTTTTCTTTTATAGATAGTTAATTTTTCTGCTGTTTGCAAAATCCTATAAAGAATGTTTCAATACAATTATAAGCAAACAAATAATAATTCATTTTTAAACATGCATAGAGTATATAGGCTCCAATACTAGTTAGCTAATAGATAGGTGAGGTTGTTTTTATCAGTCAATGTCAAATATAATCATTTCACACTTACTCATAGAAATTGTCTTGGTTTTGCATGAAACATCTTTATGAATGGCTTTATGTCTTTCTGATGAGTTCCAGAATAAGGGCGAAAAACGTTTCAAAGGCTAAGCATTTCCAGGAAACAGAATGATAGATTTCATGAAAATGTAATCCATTGGAATGAAAATTTTTTTAAGACAAGGTAGATAAATAAATTCATTTTAGGTCTTTGTTCTCATTTTTAACTGAATCTTCATAATCGTAGGGGGTTATGTGGATACTAGTTTAATCTGCATGGCCGTAGGGGACTGTGTGGATGCTAGTGTTAGAATGAGAATTGTCAAATAAGAAATTAGACAAATTCATTTTAGGATTTTAACTTGCTAGCATAACCAGAATTCAGGTTATCGAAAGAAAGCAATGATTTCATTAATATTTCTACACAAGGTTTTTCTTTTATAGATAGTTAATTTTTCTGCTGTTTGCAAAATCCTATAAAGAATGTTTCAATACAATTATAAGCAAACAAATAATAATTCATTTTTAAACATGCATAGAGTATATAGGCTCCAATACTAGTTAGCTAATAGATAGGTGAGGTTGTTTTTATCAGTCAATGTCAAATATAATCATTTCACACTTACTCATAGAAATTGTCTTGGTTTTGCATGAAACATCTTTATGAATGGCTTTATGTCTTTCTGATGAGCTCCAGAATAAGGGCGAAAAACGTTTCAAAGGCTAAGCATTTCCAGGAAACAGAATGATAGATTTCATGAAAATGTAATCCATTGGAATGAAAAATTTTTTAAGACAAGGTAGATAAATAAATTCATTTTAGGTCTTTGTTCTCATTTTTAACTGAATCTTCATAATCGTAGGGGGTTATGTGGATACTAGTTTAATCTGCATGGCCGTAGGGGACTGTGTGGATGCTAGTGTTAGAATGAGAATTGTCAAATAAGAAATTAGACAAATTCATTTTAGGATTTTAACTTGCTAGCATAACCAGAATTCAGGTTATCGAAAGAAAGCAATGATTTCATTAATATTTCTACACAAGGTTTTTCTTTTATAGATAGTTAATTTTTCTGCTGTTTGCAAAATCCTATAAAGAATGTTTCAATACAATTATAAGCAAACAAATAATAATTCATTTTTAAACATGCATAGAGTATATAGGCTCCAATACTAGTTAGCTAATAGATAGGTGAGGTTGTTTTTATCAGTCAATGTCAAATATAATCATTTCACACTTACTCATAGAAATTGTCTTGGTTTTGCATGAAACATCTTTATGAATGGCTTTATGTCTTTCTGATGAGCTCCAGAATAAGGGCGAAAAACGTTTCAAAGGCTAAGCATTTCCAGGAAACAGAATGATAGATTTCATGAAAATGTAATCCATTGGAATGAAAAATTTTTTAAGACAAGGTAGATAAATAAATTCATTTTAGGTCTTTGTTCTCATTTTTAACTGAATCTTCATAATCGTAGGGGGTTATGTGGATACTAGTTTAATCTGCATGGCCGTAGGGGACTGTGTGGATGCTAGTGTTAGAATGAGAATTGTCAAATAAGAAATTAGACAAATTCATTTTAGGATTTTAACTTGCTAGCATAACCAGAATTCAGGTTATCGAAAGAAAGCAATGATTTCATTAATATTTCTACACAAGGTTTTTCTTTTATAGATAGTTAATTTTTCTGCTGTTTGCAAAATCCTATAAAGAATGTTTCAATACAATTATAAGCAAACAAATAATAATTAATTTTTAAACATGCATAGAGTATATAGGCTCCAATACTAGTTAGCTAATAGATAGGTGAGGTTGTTTTTATCAGTCAATGTCAAATATAATCATTTCACACTTACTCATAGAAATTGTCTTGGTTTTGCATGAAACATCTTTATGAATGGCTTTATGTCTTTCTGATGAGCTCCAGAATAAGGGCGAAAAACGTTTCAAAGGCTAAGCATTTCCAGGAAACAGAATGATAGATTTCATGAAAATGTAATCCATTGGAATGAAAAATTTTTTAAGACAAGGTAGATAAATAAATTCATTTTAGGTCTTTGTTCTCATTTTTAACTGAATCTTCATAATCGTAGGGGGTTATGTGGATACTAGTTTAATCTGCATGGCCGTAGGGGACTGTGTGGATGCTAGTGTTAGAATGAGAATTGTCAAATAAGAAATTAGACAAATTCATTTTAGGATTTTAACTTGCTAGCATAACCAGAATTCAGGTTATCGAAAGAAAGCAATGATTTCATTAATATTTCTACACAAGGTTTTTCTTTTATAGATAGTTAATTTTTCTGCTGTTTGCAAAATCCTATAAAGAATGTTTCAATACAAACAGAAGCAAGTTTAATATTGTGTCAACTAATGTATTAACTTTAACGTTTATAATTAGAAATTAACCCATTTGCGAGTAATGATAAAATAGTGTGATAATTAACGTTTACTTTCTATATTTAGACTGGTTGTAATCGTTTTTAATACATACGTTTATATTTGCTAACTAAATATGTAATAGGTTATCACGCGGTCTCAGCTAGTGTGTTTGTACACGTAGGTACATTTCTTATCCCTACAGAAAAACATCAATTATCTTGAAGTTAAGTATAGTGCATTTCAATTGAAACTATCCACCTTAAATAAATTTAGATGTATTGATTGTTTGCAGAAAACGCAAAAATGCATCAAAAAGAAGTAATCTTACGAATATATAGTAGAAATCACGAATGTTGTCGTTCACGTCATCATCTTTTAATTTCCGAATCAAATGAGCTCAAGGTCACCCAGAATGGGCTATAGTTGTAAACAAGCTGGCATGTTAGTGGAGGTCGGAGTCGGAAGGGCACCCCATAACTTAAGGTGGTAATTTTAGAGGGGGATGACCCCAATCACCCCTACCCCTCGTTTCAACCCCTATAGGATGTGGAATTTATTATTATTTTTTTAATATTTACAATTTTTAAAAAGGGGGCTTGTTGGAGGAAATATGAAACTCCCTCTCTAAAAATATTGAATTTTTTTTTAATCCACCCCTGGAGGGGTTGTAACGAGCCCTGGTTATAACCCTGGTCACCTTCATCTTCCTTTACCACAAACCTCCTTTTTAAAAATTATTGAATTGAATCGAGGGGTAGAGGTGATAGGGGTCATCCCCCTCTAGAATTACCTCCTTAAGTTATGGGGAGGGCCAAAATATAGGGTTGTATTTCGGGGGGCAGTCGGGGTGAAAGACTTTTCTAGACCGCGGAATCGGTTTCAGAACCCTCGAAAACGGACTAGATTGGTACAGTAGCAGCTGCTGGGGATTGTCGAATAAAATCCCGATTCACAGTGATACAAAAATGAACTTTTGTGGACAAAATTCGATCTAGACCTGAGTTTTGCTTGAAATTATTATTTTTTTTTTTAAGTTTTCTCAAAACCGTACTTAGAACGCCTAACTGCCTAAATTGAAGCAAATTGGCTAAAAACCTTAATTTTGATTTAGTATATAAGAGATAAAACACTCGTTATAAATTTTTTGAAAATTAATTTTTCCAGTCTCTAAGCACAAAAATTAATGCAATTTTCACAAAAATTCCTTTAATGGCATTATGTTAGCCCTATAACTTTCCAGATTTTTGTCGCAATATTCTCTGAAAACTTAGCTGAATCGGTCAAACAAACAAACAAACAATATTGAATTTTCTGTATTAGTACGATTAGTAAAATAATGGATTTTTTTAACCGATATTAAAAAAATCAATACTTATTTTAGTGGCGTGTGTGAGTCGGACGAATGGTAAATATTTTGAGCCGGAATGAAATTACCTTCCCCCCCGTTTTCGAGGATGCTGAACACGATGGCGGTGTCAGAATTTCTCATTGGGGTTGCACAACCCCTCAAACAGGCCAAAAACCACCCCCTAGAGGGGTTAAACGCGATTTAATAGGTTTCCCTTCAGAAAATAGTACTTTCCTCCCGTTTTCAAGGATGCTGAACACAGTGGTGGTGTTCCCCATCGCGTCCGACCCCTACCAACCCCTCCACCGGCCAATACTCGCCCCCGAAAGGGGGGATTTTTTTTCGGATTATCAGCGGCAAATATATATTCCCCCCGTTTTCAAGGATGCTGAGCCCGGTGGTGGTGTTCGTAATCGACTCCAACCCATACCAACTCCTCCACCGGCCAATACTCGCCCTCGAAAGGGGTAATTTTTTTTTTTTTTTCGGAATATATATTTTCCCCCCTCCCCGTTTTCGAGGTATATATTTGCCGCTGATAATCCGAGAAAAAAAATTCACCCCTTTCGGGGGCGAGTATTGGCCGGTGGAGGGGTTGGTAGGGGTCGGACGCAATTACGAACATCACCACCGTACTCAGCATCCTTGAAAACGGGAGGAAAGTACTATTTTCTGAAGGGAAACCTATTAAATTGCGTTTAACCCCTCTAGGGGGTGGTTTTTGGCCTGTTTGAGGGGTTGTGCAACAACAAAGAGAAATTCTGACACCGCCATCGTGTTCAGAATCCTCGAAAACGGGGGGGGGGAGGTAATTTCATTCCGGCTCAAGATATTTACCATTTTCGCGTTTTTTCCGACTCACACACGCCACTATTTATTTATCAATCCAAGAAGCTTAGAATACTATGATCATATTATAGTTTAATAAATTATGAAATAAAAACCTCGAAAAGTTTTCAAAACCCTCCAAAAAATGGCCATTTTCCCAAAATTGGACCACTTTTGGGTAAAGCGAATATCATATTCGTAATCAACGAGCCAAAAAATAATATACAACCATTAAAAATCCAGAGATCTTAAATGTACCTAACTTAATGCATCCTCGCCATTTCTATTTCTCAAAAAAATGAGTAAAAAAAAAAGGTTTCGGCTAATGTACCTCAATTTGGGCAGTTAGGCATTGTAAAGTATTGTTTTGAGACTACTTTAAAAAAAATTTAGTCATTTCAAGCAAAACTCAGGTGTAGGTCGAATTTTGTCCACAAAAATTCATTTTTGAATCACTCTGCGACTCCTCACCTCCAGTATATAATAAAGATTACTTTAAGTCGTATGATTTAAGCGTATTGACATTGCAGTGATACGTTCAACATTCTTAATAGTTCTATGTATTAATTACAATTCCATTATTTTACTATTCGAACTTGCTAAACTATGACATAGTTTTTAAATATCAAACCAATTTATTATTATTATTATTTTGTAAAATGACATTTACTGATCAGTATTTGACCAATCACTAGAAATACATTAATTACAATTGCCCGAGAAAACATTAATTGCAGGCGAAAAATAAATCACTCAACTAACTGTTTATCGTAAGTTGATTGATTGGTACTTAATTTCATGTGATAAATTGTTGCAAGCAAAAAGCAGCGCGCACTTGGAAAATTAAATTAACCTTTAATTTGTATGTTGAGTGCAAACTCATTGTTTGAAAAGTTAATATAATAGCAAAAAGATTTCGAGATAAAAACAGAATACACATTTTTATAATTTTTTAAGGTAAACAAATAGCGTCGTAAAGATATCAGTCTGTTTATATCATTACCTAACTTAATGCATTACTCTGGAAAGTATAATAATTTATTCACAATAATAAATTTTATTTCGGCCGAGGTGTGTATACTTCATTTTTCCTGCAGAGGAACGTTAAGGCTGAAATAGTAAGAAACAAACTCCAGTTTTATTTTAGCCTAGCGTTCCTCTGCAGGTCACTTTGAAGCTAAATGCTTTAAGAAGAGCTACAATGCTTTGTCAAGACTTGTAGAAGAGGATCCAACTTTAAGCACCCGCGATATCGCGAACCCTGTGGGAGTATCCCATTTTGTGGTATGGAGGACACCGAGAGATATGAACTTATATCCCTATCACTATCAACGTGTCCAAGCACTAGAACTTCAAGATTTTGCAGGTGGATTTAAAGAAAACACGCGGCAAATCAGGATTTCTTAAACGTTCTGTGTTTCTCTGATGAGTCGGGTTTTACCTGAAATGAAGTATTTAATTTTAGAAATATGCACTATTGAGCAGACGAAAATCCACGTGTAATAAGAAGGGCGCATTTTCAACGACAATTCAGCGTTAATTTGTGGGCAGGAATTTGCGGTAATGAAATAATTGGACCTATACAATTACCCGCTAGATTAAATGGTGATGTATACTTAAATTTCTTACAACAAACATGCTGGAAGATGTACTCTTGGCTACGCGCAGAAGGATGTGGTATTTGCACGATGGCCCGCTAGATCGCCCGACCTAAATCCGATGGACTTTTATTTTTGGGGGCATTTTAAATCTCTGGTTTATCGTGATCCAATTGAAAGTTTAGAACAATTGCAACAACGTATTTAAATGTGCATAGAAACCATACAAAATGATCATAATTTACCAAATGTGTTGAACGGAGTGCGTATGTCCTTAGTTCGACAATGTTGCAAATATTAATAAACCACTTTTAAATTTTATAAATTGTTATAAACGACAATAAAAGCTATATTCCAAATTGAAAAACACATGTAAACAAATCCTATTTAAACCCCGGCGGCCATGCTATGCTTGCGTTGTGCCGAAAGAGAAGGAATTATTTACATTTTCATAATTAGTGGTATAAAAAGTTCGGTACAAGTAATCCCATCAAAGTGCCGCACTTCTTCCTGCGAGAACACAAGTCGGGTATTACAGTTTTTCATTATTTCTAATATTCGGAACTATAACATCCATTGACCCTGAAGAACAGTGGTGCTCAAATGTTTCCTACCTTAACATTCAAATTTTAAACCTAGGTCAGTTTTTTCAAAGTGCCCCGAGAGAAAAGAGTCATATAGGTTTTTTGTTTGTCTAGTCGGTCCCTATTACCAGTTTTTTAATGACAAGAAACTAATTACACCCTGTATAAGTAAAATTCATTTGAACGTGAGAGGTACACTGTATAGTGCAGTTTCGATATTTTGTATATCTCCGTATATTTGTGTGCTTAATCAAAAACCCTAGCAACAATAGAACATATCTAATGTAGATATAAGTATGACAGTTGATATACCTACCTTCGGCGATCTCCTTGCTTGCGGATATGACGACTCAATTTCAATAGAATGTATTCTACCTTATAATTACTTCCACATCCACGTAGTGGATTGGAAGTATAGTAATCGCAAAAAAATTTTCAAAAATTTTTATTCGTGAAATAGGTTTAGAATGTCATGAAACGTCGAGATTTTAAATTTGAGCAAAAAAAAATTTTCTGTCTGTCGGTCTGTCTGTAACTTTTTTTGTCCGCACGCTTTCTCCGGAACGGTTTAAGATATTGACCTGAAATTTTGTACACATATATACTATAACGAGATCTGGAACTGGATTGTTTTTTGAGGAAATCCGGTGAAGGGTTGGGGGTTAAATAGGGGTAAATAGGGGGAAATGAGTAAAGCAAGCTTGTAAGAGTACAGAAACTTGAAATTCGGTGTATGTACTAGAAGTTAAGGCCTCAGATTTTTTATAATATTTTTCAACCCCCCACCACCCCTACCCCATTAAAGGGGTTGATAAAATAAAGTTGAGATATTCATTTGAAATTTCGTACACGTATGTATTATAACGATGTCTAGAATTAGATTATATTTTGGGATGATTCCGTTGAAGGGTTGGGGGTTAATTTGGGGTAAATAGAGGAATATAAGTAAAACAAGTTGGTAAGAGTACAGAAACTTGAAATTCGGTGTATGTACTAGAAGCCAAAGCGTCAGATTTTTTAATAATATTTTTCAACCCAACCACCCCTACTCCAATATGAAAAGGGTTGATAAAATAAAATTGAGATATTCATTTGAAATTTGGTACACGTATGTATTATAACGACGTCTGAAACTAGATCATAATTTGAGATGATGCCGTTGAAGGGTTGGGGGTTAAATAGGGGCAAATAGGGGAAAATAAGTAAAGCAAGCTGGTAAGACTACAGAAATTTGGGATTCGGTGTATATACTAGAAACCAAGGCCTCAGATTTCTTTCTAATATTTTTCAAACTCTACCACCTCCGCGTCATTATTAATGGGATTGATAACATCAAATTGAGATATTCACTTGAAAGTTTGTACACGTATGTATTGTAGTGACATCTGATTGAGATGACTCCATTGAAGGAGTTGGAGGTGGTAGGTTGTAAATAGTGGATAATAAGTACGGTAAACTAGAAACTTCATTTTTAACGTATATGGTAGAAACCAACTCCTCAAACTTTTCTATGACATCTACCCCAAATATTATTAAAATTCTATGACCAATAATTTCCACATACTAGAGTGCAAATATAGTCAAGATGTTTCCTTTAAAGTGACTTGGACGAATAATCTGGATGTGGAAGTAGTGATTCCTTAGGCAGCGGTTTTTTACAAAGAGAAGAATATCTACCAGAAATTATCGCATTCAATAAAAATTCACACACGGAAGCGCTCGATTGCAATTTCCACTCAGTTCGTAATAGTCTTATTAAAAAAACATCTCAATGATATTTTAAAGAAGAATCGTTACATTTATTAATCCACCTAAACTCTCGAACGTGAGAAACACATGTATATTATACAATTTCGAAATCTTCTATATCTTCATATTTTTATATGCTTACTCAAAAACCGAGATAACATTACACGCATTAACATTGTCAAATTAAATAAAATTAATTTAGTATGTTGCACGACTTTCTATTTTTATACTTTGTGAATGTTTAAGTACGTGTTTACAATGTACAATATCTGTAAAAGCCCTCCCTGGAATCCGATAGTTAAATCCGACCTCTGTCTAAGAATTAAATTGAGATAATTACGTATGTATTTGTGTATGTGTTAAATGACTGCTCAATTTTCTTAAAAATTTTGGCTGTATACAACACAAACGGTAAAGGTCCTTAAATTGAACCCTGTGGAACTCTAGTTATTAGAAAAGAGAACGTTGAGTATGAGCCGCCTATTCAAATTATCTGTCGACTATTGCGTAGATATTGTTTAGTAAAATTAAATGCTCTTGACCAGAAACGTGCGATTTTGCTTTGATATAATTTAAGTTATGGTATATGTTATCTATTTATTTTTATTTATTTATTTAGGTACATCATCCAACAGTCAGAGACCAATTACTGGATGAGAATAAGTGTTAATAATTACATGTCACTTAGACTAATAATACTGTAATACAGAGATTATGGAGATAATAAAAAGTCACACAGAGCATAAAATAGTATAATAAAAGAAAAAAAGTACACTGGCATATCTATATAGAAACAAAAAAGTAAATGTAAGAATATATACATATATATAAAAAAAACAAAAATGCATAAGTGATTTAAAAAATATGTATAAAATATATGCATATACAAAGGAGAAAATATTAGAGTTCCAGTTTTTTTATAGAGGCAACAGAGCAATTAAATATATCAAGTATTTCTTGTAGGTAGTTGTACGTGCTGCACATAAAATACAGGGGGGAGAATGCTAAAACGTTTGTTCGAGGTGATAAAAGATAAAAAGTTGTATGATGTCGTGAACCAGGATGTGGTACATGAAACGGTAGTTATTCAAGTATCGCAGGACAGTTTATGTTGTTATGAATTATTTTATGCAAAAATACCAATGCATGTTTTTTTCTACGGCTCTCCAAACTGTCTACTGAGAATCTATTTAAAAGTACGTCTTGGGAATATCCAATTGGCGGATATACCCCATCAATTTTATAAGACAAATATTTTAGAAAACGCCTTTGTATGCCTTCGAGTAAGTTAGAGTAAGTATTATACCCCGGGTGCCAGATTATGGATGCATATTCTAGTTTAAATTTAACGTATGTATTGAATAAGAGTGTTAGAATGTGAGTGTCAGTAAATCCAACCGAATTTCTAATAACGAAACCAAGATTTTTATTAGCAGATAAAACAATATTTTCAACATGCTTATTAAATGATAGTTTGACGTCAAATAAGACACCAAGATCTTTAAAAACTTCAGCTCTTTTTAGTGTTGTGTGATCTAGTTTGTAGTCATATAGCACAGTTTCCTTTTTCCTAGAGAATGATACAACATTACATTTGTCAATGTTGAGAGGCAGACCGTTTTGATTACACCATCTTTGTATTTCTATAAGATTGTTTTGTAGTCGTTGACAATCGGTTATTGTATTTATGGCAGTGAAAATTTTTACATCGTCAGCATATAACAAGACATCTACATTCAACTCAACAACGATATCGTTAATAAATAATACAAACATTAAGGGACCTAGAACTGACCCTTGGGGTACACCAGAAGTTGCCGAAATTTCGAAGGATTTTGACCGCGATATTCTACATATTGCGTTCTATTGTTAAGATATGAGTTAAAGAAATTTATAAGTGAATGTGAAAATCCAGCAGTTTGGAGTTTATGTAGCAATATACCGTGGTCAAGTTTGTCAAAGGCCTTCGAAAAGTCTGCATAGATTACATCAACCTGGGTGTTTTTATCGAGGTAATGCGAGACGTATTGTGTGACACACATTAAGTTGGTGACAGTCGATCTTTTCTTTATGAAACCATGTTGACTTGATGTAATCTGCCCCTCAACATGAGGGTATATAACTGCATGTATAGCAATTTTCATGACTTAGCGAAATTGCATATTATTGTAATCGGGCGATAGTTTTCAATTTGATGCCTATCACCTTTTTTATGAACAGGACAGATTCGCGATAATTTCCAGATGTTCGGAAAAGTATTGGTTCTAATTGAGAGAGTAAAAATTATTCTAAGTGGCTCCACAAAAGCATTAGCGCAATCTTTTATTACAAAAGCTGGTATTTCATCAGGTCCTTTGGTGAATTTAGGTTTAAGCTGCTGTAACGCAGAAAGAACATCATTGGAGGTAAACTCACTAAAATGCAGAACAGCGTTATTAGTGTATTCCGTGTCTTGTTCATAACTTTGGGTTGGCAAATTATACGAAGTTTTAAAGAAATCAGCAAAACCATTCGCAATATCCCGCGGTTCACCAAGACACTGGTCTTGGTAAGTAAGATTATCTGGTAACACTGTTGTTTCTTTTTTAGAGTTAATGTAAGACCAGAAAGCTTTAGTATTATTTTTTATCAAATGCAATCGAGTAGTTCAATAAAACTAAAAAAGTGATCGAATATTAATCCTTAGATTTGATAATGTCATCGGTAACTGGACAAAGTGTAGAGCTAGTGTATTATTCAATATATCATCTTTATTGATATTAAGAAAACAGATTACTTTCTCCATTTACTCTGAAAGACGACTTCATAGCTCATTTTCAGTTCCTCAACAAACGTTTCAGTAAAAAAGAACCAGACAAAAATAGACAGCGTTTCTGGATCGTGTTCATAAGTAACACGAATTTCAAACGAGACCTCCTGTGATCTTCTGAGAAATCTTTCAGGGTCGACATTCTTTAACATTTATCATCAATTTTCCTGCTTTTTTATTAATAATTCCTTTGATCTCTCACAGACCTTATTTACCTTCAAAGCAAACAAGCAATCTCAATACCTGATAACTTTATTTATCTTTCAGGAAAATTCTTATTTATTTCATTGGTAATGTTTAACGTCCTTGCTTATTTGAATGTTTTCTTAAACGTCTTCCTCCCTTAGAGACACGGGGCTGTGCTACAGTATGGATTTAATTCCGTACTTCTTGGTTCATCGACCGTTTTGTCAATAAATAATTCAGCAAAGACAAGTTGTCAAGAGTTTAGACACGCACAATTGATAAAGTAGTCTAATTTAAATAATGCATAATGGTCGCTTGTGATGTATTTTGACGACATTCGGCGTGTTTATGTAGACAAGTACGGTTGTTTATTCAAACATTACACATCGTTTCCACAGTTGGTTGATATGTTGAAAGTAACAAGCTGCCTAAATCTAAGCAGATTTGAAAATTCTTGTTTCAAAACATTTGAATTTAAAAAAAAGACCATTATTGATTTTAATGAAGTTTATAGGATGCTCACGACTTTTTTCTACGACAAGATTTTAATACATTGACCGTCCCTCAATATGTCCATATCCATACTGGATAATTCTACGATATAGTAGATTTCTTGGATTTTACTTAATATTTAGACTCCGTCGAGATTCAATTTAAGAGATTTTCTTCCTTGCAATGCAATGGTTAGAATTACATTCCAGATATAATTTTTTCCGTCGCTTCTTTATTATTATACTCTTAGCAAACATAAAACGAAGAGTATATTGCATTCGGTCGGCACATTTCATATCACTGTGTTGATGATTGAATTCTGAATAACTTTCAAAATGTCCGTCTGTCTGTGCCTTTCTTGTAAGTACGAAAACTACGATTTTGTTTCCTTGAAAATCATGCATGACAATGTAAACTGTACTATAGAATAAACAGACAAATTAAAATACTTGCGAGTCACCATAGATAACCATCTAAGATGGAATTATCATATAAAAGACGTGGCACAAAACTTGCGATCAATTCCCTTTAATTTTAAAAAGTGTCGGAGTATACTAGACCAAAAACAATTTAAAACGTTATACTACGCTTTGGTGGAATCAAGATTGTCATACGATATTATAGGATGGGGTGGTGCAGCTGTGCATTATGTCAAGAAATTAGAAATATTACAAAAGAAGTTCCTGAAACTAATACAGGGTGTAATTAGTTTCATGTCATTAAAAAAAACTGGTGGTAGGGAACGACAAGACAAACAAAAAACCTTATATAACATGGGGTCTAAAGCTCATAGTTTTGGAGAAAAAAAATAAACAAAAATTTCGCAAAATTTCAATAACATTTTTTGAGAACTGCTGGAATATTGAGGTAGGCTTAGATCTTGATCTGTTCTGAAGAAAACTATACTCTAACTCTCCCTTGTGCTATATTTTAGTTACTGTCGGTGTTTCGTTATGTACACACGTCCAACCCGCCGTTTGCTGTTTTTGTTATTTTTGAATTTCGCGTCATTGTATATTTATAGTTAAGATTTATTTTATTGACTTACCGTTCAAGTTGTCAAATTCTTGATTACGTACAGACATAACTTACTTGTTCGTTCTGTTTGTATTCCTTTTTGGCTTTTGTACCACGTTTTTATTTTATTTTTCTTTATTGACAACATTAGTTGATAGTTTAGTGTTGAACGAAGTGCGTATGTACTTAATTCGACGTACCGAACTGTGTATTGATACAGATGCAGAGATTTTGAATCTTTTAGGTAGGTAATCTTTTAACCCAGGACACTCATTTATGTTACAAATGTTAATATTAACCACATTTAAATTTTCTAAATTATAAACAATCCAATATTTCGTTCCAAATTAACAAACACACATGTAATGAAATGCTCTGTTTAAACCTCTATGGCCATTATTTGCTTGCAATTGTGCCCGAAGAGAGAACGAATTATTTACCTCTTTATACTTGCCTCAGTTCAGTTGAGGCGGTCCATCAAAGGCGATCGATGATCCTTTGACACTGCGTGTGCCGGCGAGCAGTTTTTTATGACAATTTAAAAGTTGTTTAATTGGGAAGTACAAGTCCATCGACCAAGAAAAGCAGTGGTTCTCAATAATTGTCTACCATAATATTAAATATGTTAACCTAGATCAGTTTTTTTCAAAGTGCCCCTAGAGGGAAAAGTCATAAAGGTTTTTGTTTGTCTAGTCGGTCCCCATTACCAGTTTTTTTTAATGACTTGAAACTGATTACACCCTGTATATCATAAAGTTAGTACATACCTATTCGATGATTTATATAAAGATACGTAAGTACTTGATATAAGGCAATTATATTTTTTTAATGTAATTACCTGCCAATTTAAACATAAATACACTTTGACTAGTCCAGATCACAATTACCAAACTATATTGAAATGAGAAATTGAAAAATTTATATAAACTAATCAACTACCATCGAAAAGCAATCTTATATTTTTCAAGTGATTAAATTTACCCATCCTTTCTACATACCGTGTTGCAAATAATACATACGCCCGTTAATTTACAATTAGTTTTTTTTCTTGTAATTATTTGTTTTCTTTGCTTTTTTTTCTTTTTTTTACGTTGTGTTGGTTCCTATTATATCATAATTACACCGTTCACTGTATTTACATTGTATGAAGTATTAAATCTGTTTTAAACAAAATCACCCACGTGCAGGCTAAGCCTTGTGGGTTACCTTGTTTATTTGCAAACTATTAATTTGACAGACGTATAAACAGATTCATATTTAATTTAATTTTGATATACAGTGTGTCCCAGGATAGACGTAACAAGAGGTCTAATGGACCAAAAATGTTGGAATTTTGGAATGGTATTTGGGGATTGAGTCCTGCTTGTTGTAAAACTAAAGTGTACCAAGAATTACTTGATTTGGTGTTCTACAGGGTGTTTTATAAGCAACTAATAAAGTACCTTTATTTTTCAAAATATTAAAAAATTCCACTAAGAAAAGTTAAGTATTTAGAATGCAATTTTATACCTCTATACCAAATTTTAGGAACATAAAATTATTGTTTTGAAACTTCCCATTTTTTCAATAAATTGGTATTTTATTTTGAACCATTCAATTAAAACTGCATTGAAATATTTTTGGTGAATTAATATTTAAAGTTATGGAGAAGCTAAAAGTAGGCTATGAGAAAAGCAGTGGATGCACATTTATCATTTATTATTGACATATCTGTCAAACGTAGTCAATATTATCCTTAATTTCTGTTTCAAATTAACGAACCAAGCATAAAAATTAAGTGAAAATGGTACTCACAGTGCAATGCTACGGAATTGGCGGTGAAAACTCGCTAAGAGAAGTGGTAAGCCAATTTAATTTGAAATTTCTAAACACTGCTTTGTCACGTACTCAGGCTATGAGAATAATTAAAAAGTTTCTGGCTACTGGTAGTGTTCTTAACATGAAAAGAAAAATAAAAGCATATGACGAAGACAATGTTGGGGATATTATAGCTCATGCCTCTGTTATAGAAAATCCTAGGATGCCACTAAGAGAAAGGTCAGCTCTTATTAATATTAGCAAGTCTGAACTCCAAAGAATTTACAAGGCAAAGAAAATTAGGGCATATCAAGCAAATTATAAACATACGCTTGAAGAGGGAGATGGCGGCCGTAGGTTGGATTTTTGTTTGACCATTGGAGAAAAAAATCATGGAAGAGAGATTTTTTCATCATTTCATCATTTTCTGAGATGAATCCACATTCACAACCAATGGTATTGTTTCATCTCAGAATTGTCGGTTTTGGGTTTCTGAAAATCCAAATTTTAGAATTCATTGTAGAAGACAATATTATAAAAAAGTGAATGTGTGGTGTGCCGTTCCTTATCACGTTGGAGTTATTAGACCTTATTTCATTGAGGGAAGGTTAAACCAGCACACTTATTTACAGCTTGAAAGATTTTCTGAAGAACATTTAAATATTTTAAGAGATATGCCTTTAGTTCATTTTCAACATGATGGTTGCCCTGGCCACTCCACAGAAATGGTTAATAGGTGGTTGAATTTAAATTTTGGAGAAAGTTGGATTGCCAGGAATGGACCGATCAAGTGGCCGGCGAGATCCCCAGACCTATCAATATTGGATTTCTTTTTATGGGGCCGTCTCAAGCAGTTGGTTTACGCTGAACCATTCCCTAACGATGTAGCAGTATTGAAGCAGAAGCAGCCTACTTTTTGAGATGATTAACATTTGCTCCTACACAACTTCAACTCTTAATTCGCAAAAAATGTGAAGTTTCAAAAATATAATTTTATATTCCTGATATTTGGTATGGAGATATAAAATTGCATTCTAAATAACTTTTTTTAGTGGATTTTTCTCATATTTTGAAAAATAGAGGTACTTTATTAGTGCTGATTTTTACAACTTTGATTATAAAACACCCTGTAGAACACCAAATCAAGTCATTTGTGGTAAACTTTAGTTTTACAATAAGCAGGACTCAATTCCCAAATACCACTCCAAAATTTCAAAATTTTTGGTCCATTACACCTCTTGTTACATCTGTCCTGGGACACACTGTATATTGTTTGTAATAATGAATTGTGTATTGTATTAATTATGCAAATAAACTTGTTATTATTATTAATATTATTAAAAACGAAAAGTACGATTATTTTGAAATTTGGACACCAAGTTAGTGTTAGCTAAAAGAAGAACCCTATTGTTTTTTAACAATATCGATCAATAAATAAGAAAGTCATTAATTATTTAAATTTATTAAATTTACATATTTATATTAAATAATATAGCTACATTGAAACATTGAAGCGGCTAATTGAGCTATAGTCCCTAATATTTATCTAAACAGCAATAAATCTGTCACAAATGCGATAAGATTATGGACCAAACCTTGGCGGCTTGCATTCATCTCATCTTGCAGTTAGACTAGGCGGCCACTCATTCATTTAACTACGAAGAGTATTCTATATAATGGAAAACAATTGTGTAAAAAAATCCCGTAACTCGGCGAAGATTATAATGGTCAGCTTGTTTTTATAAAAGTTTTCAATGATAATTTTAGCCTTTACATCTGTTTCTGTTGAGAGTTTTGATGCAAGTAAAAACTGAAATATTGCACTGCACTGCTTTAATTCCTGTCTTGTCTTTCGTGGTTTATTTGTGTGCAGTGAAATTCCTTGCCGTATCATATAGTTATAAGGAAAGGTCCAGTCAAATTACTAATTATAAATCTGGGGTATGTCCCCGAACATTCTATTAGTTTGAATTAAAGAATAACTTTTGATAGCAGTGCTCCAGATAAACTTCCTAGAGCTCTAGAGGCATCTCTATAATCTTGCGGATGTGGAAAATGTAAAAACTTTACCACCGTTCGTAAAATATTGGTTGTCAACATGTTTTGTAAGCATACCGGGTTTAGTACATTTTTATATACCTTCGGGAGTAAAACAAATCAATATTCAAGGTGACAGAACACTATGTTACTAGTTTATTTGAGTTCGTAGAAATTTGAAACATACGAATGATACAATATTTCTAACTTTAAGTACTCTAAGAAACTCAAGTATATGATATATTAACATACTTATCTTAATTAAGAGGTATTTTTTAATACGTGCTATCTTGTAATGCAATTGACAACCTATTACAATTTCAATATTAGTTAAATACATATGATAGTAGTACTCTATTCAAGGTAATAGTGTGTTTATTAATACAACAACAAACCAAAGTTTACCTTTTTTTTTGGGTTTTTTCACCACATTTATCTTGTTTTAAAAATAATAAGGAATCTACAATATAATAGACTTTGTATGTTACTGCGAAGTAACCTCTACGTGTGTAACTGTGTAGCTCTTGCATCAAGGAAACTGTTAGAGAATGTTTTTTAGTAAATAATGTATAAAAAATAAAAAAATAGAAATATCATTTCCGAGATGTCTCACAAATGGACTAAGTTCTCTTTTTCAGGACTTCAAAATTTTCCATATGCTGTGTAGATTAAACATCCAGGTTTAAATAACCCGTTTATGTAATATACATAGACACTTACTACTTACATGATATTTACTGATATTTTAGTTTTAAATGAGAATGGGTTTGTTAAATTTTTCTTTTAAAATTTAGGAGCCTCCAGGGTTCTATTATGGAACCTCTCATGTTTGTCTATTTTATAATCCACATTGAGGTAAATTTAGATGTTAAATATCTTTTGTATGGGGATGCCGTTAACATATGTCCTTATATCCATATATCCCTCTATCTTTTTTCTCTAAGAGCACTTTGAAAAAAACTGACCTAGGTTTAAAATTTTAATGTTAAGGTAGGAAACATTTGAGAACCACTGTTTTTCAGGGTCGGTGGATGTTATAGTTCCGAATACTAGAAATAATAAAAAACAGTAATACCCGACTTGTGTTCCCGCCGGAAGAAGTGCGGCACTTTGATGGGATTACTTGTACCGAACTTTTTATACCACTAATTATGAAAATGTAAATAATTCCTTCTCTTTCGGCACAACGGAAGCATAGCATGGCCGCAGGGGATTAAATAGGATTTGTGTTTTTTAATTTGGAACAAAGTTATTGTAGCTTTAATTGTCGTTTATAAGAATTGATAAAATTTAAAAGTGGTTTATTAACATTTGTAACATTGCGTTAAAAGCTTAAAAAATTAGTAATTATTTTATGAAATTGGAAAACGAACAGTTAGATGTCCGAGATACGATAACAGTAAATAGTTGTGTATTTTAAGTTAGGAAAGAATCTGATATTTTTAACGAATTGAGCGCATAATTTTTCCCAATCAGATATCGAAAACTAAAAATCGATTCTTTGGTCTCTATGAAAATCAATGTAGGCGTTGCCTATCTTTCGGCAACCTCTCTAGCCACACTTTCCTTAACCATAACTTTTCTATATCACACACTTTTCCCTTCACACCTTTATATATTTATTTATCCTTTCCCCCTCTTGTCTGTTTGTCAATTGTTTGTCTTTTTGTCTTTTTTGTCATTTTGTCCTTTTTTGTTCTAAATTCATTTTAGACCGAAAAATCTTTTAAAAATTGTAACTATTAAAAAATCTTAATTCTTTGCCTTCCCTAACTTCCCGACGGCGGGTAGACCGTTGGGTCCAATTGCTTCGAACGGGTTTTTTCGTTGAGTTTTTTGCCCCGTGCCAGAAACCAAAATTTAATTATGTTTAGTACCTTGTGCCCCAATAGTTTTTAGAGTGTTAATTTTAAATGTTTTAAATCTGTAATACAGATATTATTAATTTTAATGTTAATTTTAAGCCACCACCGGCGGCAGGAGTTTTAACTTTTTGATTAATTTTATTGCGCCAAACCGGTCGTGATTCGCCCAACCCTACGTACACCACGACGCTGTGCGACGTGGTTGTCTGGTTGGTTCCGAATCGCGATTCGGGGAGGCAATGTTTGTATATAAAATTTTAAATAAAATTTGTTATAATGATGATGATGAAAATCAATGTAAACAATAATAAACAAATCAGAACAATACAGCGAATACTAATAATAATAATAATAATAATAAAAATAATAAAATCATAATAATAATAATAATAATAATACGAGAAAGTGCCGAATTTATTGGAACTACTCGTTCGCGACCGTCAGGCTGATTCAAGCCAACAAGCCTGACATAGTCCTCCTCGACCACCAGACCAAGATGATGTATGTCATCGAGTTCTCGGCACCTGCCGAGACAAACATCACCTTGAAGGAAGAGGAGAAACGGACTAAATACCGCGATCTCCGGTATGAGCTCCGAGCGCTATACCCAGACTACTCGGTCAAGATGGTCGTCCTGATAATCGGCGTTCTCGGTTGGATGAGGCCTACGCTGCTCTCAGCATTGAAGACCATACCGGCCTGCCAAAAATCAGCCCAATGGTTGGCAGGCCAAATGCAGAAGGCAGTCGTCTTGGGGTCCCTGCGTCTACTTAGGGCACACGATTCTGGAATCTACAACCACTAACCCTGCGGGATGTGGTTGTAGATAATTCGCTGGCGCTCTCCCGTGAGAATATCGGCGACACGGGAGAACTGTCCAGCATCGCTAACGCGTAAAATAATAATAATAATAATCATACGTTTAATGCCCAATAGGTAACACCCAATAACTGAACAGTTCTTTTGAATTTTTCACATTTACGACGTATACACATTTCGGCACGTCGAACTAAGACCATACGCACTCCGTTCAACACATTTGGTAAATTAGGATCATTTTTTATGGTTTCTGTGCACATTAAAACACGTTGTTGCAATTGTTCTAACATGTCAATTGGATCACGGTAAACCACAGATTTAGAATGCCCCTCAAAAATAAAAGTCCATGGGATTTAAGTCGGGCAATCTAGCAGGCCATGGTACTGGTCCGCCCCGTCCAATCCATCGTCGAGGAAACTCTCTGTTCAAAAAATTTGGAACAGCCAGACTAAAATAGACTGGCGCGCCATCGTGCAAATACCACATTCTTCTGCGCGTAGCCAAGGGTACATCTTCCAGCAAATTTGGCAATGTTTGTTGCAAAAAATTTAAGTATACATCACCATTTAATCTAGCTGGTAATTGTATAGATCCAATTATTTCATTATCGCAAATTCCTGCCCACAAATTAACGCCGAGCCGTCGTTGAAAATGCGTCCTTTTTATTACACGTGGATTTTCGTCTGTCCAATAGTGCATATTTTTAAAATTAAACACTCCATTTCTAGTAAAACACGACTCATCCGAGAAATACAGAACGTTTAAAAAATCCTCATTTACCACGTGTTTTCTTAAAATCCACCTATAAAATTGCATTCGCTCTGCAAAATCTTGAGGTTCTAGTGCTTTGACACGTTGATAGTGATAGGGATGTAAGTTCATATCTCTCAATGTCCTCCATACCATAAAATGGGATACTCCCACGCGGTTCGCGATATCGTGGATGCTTAAAGTTGGATCCTCTTCTATAAGTTCCAAAATTTGAACCTCTGCGTCAATTACCCTTTCTTCGCGTTGTGGACCTCGTTCTCCTCCATGTCCATAGGGACGACCTATTTTTCGAAGACGCTGGTCAATATTAACAAATGTACGAGAACAAGGATAGCGTCAATTAGAGGACCTTAAACGATAAAGCTCTTCCGCACCAGCTGCATTTCCACCACTTTCTCCATACACCAAGTGCATATCCGCGAGCTCTAGATAAGTGTAATCTCCCATAATGTCTAAAATATGCGTTTTAAAACCACACTAAACTGTGAATTAACGTTATCAATAAAGAAAACAAAAAAAAACTTGGTCAAAAATCCAAAAAGTAACACAAAAAGCGCGAACGAGAAGTAGTGCCTTACGTAACCAAGTACTAACGACTTGAACGATAAGTCAATAAAACAAGTCTTAACATAAGTGGCACAAAATTCAAAAAGAGCAAAAGCAACAGACAAAACCAAAAAACGGGTAGGTCGCGTCGTGTGTACGTTGTTTACCAAGTAAGGACACAAACTGAAATTATTACTTGAGAATATTACAAGGAAGAGTTTAGCACGCGTAATAAGATAATTTGGCCGCGAAGAAGCAAAAAACATGGCGGTGTCCTCTGTCGGTCGCTTTTAACTGCTTTGTCGGCATGCTTTTCGATGACCTCCGTCGCGGCCTAATTATCTCTTAGGCTCACCATATTTATTTGCACGAATGTCAGAGTATCATGTGCGACAAGACGCGAGGTAATAAAGCCTACCCCAGTGTGCCAGCAGTTCTCAAACTATTTTATTAAGTATTTTGGAAATTTTTGTTTATTTTTGTTCTCCAAAGTATGAGCTTTAGATCCCATGTTATGTAAGGTTTTTTTCTTTGTCTTGTCGTTACCTACCACTAGTTTTTTTAATGACATGAAACTAATTACACCCTGTATACTCTTCGTTTTGTATTTGCGAAGAGTATAATAATTTTGTACGTACCTTCTAGTAAAATTTTATTATAATTCTCTATGGTATCAACTTCATTAAAGTCTCAATTACCCCGTAAACATCACGCATTTTGCAATTAATGCCAATATACAATCCATAATTATTTATTATCTATATAAAATGTATTTAAAGTATTTTATTTGGCCGAGTATTAAGAACGTATCGTTTTACAATTGCTTTGCGTTTAGTTTTCGCTGAGAAGGGATTAATTACATTAGTCATAGTTGTGAAATTTATTTCTTTAGAAACGTTCTATAAAGCCTTATTAATGGCACCAGACAGCCAGCTAGACATAAAACAAAGCAAAAATCCCACGTAAACTTTCTCTATATAGTGCTTGAAAGGCCGAAACGAAATCTTATGAATTATTTATTGCTGCCGCAGTTACCATTGAGGCAAATCAATTTGATTTTTATCAATATATGACTTATCCGACAAGTTTAGTCCATTTTAAAATAAAAGCACACCGTATAGCCTCGATCGATTTGATCTGTAAAGTCTTCTCATTAGATGCATGTAACATTCGGTTCTTTTTATTTAGAATAATTCATTATACAGTAAAATGTGAATCAATTACAGCAAAGATTAAGCATCGAGTATTGAGTTCCAAGAATTACTTGCAGGCATAAAAGCTTATTCTTGCTACCTCTTGCGTGCACCAATTTTCTCAAAAAGTCGCCTTAATATCAAATGTTAAGGTGGCCATTCCCTAGAAAGAGACATCCGATAGAGAAATATTTATTATTTTTGCCCATAACTTTTTTTTCTTAGTACGCATATTTAAATAAACTATAAGAGTACCTAAGTAGAACCATAACAAGACTATTACTACGAATTTTCACTCAATAATTTCAGTGGTTTGTAAAGTAGCTGGATTTAAAACTACGAAATAGGAAGATTAACATAATTTTTAAATTTAAATCTAGTTATTTTGCAGACCACTGAAATTATTGAGGAAAATTTTCATAGTAATAGTCTTGTTATGATTCTACTTAGGTAGTCTTATAGTTATTTAAATACACGTACTAAGAAAAAAAAGTTATGGCCAAAAATAATAAATATTTTCCTATCGGATGTCTCATTCTAGGGAATGGCCACCTTAAGTAACTATTTGACTGTTGAATGCAATTTGAATATTTTATCTTGTGATGCTACCATCATTCTCCAAATTATTCGAAAAAATCATTTCTATAGATCTGAAAAGTTATTTAACCTCTTATAACATTTTACCTGTTGTTCGGTCAGGATTCAGAGAGTATAGTACTTCTACAGCTCTTTAAAAATTGATAAATGTCATATCTTTGGAGTTGGATAAATCTACTCCATCAATATTAATTTTATTAGACCAAACTAAGGCGTTTGACTAGTAGATTTTGATTTGTTACTAGCAAAATTAAAATATATGGCCTTCGATGTTACTGCACTAGAGTAGTTTTGCAGATATTTGAAAAACCGAACTCAAATAAAAAAATTGTACTGGAAAGTAACAATGAATCACAATTAGGTCCCATTAATATGGGGTACCACATAGTAACATTCTCGGGCCCATATTATTTTCTATGTATATTTTCGATCTACTCACCTGCATTTACCATTGCAATAAACATTTATATGCGAACGATGTCCAATTATATAAATCTTGTCCCACATCACAGTTAAATGAAACTATCAACATCATCAATACAGGGTGTTTCATTAATAATTGTACATGAGCTAACTGAAGAATCCTTGGCCCAAAATAAGAAGGTGTATCCCAAAACACTTAGATAAAATGTTCCTCCTTACTGAGATACGGGGTGTTTTATTTCAAATTTTAAAAATTATTTCTGTCAATTATTTTGTTACTGTTTAATATCTATTTTTTATATTTAGCAGAAAGTATTTTAGGTAACATCAAACCATGGTAAGATATAGTTTCTCACTATTACCAGAGGCGTACGGCAGAGACAGAGGAGTAGTTTCCCACCTCGTAATTCTACGCCACTGGTGGAATCGTCTTTGTGGTATAATTTTTTAATTTTAAAACGTGTTTTACGAAAATGATGTACTCTTACTTCATAACGCTAAAGTAATTATTTTTCGGGGTACTTGAATTTAAAGATAAGGCTGCACAACATTCTCATTTGATGTTTAATTCATTTTTCATATTCGTATTGATTATTTTGGCATCTTTACTCATAAAATTGCATTGGTTACGTGAAATAATTTTCACATTTTACATTCTTGTAACATATTTAATATGAAAGTGGATACTTACAATGTTATGTAAGTAACAATTTGAACTAAACACAACTGCAGAGCAATACCGGGTATCCGAGCGAAAAGTGAGTCAATTTGACAATGAATGTTCACTAAATGAAATAAAATTACTGCTCTCGCCAGTAAAACTTAGAATTCACAAAGATCTTTTCACGTTTTTGCGGAATACCCGGTATTGCACATAATTAAACATAATTTATAACAAATGTTCAAAGTGACTCTTATTTACTTTTGTTAAACGATCTTCTAACATTAAAAAATATGTTCGGTTGATTTTTAATAATATTGGCAGAATTGACTGTGTCCCCAGAAATAAAAGTCTAAGGAATTATAATCCGGACTTCGAGGTGGCCACGGAAATTCGCTTCCTCTACCAATCCAACGATGAGGAAATTGATTATTTAGGTAGTTGCGCACTCCTAAATGAGAATCCTGCATAAACCACACACCTGTTCTTCGATTAACCGACAAGGTAGATAAATAAATTCATTTTAGGCCTTTGTTCTCATTTTTAACTAAATCTTTATGATCGTAGGGAGTTATGTAAATACTTGTTTAATCTGCATGGCTGTAGGGGACTGTGTTGATGCTAGTGTTAGAATGAGAATTGTCAAATAAGAAACTAGACAAATTTATTTTAGGATTTTAATTTGCTAGCATAACCAGAATTCAGGTTATCGAAAGAATGCAAAAATTTCATTAATATTTTTACACAAAATTTTTCTTTTAGTTATAGATAGTTATTCTTTCTGCTGTTTGCAAAATCCTATAAAGAATATGTTTCAATACAATTCTTGTACGTTGTTTAATAAACGATTTTATTATTATTATTATTATTGTACTTGACGTTAAACAATGTTTCACATAGACAACGTTGATTTATATTTTTCCTTTTATTTTCATGATCCACATATTTTTATATATCCTATGTACAATCTATTATTGAGTTTTATGATGTTTGTTGTTATACTTTTATTATACTGTTATTGTAAGGGTACTTATTCCGTAAAATGGGTGCTTGTAGGTTGGTTATTTTATTGCAGTGAAAAGATAAATAAATAAATAAATAAAAAATAATATAAAAATGGGGGCACATTCTATTGCGTGAGAAGTCGATATTGTTTATATGCGTGTAAAAAATAATGTCACATCTCTATTATATTTAACTATAAATCATTTATATTCGATGAACTAGTCCGCATTTATGAACCAAAATTTAAATCTGTGGCGTCACGAACATTTTGTCCTATTTCCTGATGTTAATATAGAGTGATGTAGAAGAATATTTTTTTAAGAAAGAAAACGGGAAGTTTGTAGTACTATTCGCGTGACACGTGACGATGGCGCACCTGTAGTTACTATAAATCGGGATTATGTAAAAGCAAATAAAAACCCAACATTTCATTGAAATAAAAATCATCTCACAAGGTCTTGGAAAGGAAGATGCGATTTGTCAGGAAATATGAAAAGATAAATATAGCCCTTTATTATATCATGGGGTTAAGTGTAAGAATAGCTTTAAGCTAAACTTTGCTTATTTGCATAGTTGGTATTCTGTAATATTAACTTTAATTATTTCATTTTGTACTTTAGTCTATACAAATAAAAGTCGATTATTAGTATTCATAGAGTCGGCCAAGTTAAAGTGTACTGGACTACATTGTGGAGAAACTATGCACAGGTCAACAAAAAAAGAGCTGCGACTCTGATATTAAAAAGAATTATATCGCATCAGTTTTTGGCCATTTTAAATCCAAAGGACAAAAATGTCAAGAAAGTGACTGTAGGCATAAACAAATGTGATAAATTTTTTTAAATATCAGAATCGATTTCACCACGTCAGGAAACATAGGATGAAATGATTTTGATCAAAACCGCATCCCTTTTTTATTGACTTGTGTTATTTATATTTTGGCACGGTTTTCTCTATTTCTTATTAGGCAAATCATATTTCAAATCTGGCGAAGGCGCCGATATTACTTAAACAGACTTCTGAATATTGTAGGTCCTGCTGATCAAATTACTGTAAAACATAACGCAAAACTATTAGTTTCATCAAGTTATGTTGTTTAGTATACTTGAGGTAAGCAAAAATCGGAAAAATTGATTTTCTACTCGAAAATATGCAAATTATGGCAAATGCGCCGGAGCCGTAGATAAAATTGTGTTTAAATTCATAAATGGATATTTTCAGAGTAGTTGATACTGAATCTAACGCCGGTAATTAAATATTCAAAATGGCAAATCCAGTAGGGCTGCTCTGATTGGATAAGTGTTTAGTCCATTCAACGTTACAGTCAAAAATTTTTTTTACAGTAAAAACAACACATTTCCCTCTTTTAATTAAATTAGAGAAGCGGAAACTTTCAAGCGGTCACCTTTCGATTCTAATCAAAAACTAAACCTGTAAATAAAATAAATCTCCGCTTCTTGTGTTTCTCTCAGTTTAGTCTCAAGGCAAACGGTATCGGTTTTAATCTGTATTACTTCCAACTCTCCAGTAATATGGAAAAAACAAATAGACATAGTAATCTGATATTATAAAATGATTGAGAAAAGACCTTAGGGATATTTTTCTTTGTTAGTTAAATAAGAATCATAATAACACAATAATCAGACCGTATTTGTATCGTCTTAATGCCCACGTAGCACTCATTCAGATAAACTTCAATCATGAATTAATTGCGACGATGAAAGTTAGTAATTTATATTCTTAACGCCTCTCAGGTCTTTCAGTTAACTTCTTGAAAATTCAGGATTTTGTGTGAGGTAAAAAGAAACGAGGCCTTACAGTTCGTAGTGGAGTTCAAACCACTTCTTGATAACTGTGCAATGAACGCTGTATAAGAAATAGAACAGAAATAACTGCGTTTCAGATAGGATACCAATAATAGTTAAACGTGTCTTAAAACCTCTTTTTATCGATCTGCTTTTTCCTGGCCCAGTTAAGAAGATACATTACGTCAAAATTGAGGTAACTAGTTTTCTATATTACGAATTGAACATCACGAAGTTATTGACTTGAGCACGAAATGGTGACGTGGCAAATATAGATAAGCATTAGCTTGTCGTTTACTGTTCACGAACCTGTGTTAAGTAATGTGCTGTCTTTATTGATCTGAGTATAATGGTTTTAGAATAATAGTTACTGAGATTTGATCCAAAAGTGTATATGTTTTCATTGTTTTCTAGCTTGGCCAAGTCATTAAATTGGCGAAAACTCCACTCGGTAATCCATGAAATACTTCTACGCAAAATTTAAAATATCGCTATTCGAGGACACGAAGAAGCTACTCGGAAAATAGGTGTCAGGTGGTAATAATAAATGTTAACGTCACTGATAAACAACGGCAAAAAAATGGTATTCCATAGGGAACTGTGTTGGGACCTATTTTATTTACAGTATTTCTAAATGACGCTGTAAATCTAGATTAGTATGAAAATAAAGTGTGATAGCTGATGGCACTTTACTATTCGTAGAATGCAAGACCTATGCTGAAATAAATACAAAATAACTGAAGATTTTAACAATATTACACCAATCTTATGCCAAATTTTATATGTAATTAAGATTATCAGTATGTTCGCAAATAGTTTCTGTCATGTTTGATGTATATGACATGCAATGGGCTTGTTCCATGATATTCTTTTTATATGGTTTTTATACTTTTTCATATAGTACTCGATACTCTCATTATACACTTAAAATTTCGTATTATTAACTTTTTCCGTTCTCGAGATATAAGGAGTTGAAATTAGTAATCGTTGCAAAAACCGAGCGCTCATTTGTGACGTCACTATACGCAAGTGACGTAAAAAAATGGCTTTCTGGGACCTTTCAAATTTAACCTGAAAAGTCGAAAAACATGGAATTTTTAAACGCTGGTAACTAAATAAATACGTCGAGTGGAAGTTCGTTCTATGTGTCTACGGAAAGGAGAAGGTCGGCGATGAATTCTAATCGTAAATTGCAGGGTCGAAATCGAAAATTCGTTCCGGCAGGAGCGAGACAAAATTGTAATTTTTTGACATTTCACCAAATTGTACTCCCCTACTGTCAAGTAGTAAGCAAAACAAACAATACTTCGAAAACACTTATAATAATTATAACCAATAAGGAGCATCAAGCTTATTGAGATCGCCGAGTCTATGCGTATAGTGACGTAGCGCCTGGCCACGCCCCATTTTCGCGAGATGTAAATTTGTAATAGTTTTTAAGATATTAAACGTGCGAATAAGATTCTGATTTTTTGCAGATCCATTAATTTATACTTGCACTTTCGATTTATGAAATAAAAAAAAAATGCCGAAAAAGCCCATTACATCTACCATTATTTTTAATTGTTTAATTCATTTTGTTGTTAATTATGTGTTCCTTTTCTGTTATTGGTTCTTACTGTGTTTTCGGTGGTACAGATAAACTACAGGATCTGTTATAGTACAGGAGCCAGTTTGCAATTACCTGACACATGCATCAGCTAGAGACATTAGGTAAAACTTGTGTATTTGATGAAGTTTGATACTCAATTTATGTTCTTGCATTTTTGCGTCTCGACGCCGACCAACGCCTAGTGTCCATATTGTAAAACTTGTGTATTTGATAAATTTTAACATCTAAATTCATGTTCTTGCATTTTTACGTCTCGACGCTGACCGACGCCTAGCGTCGTTTTTGTAAAACTTGTGTATTTGATACATTTTGATACCTAGATTCATATTTCTGCATTTTACGTCTCGACGCCGACCGACACCCAGCGTCGATTTTGTAAAACTTGTATTTGACCAATGTTTATACCTAAATTAATGTTGTTGCATTTTTACGTCTCGATGCCGACCGACGATGTCTAGCGCCGATTTTGTAAAACTTGTGTATTTGATAAATTTTAATATCTAAATTCAGGTCCTTGCATTTTTACGTTTCGACGATGACCGAGACCTAGCGTCGTTTTTGCAAAACTTCTGTATTTGATACATTCTGATACCTAGATTCATTTTCTCGCATTTTTATGAAACCCCATTTTTTTGTGGAATATTAATGTAAAGCCTATTACAATTACTCCGAATTGTGTAACGTTTTCAAATTTGTATCCGCAGCTTAATATAAGTTTGAAAATGTCTAGAACTTTTCTTTATTTCGATCCCCTGTACATTTTGCAGAGTTTGTAAATATCACGTCAGGCTTAAAAATTAGCCAAGTTAATTTTCAATGTCTTGCTTGCTAAATTGCAGCTGAAGAGAAGCAGAAGCAGCTTGCAGCAGAAGAAGCTTGCTAAATTGCAACTTCTGTACATTTTTTATGACGTTTACCCCAAATACTATTAAAATTCTTACCAATTATTTTCGCATACTAATGTGCAAATATAGTCAAGTCTTAAAGAGACTTGGAAGAAAAATCTGGATGTGGAAATAGTGATTCCTTAAGCAGCAGTTTTGTATTTGATCATTTCTAAAACCGATAATATTGCTCATAGAGAAAAAAAAATCATATTACTGTGTTGGTGATTGAATTCTGAACAACTTTCAAAATGCCCGACCTTCTGTCGGTTTGTCTGTCTGTCCGTCACATTTCTTGCGCGATAACTTAAGAACGAAAAGTCCTATTCTATTGAATTTTGGACAGTTAGTTAGTGTTAACTAGGGGAAGAACCCTATTATTAGAACAAAATTGATCAATAAACAAACAAGTTATTATTAAATTTCAAAAAAACAATTTTTGTAATTAAACAAAAATTGACTAAAACTAATATTATTTGCAAAAAACTGCGAGGAGTACTCCATAGAATTATACAGGGTGTAATCAGTTTCATGTCATTAAAAAAACTGGTAATGGGGACCGACTAGACAAACAAAAAACCTTTATGACTTTTCCCTCTAGGGGCACTTTGAAAAAAACTGACCTAGGTCAACCTATTTAATATATATTTTTTTTAATGCAGAAACTAATTGAGAACCACTGCTTTTCTTGGTCAATGAACTTGTAGTTCACAATTATACAACTTTTAAATTGTCATAAAAAAGTGCACCTTTCTTAACACTAATATGTTGATTTGAATTGAAATTTAAGTATCTGTTTGTGTGTGTTTGTTTTCTATACACACTGGTTTGGTATGTGTTATCTAATTTTTTAATTAAAATATCTAAGAAAGGTAATTCATTATTATTCTCTATTTCTATTGTAAATTTAATTGAAGGTACTTTTTCGTTAATCTGATTAAAAAAATTACTTAAACATTCTTTACTATAAGGCCATATAGCAAAAATGTCATCTACATATCTCCACCATACAATGGGTTTATAAGCTAGATTATTAATATTAATACACAGCGACCCGAAATTCAAAAAGAACAAAGACAACGAACGGCGGGTTGGACGTGTGTACATAACGAAACACCCACAGAAACTAAAATATTGCACAAGGGAGAGTCAGAGTATAGTTTTCTTCAGATCAGATCTACTGAACACTCAGAAAACGTCGACGTCTTTCATCTTATTTACCGCACCACTAAAGACCGCCGACATTTTATAGCTATCTACACAAATATTGACTATCATAGGCAAAGACAAGCGCGATGATCTAAACCTACCTCAATATTCCAGCAGTTCTCAAAAGATTTTATTGAAAATTTGCGAAATTTTTGTTTATTTTTTTTCTCCAAAACTATGAGCTTTAGATCCCATGTTATATAATGTTTTTTTGTTTGTCTTGTCGTTCCCTACCACCAGTTTTTTTAATGACATGAAACTAATTACACCCTGTATAAAAAGTGCAGTAAATCGGCGAAGAGTATAATGGTTAGCTTGTTATTTTTGGTGTCATCATTTGACACGTACACACAATCTATTCTCTATACTTCCAGTATATATAATTATTCTTGGTTGACCTATGTTAACCATATGTTGACGGACATAATATATGGACACATAAATATCATATCTGTTGTCTTCCAGTCATGGATGTTGGTGTTCTTCATTTCATTTCGCTATTACCGACAAGTTAAAAATGCGTGACAAATTGTTTTGAGATGAGGATTTATGAGAAAGGCAATAAGGATGTGCGTAGGTTTGCTGCATACGAAGTCGCCAAGAGCAGTCTTTTGGTTCCGCAAGACGAGTTAAAACAGGCAATTCTTCTATATGTATGCAACAGATGCGTTATTTAGAAGCTAAATCATATGAGCAAACGCGTGGGATATTTTTTAGTCTTCTTGTTAGATTAATATTTGTTTTTATTATCCATATTATTCATGGATCAATAAATTTATTACTGGGAAACCTCGAAATCTATTAATAAACATTTATTCTCACGGTGCTCGTTGAATTTTTTAACGACAAGATGAGATACATTTTTATTCGAAGACTGGAAAACATTTTCCAGTTTACTAGTGACGGTTGTTCTCAAACGTAAAAAGGTAAAAAAAATCAGAATGTCGTTTTATTGCAGTTTAACAGAAGATTTGCTGTCAGATTTTTGTAACTAGGTGTAATGTCTTTTGAATTTTTTTCAATTTCTGTTTTTTGGAAGGATGGGTAGAATTTGAAATGGTCGCTATTCAAGTCGACTCATTCTCCGCTGTAAATTATATAATTTCTAATATGTTCTAACGATATACAATACAAAAAGGGCAATCGGATCGTGCGACAATGACACGCATGCCTAAGAACAAGAGACATGGTAAGTGTTGAGTAATAGTAACAGGTGCTCACAAAATATTTCAGTTGAGAGAAATCGCAGACATTTCCTTACGGGAAATAACTGAATCGGAATATGAAACATGTACAAATTGTTAGTGTTATTAAAAATAAAAAGTCAAATTTAAAAAACCTAAATAGTCCATTGAAATTTTACAAAATTAAGGCCGAACCTTGTATTTTGGGTAGGGTAGGTGTATTTTATATGTAGGGGGTTTCAGTGTAAGTGTTAACTCGGTTTTCATGGTTAAAAGCCCCCCATTTGGTCACCATCTTGAGAATGGGGGTGTAAACAATTTATCCGCGATTTTGAGAACGGTAACTCTCACAATTTTTTTTTTATACGTTTCTGGTAGAGAATTTAATTCTCCACAGTCTTGGTCTAAATACTTCTTACCGTAAAAAATGAAAGAGTTTTAATTAAAAATAGAAACAAAAATCAAAAAAAAATCATTTAAGGGTTATAACTTCCTTTATATTGATTTTATTGAATTGAATCAAATCTTACCATTTTTTATTGCGAACAATTTTCTCTACTCATTTTTTTAATTTCTTCTCTTTGGAGAGGTGTTAAGACGCTGCAAAGGGATCAAACCAAGTACTCCATTCAAAACATACGAAGGGTGCATGAAAGAACAGCGGTCTGAAACTACTTTGATTATACGTTTTTTGGGTCGCTGATTAGGAAATTCGGGGTCTCACGATCCTAAAAGTTGGGGAACACCCCTATAAACGCCAAAAAGACCCCTTTTAGAGGGTTTTTAGCGATAATTTTAATAATGAAAATCAAAAAGGATCCTATGAAATCTCCTTTTTTAATTTTAATTTGCAAATGTGGCTGATTTATTCCAAATATAGCCAAATTATCAGGGTTGTGACGATTTAAATAAATTTGATTTAAATCGTGAAAGGTTCAGTAAGGTAGAGATATATAAAGAAAACTTTTGGTCAAAAAAATATACAGAGTGCTCACCCAACAGCAAAAGTTCAATACTAAATAACAAGTGCCAAATGTGGAAGGCTTGCGCAAATACCTTTACAAATGTCCAACACGACTGAATTATTTCTTGAGATGACCACCCTGTACATTTTTCAATAAAATTATAAGGGTGCATATGCCAGATATTATTGCCATCTGTCACATTTTCAATCCCTCATTTACGCAATGGAGTGGAAATATAGTGGTGGTTAACAAAATTTTCATTTTTTTTTAATTTTTAAAAAATGTTGGTTAAAAAATTTTCAATATGTATTTCTTCTGAAATAGGTTTAGAATGTCATGAAACGTAGACATTTTCAAATTTGAGCAAATAAAAAAAATCCATCTATTTTAGTGGTAAAAAATGTTTCAAAAATGTTGGTGAAAAAATATTCAACATTTTTTTTTCTGAAATGTCATGAAACGTGAAACTTTTAAATTTGAGCAAAAAAAATGTTTCCATCGATTCTAGTGTAATTTTTTTTCCAAAATGGTAAAAAAATGTTGCAAATTTTTTTTCCGAAAGAGGTTTGGAATGTCATGAAACGTGGAAATTAAAATTAAAAATTTGAACAAATAAAATGTTTCGTCTATTCTATAGTAATGAAATGGATTAAAAATGTTTAAAAACATTTTTAAAATTTTTTTAAAAAATGGTAAAATAATTTTCTAATATTTTTAAAAATAGATTTAGAACGCTATGAAAAATAAAAAATTTTAATTTGAAAAAAGAAAAAAAAAATTCCATCTACTTATTTTAGTGGTACTTAATATATTTTTCAAAAATGATAAAAAAAAAATCAATTTTTTTTTTTCAGAAATAGGTTTAGCGTATCATGAAACGTGGAAATTTTAAATTTGAAAAAAAAAAAATTTTCATTATTTTTTCCCTTGGGACGTTCCACCCTGTATATTTTCCAGTGAAAGTTTAACCATTTCTTCACTGACAGTAGCGTCAACTACCTACCAAATTTGACTGCTCTCCGTCAAGTAGTTTTTTAGTTAATGCACCAACAGACAGACAGACTGACGAAATTGAAAAACCTATAGGTATTTTCGTAATCTACGTGTTCTGAAACGTCAAAATCCGAAAAAATCTCGGAGGGTGATTTTTTCTCGAATACAATAAGTACTTCCCTTCGGTATGCGAGGGAAGTAAAATGAATATTTGGATGATGTGATATTTTGAAACAAAAAATTTGTGTTTTTCAAGAAAAATATGAAAAATTTAGTATTTCCCGGGAATCCCGGGATTCCCGGGAACGACAAATTTTAGTTCCCGATTCCCGGGAATGAAAAAAAGTCGGGAAATCAGAAACCCTAGTCTGTCTGTCTTGACGGAGAGCAGTCAAATTTGGTAGGTAGTTGACCCTACTGTCAGCGAAGAAATGGTAGAACTTGCACTGGAAAATATACAGGGTGGATCGTCTAAAGGGAATAAATAATGAAAAAAATTTTTTTTGCTCAAATTTAAAATTTCCACGTTTCATGACACGCTAAACCTATTTCAGAATTTTTTACACCAACATTTTTGAAAAAAATTTTACCACTAAAAAATTGTTTTGTCTTTGTTCAAATTTAAAATTTCCATGTTTCATGGCATTCCAAACCTATTTAAAAAAAAAAATTGAATTTTTTTTTACCAACATTTTTGAAAAATTTTTTACCACTAAAATAGATGGAAAGATTTTTTCATTGTTCAAATTTCAAATTTCCACGTTTCATAGCGTTCTAAACCTATTTAAAAAAAATATTTGTAGAAATTTTTTTTACTATTTTTGAAAAAATTTTACCACTAATACAGACTGAATTTTTTTTCCTTTGTTCAAATTTAAAATTTTCATGTTTTCATGGCATTCTAAACATATTCAAACAAATTTAAAACTTTTTTTGAAAAAAAATTGTTTTGCAAAAAATTTTAATCTATTTATCACTGGGTATAGAATAGATGAAATAATTTTTTTTTGCTCAAATTTAAAAGTTCCACGTTTCATGACATTCTAAACCTAGTTCGGAAAAGAAAATTTGTAACATTTTTTTTACCATTTTGGAAAAAAATTTACCACTATGGAATTTTTTTTCCTCAAATTTAAAATTTTCACGTTTGACATTCTAAACCTATTTGAGAAAAAAAAAATTTGAAAATTGTTTTCACCATTTTTGAAAAAACTTTTACCACTAAAATAGATGGAATTTTTTTTTCTCTTTGCTCAAATTTAAAATTTTCACGTTTCATGGCATTCTAAAGCAATTTCAAAAAAAAAAATACCACTGAAGAATAGAAGAAAACTTTCCTTTTTGCTCAAATTTAAAATGTCCACGTGTCATGGCATTCTAAACCTATTTCAGCAGAAAAAAAAAATTGAAAATTTCTTTAAAAACATTTTGAAAAATTGAGAAAAAAATGAAATTTTTCAACCACCACTATACTTCCACTTCACTACGTGTATGTGGAATTGAAAATGTGACAGATGGCAATAATATTAGGCATATGCACCTATTATACTATTATTGAAAAATGTACAGGGCGGTCATCCCAAGAAATAATTCAGTCATGGTGGACATTTATAAAGGTACCTGCCCAAGCCTTCCATATTTGGCACCTGTTATTTAGTATTGAACTTTTGCTGTTGGATGAGCACTCTGTATATTTTTTTGACCAAAACTTATCAGGTGTTCTTTGTAATAATAGTGATAACTATATTCCGATTATTATTTTCAATGTCACTTCGTAATTATTAATTTTTTAGAGTGGCCGCCATGTATAAATAAAGAGGGAAGTTCTGTGTAAATAACTTTACCGATTTTTTTTATTCTTTGGGACTTCCTGCCACATGTATTTTTTCTTCTTTTTACCGGTGCTCAGGGAATCTACAAAATATCACAATTAACCAGTATGTTACTGGGAAATAACCTCTACGCCAAAGGATCAGTTAGAGGTTGCTTTTTGACAAATAACACAAATAAGTATAAAAAATTGAATTTAAACATTTCGCAGACGTTTCGGGAATCTAATCCTTTCCTTTTTCAAGGCTTTTTTTGAAAAATCTTTTTTGCTGTGTATGATAAATACACAGCTCTAAGAATGTTTGTTATATTCAATATCCATAGATACTTACTATTTACATAGAACTGTTGATATAGTTAACAGTTCTCTTAATTTTATACAATGTTAAGTTTGTGAAGTTCTTCATTATTGATAAATAAATGTAGAGAAATATTTCAGAGCCTAACTTGCTTCACTTCCTAAAGGCTCGTAGATAAATAAGTAACGCAAATGAACAATTTATTTGCTACAATTTACTTGCCTCGTGTAACCGTCTACTAATATCTGTTCGGACAGCACTTGTGATAATACATACTGGCTCCCTGTAAATGAGCCTTAAATTTAATATCCCAGAAACAACGGTCGAAGTTTTGTTGAATATTAGGTAAAGTTAACTTAATGGTTCTTGTCTTTATTAGGATCTTCCTGAAAACTAACATCCAGCACACGCTAGTTCCTTCAAATAGCAGCCACATGATTTTAACATATCTGAATAATCCTGCCAGTGTAAATAATTCGACTTAACTCATAATACCAATAAAACTTATATTACGATATAGGTACATAAAATACGCAAACCTTCACCTCGACATTAAAAATATACGTGTACATTGAGGTGAGTTATAAAGGCAATCCTACCTATTGCCCTCGGCAGTTTATCATTCAAGAATAACACAAGTAACAATAATCAATATTATTTGCCTCAAATGTCGTAAAGCTACCGAATGAAGTCAGAACATGACATCATTTTTATTATTAACACTTGTTAATGTTCAGGTTGTGCTGATTTATTAATGTTAATGGTTTTAATTGCATAGCCATAAATAGAGGGAATTGTGTTTGTACTATTACATAAAAACAATTTTTTGTAAGCCAACAGTGCATTTTCATTATATTTTCTGTAAAGGTTGAAAAACAGGAATATTATAATTTCTAGTCTTATTAATGACTAAGAAACTATTTGGAGTAACTTGTTATAAACGAAGAGTAGTACTGATATGATTCTTCATGTTGGTCGATGATTATGTAGCACTGTAATATACATACCAAATGCCTTGAAAAATATACAGTTGAAATAAAAAGTTTGGGTAATCAAATAGTAGTAGTATAAAGCTTTATTGGAAATTCCAATTGGCTAACAACCGAGGTCTTCCAGCCCATGTACAATATATTGTTTTACAATCATTGATTTTTATAACAAATATAACACTTGTGTTTATAGTTTTACAAAAAAAAGAAAAAGAAACATACGCATTATATACAGGGTGTCCCGTAAATAATGGATAATCCTGAAACTGGAAATAGACCAGGTCATAACCTATCGGAATATCACAACTTGACCTTATTGAAAACCCTACAGTTTTCGAGATATGGACACTTTTTTGAAATTTTGAAAATTTCGATTCTAGGATAATATTTTACATGCCAGTGTCACAAAGTAAAGATTTGTTCATTCTGTTTTTAGGTTAGCAATCTAGAATAGTTGTGCTATCAAACGTCTATAGGAGTTTTTAGATAACGACTACAATATTTACAAGAAAGAAGTATTTCGTAAAGGACCCCGCACGGAACATATGGAAATTCGCCCCCGGTTAAAGTGTTTGATACTCGGGGTTATTGTCCAAATATCGATGTTGATCAAAAGTCTCTATGGGCTCAAGGTCGGAAATTGGACGGTTTTCCAGATATCGGGGGTGTAAAGGGGGATGCTCATTTCTTGTGGGAAGTGGCCCCCGCTCCAGTAAAATTCGCTGGAATCGACATATATTATTCCTCTTGACCTGATAAAAATTCTCAGGGGCACAAGTTTGAAAAATGGACAGTTTTCTGGATATGGGGGGTGCAAAGCGGGGCGCTCATTTCCTTTATAGGAAGTGACCCCCAGTGAAATTCACTGGAATCGACATATGTTGTTCCTCTCGACCTCCTGATCAAAATTTCTCATGGGCACAAGGCCGGTACATGCACAGTCTTCCAGATATCGGGGGTTGCAAAGTCGACTTTGAACCCCCGATATCGAAAAAATTGTGCATTTACCGACCGTGTGTATGAGAACTTTTGATCAGGAGGTCGAGAGGAACAACATATGTCGATTCCAGTGAAATTCACTGGCGTTCACTTCCTATAGAAAATGAGCACCCCCCTTTGCACCTCCCATATCTAGAAAACTGTTTATTTTCCATACTTGTGCCCCTGAGAATTTTTGATCAGGAGGTCGAGAGGAATGACATATATCGATTCCAGCGAATTTTACTGGAGCGGGGACCACTTCCCACAAGAAATGAGCATCCCCCTTTACACCCCCGATATCTGGAAAACCGTCCAATTTCCGACCTTGAGCCCATAGAGACTTTTAATCAACATCGATATTTGGATAATATCCCCGAGTATCAAACACTTTAACCGGGGGCGAATTTCCATATGTTCCGTGCGGGGTCCTTTCTGTTCCACCAAGATTCCGTCTGCCGACTTGACCTTTGATGGTGTAAAGAAAAGTGCCAGCCGAAAGTTTCCACAGTCAACTAGTTTCCAGTGCAATAAATTAACAGGACATTTACTCATCATTATAGAAGATTCATCATAGTGAAGAATAAAATGAATTTCCGTGACTCTCAAGACTCACAGATTCGTCGCCTTTTAAATACTGATGCAGTATGGTAGGTAAAAATTATTTGATAAAATGAATAAAATTGGAAATATTGCTGATTTAAGTCGAGTTATAAAAATAAATACTCAATAAAGCATCTGAATTCCGATAGAAAAAAGTCTAAGCGAAAGAATGCAAAGATTTTATTAATATTTTTTATATACAGTTTTTATTTTAGTTCTCATACTTAGTTTTTTTTCAGCTGTTTGCAAAATCCTGTAAAGAATATGTTTTATTACAAATATTTATATGTCAAGATTTGATAAGAATGAACGATTATTTTGAACATCAAATGGTTCACTTCTAGTTTCAATGCCTGTCCTATAGAACTTGACTTTTTTCTATCGGAATTCAGATGCTTTATTGAGTATTTATTTTCATAACTTGACTTAAATCAGCAATATTTCTAATTTTAACCATTTTATCAAATAATTTTTATCTACCATACTGTATCAATATTTAAAAGGCGACGAGTCTGTGAGTCTTGAAAGTTAGACCTAAAACACACTAGGCGGTTTTCGCCGATTCGGCCGCCCAATCGGCAGCCGCCTGTTACAAAACACACTAAGCGGTGCTAAGCGGTTAACCACTTGTCGTAGGAAGGCAACGTTGTCACTGTTTTCAGTAGTGCTGATAATACAGGGACAAAAATGAATTTGTCTGACAAAGAAAGAATTAATTTTGTTAGGTTTATTATACTGTCCATCAAAAATAAAAAAAAGAAATCATAGGCGCATCGGGGAACATCCTATTGTTAAAGAACTCGAAACAAAAAGTTTATTTAATACTATATTTAATGATATTTTTCAATTTCATTAGAATGTCGAAAACATCATTTTACGAATGACTGTATATTTTGGAAAATGATTTAATAAAGAAGAATACTCGAATGAGAAACAATATAATAAAACAGTATAGTAACTACTTCTTCCCAGTTCTTTTCTTTTATTTCTGTCACCATAATTATTGTTTATATATAGCAGGTCGTTCTTGAATTACATTTATTAGTAGTTCAGTATCAGTAATGGGATATATTTTAAATGCGTAAATACAATACTTTTAACGTGCAATTTGGCTTCAATGCAAGCTCAAACCGCTCGACAAATAAGTGAATGTGTGAACAGGTCCATTTGTTTACATTGCAGCATACGCCGCTCGAAGCAATAAAAACGATTCGGCACATGAATCGAACGACGGTACGCGCGGTGGTGGATGCTGCTTTCTCGCAGCGCGTCATAGTGTGAACAGCTCCATTTGTTTCTATTGCAGCATGTGTCGAGTCGGCTGCCGATTCGGCGAAAACCGCCTAGTGTGTTTTAGGCCTTACGGTAATTCATTTTATTCTTCACTATGATGAATCTTCCATAATGATGAGTAAACGTCCTGTTAATTTATAGCACTGGAAACTAGTTGAATGTGTTTTTAGACAGAGGAACAATATTTAGTATTTTGTGAAAATTTAAAAGATCTATATAGCTTCATTTTACTATACCTTAGGGTATAGCAGGTATACTACACTTATTGCAATTAGTACATAAGAGGGCAATTTTAGTCTTGTTCTATTGTTAAAATGTTAAACATGCATCCTGGTGAATTTTTAAATCCGCAATCACAGCAATTAGTTTTGAATTTGTTGGAATATTTTCAAAAGGAAAATGAAAATGGTGGACCGTTATTATCAATAAAAGCTGTTCAAAGGCGAGTGGGTGAGGCTTTAAAAATTGATGAAAAAACTGTAAGAAAAATAGCTAAAAACGACAAAGAAAATGTGGAACCTAGGATAAACCGAATCGTAAAAGGTCCAAAACAGAGGTACACGATGCTGTAAAATATGAAATAAAACATAATTCCTCGGCTATCCTTTTAGAAGAACTAAAATCTAGAGCAAAAAGTTGGTATTCTCCATACCAGTTTATACAAAGTGATTAATAGATTAGGTTCTTTCTCTAAAGAAGATGACGGTAGAAAAGTAGTGTGTGAAAGACCACAAATTTATCTAAAATTTGAAGTAAGTAATAACCCCAAAGATGTAGTGCTCTTAGACGAAACTTGGATCTTTAGCAGAGGAGGATTAAAACGTTCTTGGCAAGACGATTCTAGTAAATCGAAAAGGCGTCCTACAGCTACAGAAGGTAAAAGATTTATAGTTGTACATGTAGGATTTATTCACGGCTTTGCTGAAGATGCGAGTTTCGTTTTCTCCACCAAGAAGCAGATTACCATGACAACATGAACTCTGAAAATCTTGACAGAGATTATTGCCAGGGTTACAAAATCCAAGCATTATTGTTTTAGATAATGCTAAGTACCACTCTCGGGTTGAAGAAAAACAACCAACCCGATCTTGGACTAAAGAAGAAATACAAACCTGGTTAAAGACCGAAAACATAGACTTCAGTGATACCGTATTTAAAGCCCAAATAACTGGAGCTAACAGAACAGAGCAACACTATGTTGTCGACAATTTAATTAGAGAGCATGGAAGTACTGCGGCTTCCATCATATCACTGCAGTTCAATCAACTTGAACTTGTTTGGGGAATTTGTAAGGAGTATTGAAAACACATCGGAAAGGTGGTTTTAGTGACGAAGCCGTTCTTGCTATGTGGAATGAGGCTTTATCTCAAGTGTCGAGCTCAATTTGGTGACAGTGTGTATATCACACAAATATATTGATTTTAGAGACTGATGATTGAGAGGTTCATACCGAAGAAGTTATGCCAGTCATTATAAGTATTAACAATGAAAGCGACGTCGAGGACTCGAAAGAATTAGACGCTGACAAAGAAAACTAAATATATTTATTTATCATATACTAGGTATTTGTATTTATATTTAGTATTACATATACATATTTGACCAAATTCTATTATAGTGAATAAAAAAGATTTAGCTGCAACTACAGTGTGACCCATTTTGAATGGAAACACCCCTGTAAAAAAATGTGTCTATTATCTGATTTTAACTGGGCTCTTTTAAAAGATAGGCCATCGAAAGCCCTACTTTATGACAGAAATTTAGAGACAAATTTAAATTTTCAAGACCTTTTTTTTCAGTGTCAAAAATGGACAACTTTGATTAGCGATTTTTTTTTATATAAAATCTAACTATACCACTGATTCAGAAACATCTCAAATAGGTAAATCCAAAATTTTGTGAAAAAATATTATATTGTGACAAAATTAATGTAAGTAATATTTTGTAATAACTTTTACATGATTTTTTCTAAAAATCAAAGTAGCCCATGAAAAATAAACAACAGAAAGATATATTAAGTGCATAGTTTTAATAAATATTGTCTTTTAAACAAACTTAATTTTATTTACTTAAAAACATGTATGAACAATTGAAAGTAATAATAATTAGATATTTAATAAACAAAATAACAACACATTACATTAAGTACACTAAAACTAAAACACGATAATAAAATTCATCCTAAATTTTTGTAGTCTCTACAAGGCCGCTGCTTATTTCGATGCACTTGTCGAATCGATTTTTAATATTCTTTACGACATTCTGTAATTGTTGCCGGGTAACTTCTGCACAAGCTTGTCTTATTCTTGCACACAAATCTTCTCTATTACTCGGGCGTGACCCATAAACTTTAGATTTTATTAAACCCCATAAAAAGAAGTCCATATGTGTTAAGGCCGGGGATCGGGGTGGCCATCCAATTAACGGGCTACCTCAACCTATCCATCGATTAGGAAAGTTACCATTAAGCTATCTGGTAACCACTCTGGCATTATGGACAGGGCTGCCATCTAATTGAAAGTGTAGATTTACTCTTTCTTGTATTGAAAGTTCATGTAGCATATTCCAAAATTCGTTTCTTAGGAACTGTAAAAACTGCATGCTATTCATATTACCTTCATAAAGGAGAGGACAATGATTGTTTCATTGGGTAGCCCACACCAAACATTAACTTTTTGGGAATATTGTCTTTTACAATTAATGACCCACTCTGGGTTTTCTGTAGCCCAAAACCTACAATTTTGTGACGGTACCACCCCATTTGTGGTAAAAGTTGCCTAATCGCTGAATAAAATAGTTTTCAAAAAATTTCTGTTATTAAGATACTCTCCTTGAGCCCACAAGAAAAATTCCATCCGTGTTTCATCATCACCAGGTTTCAACGTATGTAAAAACTTGGGTTTGAAAGGTTTTATCTTATTCTTTTTAAGGCATCGGCGAATACTTTCTTTAAGTAAATTCAAATCTAAGCTAGCTACTCTTACACTGGCGTTTGGATTGTTGTTAAAATAATTTAAAACGGTCTGCTCGTACCTGGGTCTTCTTTGTACACTATCCGTTCTTGTAATACGCCTTATCACAGCGCCACACTCATTAAAAATTTTGTTTATTTTATAAACAGTACTTTTAATGATGTTGGGCCTATTCGAGTGTCTATTATTAAATATCTCACATACTTCTCCCAAAGTTCTGTTATTATCTCCTCTAAGGCGCACAAGTTCAATCTTTTCTACTACATTTAGAGTATCCGTAATTTTAACTTCAAATTAATAAACTAATACTTGATAATATTATTGATCAATTTTATAATTTCAATAACTATATACTTCGAGTATATGCGTATTTTAAAGATTTGACGTTTGACTTTAAAATTTGCTTTCCATGGCATCCTAATATTATGTTATTACTTAATAAAAAGACAATGTTTATTAAAACTATCCACTTAATTTATCTTTCTCTTGTTTATTTTTCATGGGCTACTTAGATTTTTAGAAAAAAAACATGTAAAAGTTATAAAATATTACCTACATTAATTTTGTCATAAATCTGTCATTATTTAATATTTTTTCACGAAATTTTGGATTTACCCATTTGAGATGTTTCTGAATCCAGTGGTATAGTTAGATTTTATATAAAAAAAAATCTGTAATCAAATTTTTGACATTGAAAAAAAATCATAGTAGGTCTTGAAAATTGAAATTTATCTCTAAATTTTTGTTATAAAGTAGGGCTTTCGATGGCCTATCTTTTACAAAAAGCCACTTTAAAATCATTTTTACAACAAAAAAATTTACTTTATACAATATTCAATAAACGGTTGAATTAAAAAACGCTTACGAGTAACATTTTTTACCAAAGTGTAATTACGAAGGATCGAGAGTGGTGCAAAATAGCACGGCGCGGCGCACATACTCTTAGTTGCGCTACTGAAGACGAATTTCTAGAACCATAGCTCAGTGTCTAGTATATTTCCAAATTTATATTATAATATATTTCCAACGGTTTTCATATTTCAAGTTGCTAAATATAATTTAATGGCCGCCATGTATAAGATATTATTTTACTCATTAATATGGCAGTCGACGAAGGGCCATTGCATCAATCAAATGCCATTATTAGTACTAAAACAACTAGATCGGCTTTTGTCAGGATGAGCATGCAGTTTTATCTCTGTAAAACTCGATTTACACAATTTTATCACATTGTCATTATTACAAAAAAGGCTCTATTCTGTCGAAACCTAAAATGTTATTGAAATGGGATGCACATTTTTTAATATACAGAATGTCCCGTAATAACGTGCAAATAATTTACCAATTCCTTATCGAAAATGAAAATAGGTTCTTCGCATAAAATTTTTCATAATAAGCCTTTCCCGTCTAGCTACATTCCTTGCAGGGGCGTGCAAAAAACGGTTTTTAGTTTTTGTCTGAAAATTATTTATCAGCATCAAATGATCATATCGGTACATAATAACGTCAAATTATGATTTAACACCAGCCTGTTGTGTTTTGACAAATATAATAGTGCTCGTCGCTTTTGATTTATCACTTAGGCAGATGTAATTTAGTTTTTTTTTTTCTCAAGAACGGTCGGTTTTACGAAATTTTTACAAAAGGTAAAATAGTTTCTAAATAAATCAAAATATCTAGTACTTTTTTTTAATTGAAAAAAAAAATAGCAGGCAGAAAAATATTTACATAATTAAAATAGGGGTAGTTAATATCACCTCTTTGTATACTCGCTAAATGGATGAAATAATTTCGTTAGATGTCTTTTCATTAGTAACCTAGATGTGCCAAATTTCATCCTTTTCCGATTTCGTCATTTTTAGATAGAAATTATAAATCATGTTTTTGCACACTGCCTTAAGGGAATGTAGCTGGACAAGAAAGGCTTATTTTGAAAAAATTCATATGAAGCTCCTTCATTTTCGATAAAGAATTGGTAGTTAAATTTTTTGCACGTTATTAAGGGACACTCTTTATAACGGATTTAAAGTTGGTATGTTCAAAATCTCCTTAATATAGTTCAGTTTTTAATTTCAAGGAGTGATTTACAATGACAATAAATACATTTTTTTTCTGCCTTCTCTGTTCCAGAGATATCCGCTGTTAAAGTGAGGGCCCATTACAATTGAATCGTATATTAGCGACACTACACTCAATAAAAGAATATATGGGAATGCTAACAGACAAGTACATATTTTAAAGCAACAGTTTCAAAAACGACAACTTCAATATACCTTTTTAATGAATATTATTTTTATGAAATATCAATTTTATTGCAGCCTGTTTGGGTACCACAAAATACCAAATCTTGGCTAAAATATTTTAGTGATTACTCGATGTTCGCCTTTGCGTAATCTAATTCAGTATAAAAATAGTAACAAGCAATTTAATGATTAAAACATGTTATTATGTAATGTTCGTCCTCATTAACTACAATTTCCTTTGAGGTTCCCGCCTTATATGTAAATTTATTATTATTAACAACTAATATCTTATGTATATTACTGTTTGTTATTTTCAGATTTTTTTATAATCTGCAACCATTTATCTTTCCTAATGACCAAGGTGTGGCTTTCATAGGTAGTTCTATTTGGCATCATTTTGCACTACTATAATTTCTTTCTCATAGGAATATTGCGGTTTTTATTCAAATTTCTGTTGTGTTGAAGTAAAAGTAAAACTATTGTGACTGAATAAAAAAATTAATAATTCTGTCAATTAAATTAAATTATTTTCCATACCAATTAATAAAAAGTAATATTAAATGTGAATGGCATTGAAATAGTATACCCGGGACATTTTTGTATGGATTTTAGTATCATATTCTATATTGAGATTCTTTCTTCTCGCCGATGAAAGATAGTACTGGGTTACCTTGCAGAAACTGGTTTTTGTGCAAGGCTTAAATATTTGCACCTTCAATTCATATAAAAACATCCACAACTTAACCTCTGCTATATTCAGTTAAGAGAAATGCAGGCGCCAATTTCTTTTAATATTGACGTTATGCAGAATGTTACAGAAATAATTTACTTTCATTTATAGGCTGATTTTATACCTAAAAATAGTAAAAAAACATTTAATTGTGCATTATTAATTATTTGTAGTATAGTCATAATTGTTTTCATCTTAATGTTTTACATCACAGCCTCGCAGATCATAATTATTCTGTTCCATAGATATAAATTATGATGATGTTAATACAAAAAAAAAAAAAAAAAACAGAGAAAATTCTCTTCCCGATTTAAGTTGCTTAGATTGATATAATATGTATATAATGACTGATATTCAGGAAAATGTATCTTATTTTAATGTCCACTTATTAGCTTCTTTCGATATCTATGCTCCTCAAAAAACCAAGCAGCAAAAGAACCAGTGAACCTTTCTTTACTGACTCTTTACGTATAATGAAAAAAATGAATTAAGGCATGTAATAAATTTAAATTTAAACTTTTAGTATAACATATAACCCGGGAGGCAGCGACAGTTTTCGTGAAATCATTTCTATAAAGCTAGATTTTTTCCAAAGAGAATTTAGATAGTATCTATAATGAAGGTGCAATTCTACCAAAGTCTTAGTGGTTCATAAATGAGTAAAAAATTAAAGAAAAAAATTAATGGACGAAAATTTCGTTGTTCGAATTGTCAAAATATAACGATTCGCCTTCGCTCCAGAACAGGCCTCCGGTCGTCGTATTTATTCAGTTCTTACGTTTGAAAAATTGACTTGCGGTCGTGCTAATTGGCGACTATTTTTAAGTGGTTTCCCGAGTTCGAATCCCGCCCGGGGATACCTTTTTTATTTCGTTTTCAATTTTTTGGCAGATGTCTTCGATTCTATAATTGCTATTCGCTCCGTTCTATTACATTTCTCTTAATCTGCACTATTTCGATTAAAAATCAGAAAATTCCTTACCGAAATATGTAATATAATGGAATAAATAAAAGCTTATTAACAGATCTAAAAAAATACTGTCTGTTCATTAATACTAATGAGGAATATAATTATCGTGATTTGACTACGTATTGCCATTTTTGCAACGTCGTCCAAAGATTTAGCTACCCTATTGCGAAGGTAGAATGTGGTTTTTAATCCAAATAGTGCAAATTAATATTCCGCGGCGGAAAATGCAAAACTTCTCCGAGAAATGCAATAGAACGGGGCAAATCGCAATTATAGCGGAAAAAAAAATCCCCGAGCGGAATTCTAACTCAGGAAACCACTTAAAAATAGTCGCTGATTAGCACGACTGCAAGTCAATTTTTCAAACGTAAGAAGTGAACAAATACGGCGATCGGAGACCCGTTCTATGTCTCGATGGCAAGGAAAAGGTTGGCAATGACCGTACAACATGAATCGCGAGGTGCAAATCGACAATTGGGGCCGGCAGAAGCGAAGGCGAATCATAATTTTTTGACAATTCGTGACAATTCGAAAAACAAAATTTTAATTGTTTAATTTTTTTACTCATTTATGCACCACTAAGAGTTTGGTAGAATTGCACCTTCATTATAGATACTATCTAAACTTCATGGAAAAAAATCTAGCTTTATAGATATTAACGCGAAAAATCTGTCGCTGCCTCCGGGCGTTCGTTGCAAAATTCTCTAAAAAATGAGCCGACAAATGTCGCTAGGTGCCATTGTTAACTTGTAAATGGCTTCCAAAGCTTTCAAAACACGTTATTTTCACCATTACTTTGCTCGAAAACAACTGCACATAGAGGGCAAAAAATTTTTGAAGATGGTGTCTGTGTTGTCCCGATAATGCACAAAAAATTTCAGTAGGATCGGTTTATTACTTTTTGAGTAATTAACCATCCATTTTTTTCTAAATACTTAATTAACAATTGTGCAATTTCTTGTAAAATCCATTTATAATTGGGAAACTCAAAAATTCAAAAAACTATTGAAAAATGATATCCCGTTGGAAATTTTGAAAAATCGCAATTTTGGCAAATTTTAAGAGGTTTTCTACGCGTGAACTTTTTATGCGCGACATAGAGTGATTCCAACAATAATTTCACCTATGGACCAAAAATCCAATAAAAATCCCTCGCCATCTAGTCCATTAGTCCATAAAGAAGTTGTATGTTGAAAATTGTAAAGTATAGGTCATATGACATTTGACAGCTGTCAAGCTGTCAATAAATAATGTCTTACGCCAAAACAATTTTTCTTTAAATACTTTTTCATATAATATACTGAATAAGTTCATACGATAAAAGTACCGAGTCCTTGAAGCTGAAGATCAGAACTCGAGTTATTTAATGCCTAATTTGGCATAAGACATTTATTGACAGCTTGACAGCTGTCAAATGACGTATGACCTATACTTTACAATTTTTAGACAAAAATAGTTGCTTCGAAGTTCTTTGAATAATTAAAGCTGGTTAGAAAATACTGTAAAGCAAAACCAGCTGTTAAATTAACCAAAAAAGTAAATTGTCAGTTGCCAAATGTAAATTTGACTTATATTCATGGATTCGACATTTTTATCGTGTGAAGTTATACAGTATATTATATCAAAAATTATTTAAAAAAATAATTTCTTTAGTCTTTAACTTAAAATTATAAAAAAGGATTTTTTTTTCAAAAATCGGGCTCCGAAAATTTGTTGGAACTTCGGTACCTAAGCTTTAATTTAAGAAAAACAGTTGTTCATTTCCGATAAGATTTGCGCTCTCTTGCCATTTTTGAACCAAAAATACTCGATTTGGGACCACAGTGCGATGGTCGTATCTCCTCCAACAGAGTCCAGATCTCGGGATTTCCTTAGAAATTACGTCGTGCCCAACAATGCGATATTCTGCACTTCTTGCGCGCTCTGTTGACCAGGCAGTTGTTGCAGACTCCGGTCTTAGTCCACCTTAATAGTTCCGAGGCCCTCTACAATGGGCTTGTTCGGCATTTTTTTTTTATTTCATAAATCGAAAGTGCAAGTATAAATTAATGGATCTGCAAAAAATCAGAATCTTATTCGCACGTTTAGTATCTTAAAAACTATTACAAATTTCCATCTCGCGAAAATGGGGCGTGGCCAGGCGCTACGTCACTATACGCATAGAGATGAATAGACTTGATGCTCCTTACTGGTTATAATTATAAGTGTTTTCGAAGTATTGTTTGTTTTGCTTACTACTTGACAGCAGGGGAGTACAATTTGGTGAAATGTCAAAAAATTACAATTTTCTCTCGCTCCTGCCAGAACGAATTTTCGATTTCGACCCTGCAATTTACGATTAAAATTCATCGCCGACCTTCTCCTTTCCGTAGACACATAGAACGAACTTCCACTCGACGTATTTAGTTAGTTACCAGCGTTTAAAAATGCCATGTTTTTCGACTTTTCAGGTTAAATTTGAAAGGTCCCAGAAAGCCATTTTTCTTACGTCACTTGCGTATAGTGACGTCACAAATAAGCGCTCGGTTTTTGCAACTATTACTAATTTCAACTCCTTATATCTCGAGAACGGAAAAAGTTAATAATACGAAATTTTAAGTGTATAATGAGAATATCAAGTACTATATTAAAAAGTATAAAAACCATATAAAAAGAATATCATGGAACAAGCCCATTACTGGCACGAGTGTGGTCTTTGCATTTCACATCCTGCTCTCTTCTATTTGGAGTTTTTTGTAGTTGCTCTACTTCTTAGTTTCCTTGAGCATCACGTTGACGTTATCGATTGGATAGATCGATGACCAAACAGGATTTCTCTTAAAGTAGTACATTATTATTATTATTATTTTATTTTTATTTTTTTTATCCAGAAGCCAGTCGCCTTTCTTTCTGTCTCCGATGCCAGAGGGGGTACGCTGGTAGTACCAGAGACCACTTTCTACGCCGTGGAGTCCGTGATCACTGGGTCCGTGAATCGTTTGCTCTGAGCAGGCGTAACGATTATTATTATTTTAGGTTTCCCGACGCTGGGCAGTCTTTCCGTGGCCTTCGACATCACACTGACTGTAAATTCTAGAATCATGTGCTCTAAGTAGGCGAAGGAACCCCAAGATGAATTGCCTTCTGCATTTGGCCTGCCAACCAATCAGCAGGCAGACAGGCCGTACTATTATTATTATTATTATTGTTTTTTTTTTTGTTAAAAACCAGTCACCCTTCTCTGTGGCCCCGACCCTCACCGACGGAAGCTGGTAGTGCCGGTAGCCACTCCCCCCGTGGAGTAAGTGACTACTGGGTCCGGGAATCGTGTGCCCTGAGTAAACGTAACGAATCGAGGATGACGGCCTTCTGCATCCTACCGGCTAAGATCTCTGCCGAGTTTCGGCATGCCGGTATAATCTTCAGTTCCGAAAGCAGTATGATTAGTACCACCAAATTAACAGTATGGTCTGGGTAAAGTCTGCGAAGTTCGAAGAGCAAATCTCGATATTTTGTCCGTTTTTCCTCCTCCTTCAAGACAATGTTGTTTTCCGCGGGAGCCGAGAACTCGACGACAAACATTGTCTTGAGTTGGTGATCGAGGAGTACTGCGTCAGGCTTGTTGGCTTGTATTTGCCTGACGGTGGGAAACTAGTAGTTCCAATAAATTAGACATTTCTCATTGCCCACAACGGACTCAATATCCCCCGGAGCATAAGGCAGCACTGGGGGTCAATTCTCGAAATTATTCCTATGGGAAATAAGATTTTTGGAACGTGTAAATTGTATTCTTGACTAGTCCTATGATATTATTTTCTGCTGGAAATGATCAGGTGAAGTAATTCCACTGATTTGAATGGAAAACAATCTCATAGGATCAGTCAAGAATACAATTTGCACGTTCCAAAAGTATCATTTCCCATAGGAATAATTTCGAGAATTGACTCGTCTATCCCATACGAGTGCCTTAATTATTATTATTGTTATTATTATTATTCGTGATCTCGTCTTTCAACGGTTTTACTTCGATGGTAGGTTGCTTCAGACGGACATTTGTCAAGCATTTCTGCATATTAGTTTTAAATTGATAGGAAACTTCTTACAATGTGACATGTGTCTAGTACAACAGATTTTTGTAAATTCGGTGTTAAATATTTTATGTCCAATTCTTCTGTTTGTTTGATGGTATTTTGTGGTATTATTCCTGTTGCGGATATTATGATCGGCCGTATGTCAACTCTATTTACTCTCCACATTATTATTATTATTATTATTATTACTATTATTATTAAAAACAGTCATTCACCTACCATTTTAACCTCCCCACAATAAAATTGTGGGAGGTTACTAAAATTGGTCCAAAATCGAAAATTGAGATAACATCAAATCTTTACGTTTTGAGGTCCCAGGAATCCAAAAAAGTGGTTTTTGAAAAATGTCTGTGTGTGTGTGTGTGTGTGTGTGTGTGTGTGTGTGTGTATGTGTGAGCGGGTGTGTGTGTGTGTGTTAGCACGATAGCGGCGAAACTACTGGACGGATTTGGATGAAACTTTGCATGAGGGTTTCTTTAGTGCTCTAGAAGATCTGAAAAGGTTTTGGTTGAGATCGGATTACATTTAGTGCCATTTTGGCACAACAACTTGTTTATTTTATTATTACTTACAATTTGTAATCTAACCATTGGAAAGCAGTTAAAATTCCGATTTCAACGATATATCACACTTGCACCTTTTTTTTATTTACCTACAGTTTTTTATACAAATTATTGTATAGAGAACAAATAAAATTCAATGTCTATATAATATCTACATATGTAAAATTACGTCATAAGTTGTAGTGGCTCAGTGGGCTAAAGCGTCAACTTACAAATCAAGAGATCGACGGTTCGATCCCAACACAGTGCTGCTTTTTTTTTCTTTCTTTTTTCATTATAAACTTTATTAATAATTGCGGAAAATGTTACATGATTAAATATCATCATATATTAGGTGTTTATAATTATTCAGAGTTTGAGGATTGGTCACTAGTTTTAAATGAAATATAAATAATTCTATTGCTGTTTTGGCGGTGAACACATACGACGTCGTAAATTAGATAAATATAGGTGGATCATATTACAATAATATATTTGATTTAAAGGCATGTCACGACGGCTGATTTGAATCGACTATCAGAGCTCGTAGCATTTCCTACTGCTGCGAATCAAATTACAGTTAAAAAGTAGCAGACTGCTTAGCAACCCATCACTAATTTCAACCACCGGGTGGGGAGGTTCCAGCCGCTGCCAGTAGCTGCCGATTTTTTTAAATACATTTATAATTGGGTAAAATTTCCTTTGAAAAACCATGACCGCAAAACCAAAAAGAAGTTAATAATAACTACTTACAGGAAATTTTTCTCAACATGTTCACAAGACTTGTGCGTAAATAAACATCTGGTTATAGTAAACGTTCCAAATTTTTTACCAATAATAAACCCATCGTTAATTAGCACGCAGACATGCAATTCAGAAACGAAAGACCGATGCGGTTCAGCGTTTTTGTTCAGTTTAAAAATAGACATTTTATTCAATGAACTTGATCGGGTCTCGACGTCTCAAATTTTCCTGGTTGAAATCAATAATGTGTTGTTTTTTTTCAGATGAACAAGAGCGAGTTCAAAAGAAGACATTCGTTAACTGGATCAATTCTTATCTGTCTAAGGTAAGCCAACATTAGCTTTTTATGTAAACTATTTAGATGGACTTGTCAAATTTGAAAGAACCACTGAGATAAATTGACAGCAATAGTAATGATTCTTAGTGATAATATAATTCAATCAAATTAGATTAACAAATGCACAACCTGTTTTAAAGTTTGATAAATCTATTATTTTTGGTAAATGTAAATTATTTTTGGTGTTATTAAAAAGGATAATCTAAATTAAAATAACATTATTGTGACAGTTCTGCTGAAGGTAATTTCAATATTTTCTTTCTGGTAATTCAATATTGATCGCGGCATGTAGTCGGCAATGTAGTTGTTCTGAAAGATACCAGCATTCTATCGCTTACCTATGATAAATTCTTTAGTACAAGTTGAAACAATTACAAATATTATTTTACTAGTAATATATTCTCCTTTATTTCTACATCTCTTTAACTTTTTTATTAACAAACGTTTTGCAATCTACGCATCATTCTACTTCGCTTCTCTTTGCTGCATGGCATATCTGATAGTATCATACTATCTATCATGGTCACGGCCTCAACAAAGTTATATGCCATCAGTTCTATGGTGCCATAAGCCGCTTTGATGGACGTTCTCTTCACTGTTGATTATCTGATTCTCTTTGAAATATTTACGTAATGTTCTCCCCCCTTTGCATGATTTTCTGGGTTTTCTGCATATTTTCCACGTATCATTGTTACAATAAAAAGCATGTCATAAATTATTTTGATTTTGAAATACGCTTATATAATTAGGTACTATTTTCACTTTAAAACATAGGAACATAGTAGTATGTCAGGCTCAATCAACCTACTAAAAACTACATTCGAATAAAAAAAAGAACACGGTATACACATCGAATATAAATAAAGAATGATTTGCTAGATAGGCTATTGACCATGTATAAAAAAATCGGTAAAGGTATTTACACAGAACTTCCCTCGTTATTTGTGCATGGCAGTCACTCTAAAAAATTAATAATTACGAAACGACATTGAGAATAATAATCCGAATAGAGTTATTGCTATTATTACAAAGAAAACTTGATAAGTTTTGGTCAAAAAAATATACAGATTGCCCATCCAACAGCAAAAGTTCAATACTAAATAGCAGGTGCCACATATGGCAGGCTTGCGCCAATACCTTTACAAAATGTCCACCATGACTGAATTATTTCTTGGGATGACCACCCTGTACATTTTTCAATAAAAGTATATTAGGTGCATATGCCAGATATTATTGCCATCTGTCATATTTTCAATCCAACATTCACGTAATGGACTGGAAGTATAATGTGTGGTTAAGAAATTTCATTTTTTTTTAAATTTTTCAAAAGATGGTAAAATAATTTTCAAAATTGTTTCTTCTGAAATAGGTTTAAAATGTCAAACGTAGAAATTTTAAATTTGAGCAAAAAGGAAAGTTTCCTTCTATTCTATAGTAGTGCTAAAAAAAGTTTAAAAATTAAGAATTATGTATTTTTTAAAATAGGTTTAGAATGCTATGAAACGTGAAAATTTTAAATTTGAGCAAATAAAAAAAAATTCGATCTATTTTGGTGGTAAAAACTTTTTGAAAAATGTTGGTGAAAAAAATTTTCAAAAATTTTTTTCTGAAATACCTAGGTTTAGAATGTCATTTAAATTTGAGCATTCTAGTGTTAAATTTTTTTCCAAACTGGTAACAAATTGTTGCAATTTTTTTTTCCGAAATTGGTTTGGAATATCATGAAACGTGGAAATTTTAAATTTGAGCAAAAAAATTTTTTTCGTCGGTTCTATAGTAGTGATACATAAATGGATTAAAAATGTTTTCAAATTTTTTAAAAAATTCTTCAAAAACATTTTTAAATTTGTTTGAATAGTTTTAGAATGTCATGGAAACGTGGATAGTTAAAATCTGAACAAAGAAAAAAAAAATCGGTAAAGTTATTTACACAGAACTTCCCTCGTTATTTGTGCATGACAGTCACTCAAAAAAATTATTAATTACGAAATGACATTGGGAATAATAATCGGAATATAATTATTGGTATTATTACAAAGAAAACCTGATAACTTTTGGTCAAAAAAATTACAGTGTTCATCCAACAGCAAAAGTTCAATATACTAAATAACAGGTGCCAAATATGGAAGGCTTGCGCAAATACCTTTATAAATGTCCACCATGACTCAATTATTTCTTGGGATGCCATTATTCAATAAAAGTATATAATAGGATATGCCAAATATTATTGCCATCTCTCACATTTTCAATCCCACATTCACGTAATGGAGTGGAAGTATAGATTAAAATATAGAACAAATTTTCAAAAATGTTTTCTGTCTATTCTAGTGTTAAATTTTTTTCCAAATTGGTGAAAATATGTTGCAAATTTTTTTTTCCGAAATAGGTTTAGAATGTTATGAAACGTGGAAATTTTAAATTTGAGCAAAAAAATATTTCGTCTATTCTATAATGGTGATAAATAGATTACTAAAACACGTTTTCATTTTTTTTTTTATTTTTCTAAAACATTTTAAAATTTGTTTTAATAAATTTGAAATGCCATGGAAACGTGGAAATTTTAAATCGGAAAAAAAATTTCATCTATCTGTGGTAAAATTTTTTCAAAAATTTTAATTTTTTTTTAATTTTTCTTTAAATAGATTTAGAACGCTATGAAACGTGGAAATTTTAAATTTTGAGAAAAAAAAAATTCATCTGTTTTGGTGGTAAAATTTTTTTAAAATGTTGGTAAAAAATTTTCAAAATTTTTTTTCTTTTAAATAGGTTTAGAATGCCATGAAACGTGGAAATTTTAAATTTGAACAAAAAAAATATTTTTTTTTTAGTGGTAAAAATTTTTTCAAAAATGATTGAAAAAAATTTTCAAAATTTTTTTTTTTCTGAAATAGGTTTAGCACGTCATGAAACGTGGAAATTTTAAATTTGAGCAAAAAAAAAATTTTTTCACTATTTATTCCGTTTAGACGGTCCACCCTGTATATTTTTCAGTGAAAATTCTACCAGTTCTTCGCTGACAGCAGGGTTAACTACCTACCAAATTTGACTGCTATCCGTCAAGTAGTTTTTTAGTTAATGCACCAACAGACAGACAGACAGACGGAATTGAAAAACCTATATTTTCGGAATCTACGTGTTCTGAAACGTCAGAATCCGAAAAAATCTCGGAGGGTGATTTTTTCTCGAATACAATACTTCCCTTCGGTATGCGAGGGAAGTAAAACGTGGAAACGGTGGACCCGAAGCAAATTTAACTCAGTGTCTGTCACTCGGGATTTTTTTTCACATTTTTGGATGTGTGTAGAGCCAATTCCTACGAAAATTAAAATCGCCTATAGCAGATTTTTTTTTAACGCATTTTACTTTTTTGTTTAATAATTATAAACACAAATTTTTAATTATTTAATGATAATAAAACTATATACAGTGTGTTTCACTTCTCGTGAAGACACCCCTGTATCTTCTTTATTTGTGGCCTAATTAATTTCAAATTTTTATGAGGTTTACAACTCTGTAAGGCGACTTTAATCAACACATAAATGTCGTTTAGATATAAAACCTCGGCTTACTGCGATAAAAAGAAAATCGAGATTTTCGAGAAATCATAGTAGGCTTAGATATAGATGAAAATTTTATTAATAAAAGTTGTTCAGAATCACTAGATATGCCCCCCTATAAAATTTGGTGAAAATCGGAATACTTTGAAAAAAAAATTTTTGTTTCACTTCTCGTGAAGACACCCCTGTATCTTCTTTATTTGTGGCCGAATTAATTTCAAATTTTTATGAGGTATACAACTCTGTAAGGCGACTTTAATCAACACATGAATGTCGTTTAGATATAAAACCTCGGCTTACTGCGATAAAAAGAAAATCGAGATTTTCGAGAAATCATAGTAGGCTTAGATATAGACGAAAATTTTGTTAATAATAGTTGTTCAGAATCACTAGATATGCCCCCCTATAAAATTTGGTGAAAATCGGAAAACTTTGAAAAAAAATTTTTTTTTCATCTCGTGAAGACACCCCATCTTTTTTTTATTTGTGATCGAATTTTAAGACTAATTTATTTTAAAAAATGTATCAATTATACAACTCTATAAAATGACTTTATCCAACCCACAGAGAGAACTTTTTCCAACAAACGAAAGTCGTGAACAAAAATCATGATTCAATAAAACGCTAAAAGGGCCACTTTTTATTACATATCAAGTTGTAACACTGTTCCTTTTTTTTTGTTTTTTTCGTTGTCAATGTTCTTGAGGAGTAACTTTCCATCATATCCTTCTTATCGACTCAGAATTTTAGGAACATTAGGGGTTTTTTGATTTTTTGTTTTAAATGTTAAGAGTGCCGTGAAATTAACTGTCAATAACTATTTTGTTTATTTCTCTATTCTTACTTTTATGACAGAAGTGATTATTGTTATTTATTGTTCAGTTCGTAAGTTTAATTATTTAATTTTTTTAATCATAATGGTTAGAATTCTTTTAACCACTGATGAAAAAGTAGAAATAATAAAGATAGTCGGTGAAAATGTACGGTCTTCAAGAGAAGCTGCAGAAGAATTTAATTTAAGACATCCTCTAAGACGACCAATACACCATGGTACCGTTGCAAGAATATGTCACTTGTTCAATACAACTGGTAATGTGCTTAAACCGAGAGTACATCTCAGTCGAAGACATGGAGAGGATGACGTTATATTAGCGGCGTTTAACGCCAATCCCACTACCAGCCTTAGAAATATGGCTCGTGACCTCAATTTGTCGGCGTCAAAAATTTGGAGATGTTTAAAACGCCATAAGTTACAACCGTTTAAACCAAAATTTGTACATACCTTGGAGGAAGGTGATGAAGAGAGAAGACTAGAATATTGTTTATGGATCCAAGGTAATTATTTAAATAATAGAGACTTCTTGAAGAAAGTAATTTTCACGGACGAAGCAACTTTCTCCACCAACGGGGTAGTATCATCACAAAATTCTAGATACTGGGCAGTAGAAAATCCTGATTGGATAATAAATTGTAAAAGGCAATATTCCCAGAAGGTAAATGTGTGGTGTGGAATTTTTAATGAAACAATAATAGGGCCGTTCTTCTTTTTTCAAAATATAAATGCGTTACATATGCTACAATTTTTAAATAATGATCTGTGGAATGCAATAGTCGATTTTCCTTTGGAACAATTGTATTTCCAACTCGACGGAGCATCTATCCATAATTCCGTAGTAGTAAGAGCATGGATGAACGAACATTTTCCCCAAAGATGGATAGGACGAAATAGCCCTCTAATACATTGGCCACCCAGATCTCCTGATCTCACTCCCATGGATTTTTATTTTTGGGGTCATATTAAAAATAAAGTTTATAAGACCAGACCTCAAAATGTGGAGCAGCTTTGTGTGAGGATAAGGCACGCGTGTTTAGAAGTTACGGCTCAAGAACTGCGAAGAGTTGTAATAAATAACAGAAAGCGGATTGAGAAGTGTATTACACTTGAGGGTGGGTTAGTAGAAAGGGGCCGAATATAATAGTATAATAAGTGGCATTTTAGTCATTCACTGTAAATACTGTTTCATTACCTTTTATTTAATAAATAATTTTAATAATAATTGTGCACGACTCATTTGTTGGAAAAAGTTCTCTCCGTATGTTTGGACAATATCGCTGTGTAACTGATAATTTTTTTAAAATAAATTAGTCTTGAAATTCTGTAACAAATAAAAAAGATACGTGTTTTCACGAGAAGTGAAACAAAAATTTTTTGTTCAACATATTCCAATTTTCACCAAATTTTATAGGGTGGCATATCTAGTGATTCTGAACAACTATTATTAACAAAATTTTCGTCTATATCTAAGCCTACTATGATTTCTGGAAAATTGCGATTTTCTTTTTATCGCAGTAAGCCGAGGTTTTATATCTAAACGACATTTATGTGTTGATTAAAGTGGCATTATAGAGTTGTATACCTCATAAAAATTTGAAATTAATTCGGCTATAAATAAAGAAGATACAGGGGTGTCTTCACGAGAAGTGAAACAAAAAAATTTTTTTTCAACGTATTCCAATTTTCACCAAATTTTATAGGGTGGCATATCTAGTGATTCTGGACAACTTTTATTAACAAAATTTTCGTCTATATCTAAGCCTACTATGATTTCTCGAAAATTGCGATTTTCTTTTTATCGCAGTAAGCCGAGGTTTTATATCTAAACGACATTTATGTGTTGATTAAAGTCGCCTTACAGAGTTGTATACCTCATAAAATTTTGAAATTAATTCGGCCACAAATAAAGAAGATACAGGGGTGTCTTCACGAGAAGTGAAACACACTGTATATATAACATATTTTTTATTTAAAAATATTGTCGTAATTTTATAAATATAACTAAACTTCATACATATACAGGGTGTAACATTATCATGGTATACCCCCCTTTTCTCCTTTAGTTTTGAAGATAATTGATTGAAATTATTAGGATATACTACATACATAATAAGCGACATTTTTTTATATACAATTGATTTTTTGTTTACTTCCGGTTTCGCCGTAACTAATGTGGATTTGAAAACAATGAAATATTTAGCTTGTCGAACATTTATTGGTTTAATGGTGTTTTTATTGTCTTTAAAATTGTTTAAAATTCTTGTTAATTGTGTTGAAAATGCCGCAAAAGTGGACATGTTAATTATTTATGGAGAAAGTAAAAAAAATGCAATTGCAGCTATGGACCTTCATGGCCGACGATATCCTGATAGACAACGTCCAGCGAAAAATTATTTTAAAGGCATTTATTTACTCTTAAGATGAATAAAACCATTACAATTTTTCCACAGCATGATAGTACAACTATTTATAAAGAAAATGAGCCCAATATCGTTACTGTAGAATCCTCCTTGGAGCAAGTCTGTCCGATTCTCGAAAATATCTTTTTTCGAAAAATCGATATAAGTATCTCGAAAAATAAAAGATATTTTAAAATGTTTACAAACGTACTTTTTCAGCTTGCTGTCGTGAGCTATACGGTCGATAGTAAGTATTTAAACGCATATTTGAAAAAATTATAGCGAACTCAAGAAAAGCCGATTTTTGACGGTTTTTTCGATATATCTCAAAAAGTGTTATCGCAACTGATACTTCGAAAGATCTTTTTAGCACCTACAACTTTCTCATTCTACTTTTTTCGATTAGAGTCGCAGTTTTCTTTAAATTTATTTAGGAAAAACTGATTTTAAGTTTTCAAATTGTTTAGGATAAGTTCGCTACTTCAGATCGCGTCCATTGATGCATACATCTTTCTTAGAATTTATTTTTCTATACAACCATATTTTTTCGTTTCTGCGTATGAATTTTGGTAAATTTAACAATAGGCCGTGACAGGTTGATTGGGCTATTTAACAACCTAATCCGATCAAAAATTAAGAAACAAAAGCAAGTACAAGTAAAGAATTATTTATTGAGTATTTAATTAACACGACGAAAGCATAAGTAGAATTGCACAATACATTGTTTTTATTTCCATGTCGAATATGTCATGTATATTGCACCATGACTAGTGCTAGCGACCTATTGCCGGAGATAGTAACCCCGGCGCTATATGCTTAGAAGCCATTCCTCTTTTGGATGAAGTTGATTGATTTTGACTGAGAGTGTCACTAATAAAAGTCAGCATTACAGCAAAAAATAAAAAAATCTAAAAAAAAAAATTCTGTATAAGACAAATATAATATAAAAAGAAACATAAAAAACAAGCGAAACAAACGTCAGGCGTCGCACCTGCGGTAGAAGTGGCTGTGGGCATATTATAGACCACAAGCCCATGCTAAACTTTTAGGGGGTCATATGACACCGCTTGAAAAGGTATAATTTTTGTAGTCCTACAAAAATAAATCGCTTTGAGCCCTATGCCGTACATTTTAAGTGGAAAAGTGAAAATCGTAACCCGCGGAGATGCATTTTTTTCAAATGACACTGTACGGCTTACGTTTATTTGGACTGTATTTATACCTGTAACTCTTAAAAAGAAAATGCCGTACAAAAATAATGGGACAGAAGTACAGGAAAAAATTTCGTTTTCCGAAAAGTGACCTCTATGTACTAAGGTGATATGACACCGTACGGCTTTTATGAAATTCGATTTTTATATTAACAAAGACGAATTTTTTTGCTATGCCGTACAAATCAGTTGGAACATGGGGTGACAAAATAGTATTAAAATAATCAAGATTTACGTGGTGTGAAATCACCACCCTTGATAGAGGTCTAGGATGAGGGTTGATGTCGCGTTTGTCACCCCATGTTCCAACCGATTTGTACGGCATAACAAAAAAATTCATCCTTGTTAATATAAAAATCGAATTTCATAAAAACCGTCCGGTGTCATTTCACCTTAGTACATAGAAGTCACTTTTCTGAAAACGAAATTTTTTCCTGTACTTCTGTCCCATTATTTTTGTACGGCATTTTCTTTTTAAGAGTCACAAGTATAAATACAGTCCAAATAAACGTAAGCCGTACAGGGTCATTTGAAAAAAATGCACCTCCGCGGGTTACGATTTTCACTTTTCCGTGGTTTTCCCATGTCCCACCTAAAATGTACGGCATAGGGCTCAAAGTGATTTATTTTTGTAGGACTACAAAAATTATAACTTTTCAAGGTGTCATATGACCCTCTAAGAACTTAGCATGGGCTTGTGGTCTATTATGTTAAACTTGAAGAAAAAGGCATTACTGACGTTTGTTTCGCTCATTTTAACCTCCCCACAAAATTGTGGGAGGTTACTGAAACTGGTCCAAAATCGAGAATTGAGATAACATCAAATCTTTACGTTTTGAGGTCCCAGAAATCCAAAAAAGTTATTTTTAGAATTTTTTTTTTCACAGAGATATCGTACGACTTTTCAGTCGACGATATATTTATTCAGTTTTGAACAATTTAAAATTTGAAGTTTTAGCATTTAAATCATTATTCCGCCCTAGTAGTCAAGTCGGTAAAATAAAAAAGTTGATATAAAATAATCTCTTGTGTTGCCATTTTTGATGGCTATTGATATTTATTAGTATATAAAAATAAGAATATAATATAGTTATCTCTTGATTTTTTGTATATCTAACTATTCACAAACCCATAAAAAATAACTGACTTTGATATAAGTTATAAATGCATTATCTTTTTGTTCAAGGTCGTACTTCAATGCAGAAAAAGTTAGGAATAAAAATATTTACATTTACAAATTTACCAGCATGTTGAATTTAGCCAAAAAATCCAAAAAAGGCTGCATATTCAATTTTTTGATGATATTTCTTTATGTAATTTTCTAACCATTAAATGATTAGAAACAATAGTTATATGATACATAAACTCAAAAAAAAATTTTTTTGAGCTAGATTTTCAAGATGTTTGGATCTTTTTTTATTTTTAGGAAACAATAAAAATTGGCCAAGATTTGGCTAATTTCAACATGCTGGTAAATTTGTAAATGTAAATATTTTTATTCATAACTTTTTCTGCATTGAAGTACTACCTTGAACTAACAACGAGAGGTAACTATATATTGTTATTTTTATATACTAATAGATATCAATAGCCATCAAAAATGGAAACACAAAAGATTATTTTATATCCCCTTTAAAACCCATTTTGATTTTTCTTCCTAGCTTGTTTGGTTTCGAGCAATTCAACATTTTCTATGGGCCGCGCGCAAAAAATTTCAAATAAAGGAAAATTTGTACGCATTAAAAACACAAATGTTGCAGTTTTTTTCGATATCCATTTTCCCGAAAATCGCGCGGTACCCCCAGAACTGATTTTTGTGGTTTTGTGATGTATAATCCCTCCACTAACAGTTACTGAAGGAGAATCTCAGATAACATTTTTGTTATGGAAATCTTTATAATTATTGGATTACAGTCTATTACTGAAAATAAAAATTAATCGGTATGAAATTACTATCCAGAAAGCAACGCTTCCTCCTCGACTATCAGTACAGCCTTGGAATGACGATCAGATTTTCGATCATTGGATGTTACAATATTTTTTGTTTATCGATCAAACATACCGTGTCCGGAATCAAAAAACATCGGGACATTGGAACCAAACATAAAACATAAACTTTGTCCGGACTCGGCTTCGCCTCGTCCGGAAACAGCCACGATCTACTCTCGATTGCGACACCGCTGTATTTCGACCTTAAATGTAAACTGGTAACTTGACCCCCTGTGATATATGCAACCCATATTACATTTGCATATATCAGCCGTTGCATATACGACAATCTCACTCGACCGCGACACCGCTGTCTTTTGACCTTGAACGAAAACTGGTAACTCGACCCCCATATATGAACATAAACATTTCCAATGTTAGAACGTCTTTTCACATAATATGACGCCCAAGGAGCAGAGAGATGGCACAGAAGTAATGAAAAGGCGTTTTTTTGATTCCGGACACGGAATTCATATTAACTGCGTTTTGATTATTTAGTAAGGTTGTAATAGAGATAGTCTGTGCAATATTCCATGCTGGTATCCAACCATGAAATCTCATCGACAAGATTAAAAGGAAGTACTATTAAAATCGAGACAAGTCGCAGTTTTCGCTTGATCTTGTATGAGACAATATCTTTGGGAACGGAAAAACTTTTCAAAAACCTCGAAACTGTAAAAAATTGATCTTGGCTCTATATCTAATAATAACAATTTTAACAAAATTCAATTTTTTTGGTCTCCAGAAGAGGCTGTCCAAACATTAACCAAAACTAATATACAGGTCATTAATTAATATCTCCAAATTTTCACCTTATACAAATCCAATGTTACAAAAACACCAGTAAAATTTTATTAAATTATATAACTAGGAATGCATTTTTTCTTACCTTAAAATTCATGGTCAAGTGTATCTGAATTGGAGTCATACTATGTACGTAAACCGCCAACATTCCTTTTTATACTAGATCTTAACTAGTTATGTTAATTGTAATTAATCGGTGCAAGTAAAACTTCATTGAAACAGTATTTGATGACAAAAATGCAAAGGATATTTGAAAACATAATATCTCGGTATTGTAATTATGAATTTAACGACAATGAAGTTCAGGCCATATAAGGTGCAATTCATTTTAGTTAGAACAGAACTTTTGAAATGAGAGATACAAAAATATAATTTATTAGTTAAAAAGATTTTTTTTTAATTCTTTCAGATTTACAAGTTTCTTTTTACATTTTCGATTGTACCAAATCTCAACAGCCGAATTCTTGGAAAATGATCAATGTTTACCCCCATTGTTCACCTCTCAAGGTAACATTTGAGGAGCATCTATGCAAAACCAGACATGTCCATTTTTGTCAAAAAAATGACTGGTGTAGTTTTCTGTTTTACCATACGAACAGATCCATATGAGAATAACTATCAGACATGGACCGATCGGACAAAGCCAGACATATCCACAATTTTTATTTCGTATTTCATAAGCAAAGTTCCACTCAAAACTTGACATATTTATTTATTTAACAATACACTGCCCGACAGAGCATTCCAATTACAGGGCAGGAGATGATAAGTACATACAGATATATTAAAAAATATTAAAAGAATATAAACAAAAATGTGGTAACGTGTTTTAATTTATACAGTTAATATCTTTATCTCAGCTACATTGCAGTGGAATATATCAAACTGGTCTTGAAGACTATTATTATAGTAGTTCTCACACATTTTGTACAATGGCGAAAATTTCTCTACGTTAGTTCTGGGGGTCGGCAGATAGAATAAAGAGTTTTGTCTGGAACCTGGTCTAGGTGTTCGAAAATTTAGTAACCTTAAGATAGCACTATAATCTGTTATATTATGTATTAAAAAGAAATATTTGTTGTGAAATAGTTCGGCGAGTCTCCAAACTCGAAAACGAAAATCTGTTTAAAGGTGCAGTCTGGGGAAAACCAATAGCAGGATAGACACCGTCCTCCTTGTAAATTAAAGTCTTTAAGAAACGTCTCTGAATTCTCTGTATATTTTGTATATGTATGTTGTATTGAGGGGACCAAATAATTGAGGAGTATTCTAATTTTGATCGAACAAAAGACTGATATAGTAGTTTCAGCGTGTTATATATTCCAGTGTTCTAAAACTTTCATTAGTTATGGTGTTTACATGACAATTAAAGTTTAGTTTACTATCAAATATTACAACGAGATCGTGGAAGGTTGATGGACGTGTAAGCACTGAATCTTCTAAACAGTAATTAAATTCGACAAGCTGATGTTTATTGGTAAAAGTTAGAACATTGCATTTCCTTGCGTTCAGCTGTAGTTTGTTCAAATTGCACCATTCATTTACTTTATCGAGGGCCGCTTGTAGAGCGACACAATCAGTAACATCATTTACTTTATTGTACAACTTCATATCGTCTGCGTATAAGAGACAATTGACACCCAGTTCTACTGTGATGTTAATGAAAATATCGAAAAATAAAGGACCTAATACTGAACCCTGGGGTACGCCCGAAGTGAATACAAATTCTAGAGACCGCTGACCACGGTATTCAATGTAGTGATGTCTGTTTTCAAGATATGATTTGAAGAATGATAGCAGATTTCTTGAGAAACCAAATTGTTGAAGTTTTGAATATAAAATACTGTGGTCAAGTCTGTCAAATGCTTAGTGAAGTCTGTATAAATTACGTCAACTTGTGAGTACATATCCTATATACTCCAGGAAAATGAATCAAAATAAGGAGCAAACCTCGGAATGGGAGGTAGTCCGGTATATTTAGACATCGGAAGGTACAAAAATTTACACCTAGCTGAAAGTTGATGTATATAAATGTATATAAATGATGTATTTCGCATAGAAAACAAGCTAATTGCGATACATCGATTTTCATGACCTTTGACCTTGAATATCTTGCGACGCATATACGAGATTATATGAGACTTTTCTACCAGCCTTCAAAATGCCAGAACAAAGCTTCATACAAATGTACAGCTTATTTCCTTAATCCGGTCAAATTAGACCAAAAAATAGGAGTGAAGGTACAAAAATTCACACCCAGCTGAAAGTTGGTAGGATTGTTCAAAACACCATTATAAATGAACTCAAAAAAGTCCTCATCGATCCGATACCTGGAAAAAAAATTTACGCTGGGTCAAAGGTCACAAAAATGGGTTTTTCGCGATTTTCAGCAAAACGGTAAGTTTTATCATAAAATTAGCTCAGACGAAAATTGTAGATCAGATACTTATCTATAAAAAATGTTTCAATTCTTTTTTTCTTAAGAGCCACCGTTTCTGAGATATGACGATTCAAAAAGTTGGAAGAGTTGTAATCGTCAAAATATGTATAAGTACGTAACTTATATACATCACTGAAGCTGTAACACAAGTAAAAATATTTTTCTATCGGTCAGAGTAACTTACATATATACAATGTAATAAATATATAAATGTCAGGTAAAAAGAAACCCAGTCCCTCATTTTATACGCCAGTGTGACATTGAGCAACATCTTACTCGTATTACTCACTGCTTGAACTCCAACCGAAAAAAATTTTTTTTAACCTGGAAAAGCTCAACATCAATCGGAAATATAGTCATCAAAAAGTTTATCTACTTTTGCAAAGTGTCAAAATCATGTACTATTTTTACACGCAATCACTGGCAGTGATACGACATCCGCATTTTTCAGAAGGGGTAAAACAACAGTTTTTAAAATGTTTGAAAAACAAGATTTAGTTCAATGTGCTGAAGTTTTTAAAAAGAGTAATTCAAGTCCACAAGAAGTTATCACCAACGGAATTCGCTTTCTTCTTTCTATGTACGGAGCTCCTAAAAAACTACCTGCTTAGATAAGTTTCGATATGCATGTTTCGTTAAAGATACTCGAAATAAAAAACAAGTGCAATTAGCTTGTCGTCCTCCAACCTCAGTGGCTGCTCATCAACATCTTTTTAGGGTATATTACCAAGTTCAACTGTGGCTTGGTTATCAGCTAGACCCAAAAGACTGGGGTTGGAAGTTGGTCGACAATGTTGAATCAGCAACAGTAGAGGATTCGTTTGATAGCAACGACGAGACATGTGATGCATCACTATTGACGCAATTTACTTGCACCCAAGATGAAGAAGAACAAGAAAAAGAGCAAGAAGAAGAGGAAGCAGAAGTATTAGAGAATTATGAATCAGACGAATAAATTTCCCTATTTTTTTTTAATTTACACCGCTTTTATCAACCCCTGCTAATATCTTTTATTATTCAATAGTTTCAAATAAACAGAATCACAACAGACCCGTGGAATAGGCCTACCGGGGAAACAACGTTAAAAAAAAGCGCTAAGTACACTACCTCAAAGGTGGCGTGGAAACGTGTGCATATAATAATAATAATAGTAATAATAATAATAATAATAGATTTATTGCCCAACATGACGATTACAACTCTTCCAACTTTTTAAATTGTCATATCTCAGAAACGGTGGCTCTTAGGAAAAAAGTATTGAGCCATTTTTTATAGATAATTATCTGATCTATAATTTTCGTCTGAACTAATTTTATGATAAAACTTACCGTTTTGCTGAAAATCGCGAAAAACCCATTTTTGTGACCTTTGACCCCGCGTAAATTTTTTTTCCAGGTATCGGATCGATGAGGACTTTCTTGAGTTCATTTATAATGGTGTTTTGAACAATCCTACCAACTTTCAGCTGGGTGTGAATTTTTGTACCTTCACTCCTATTTTTTGGTCTAATTTGACCGGATTAAGGAAATAAGCTGTAAATTTGTATGAAGCTTTGTTCTGGCATTCTGAAGGCTGGTAGAAAAGTCTCATATAATCTCGTGTATGCGTCGCGAGATATTCAAGGTCAAAGGTCATGAAAATCGGTTTATCGCAATTAGCTTGTTTCCTATGCGAAATACATCATTTAAGGTTATTATAAAACAAATCAGCCATCCTCAGATTAATAGATAACGTTGCGTAACTATGTTGTAAATATTTTCAAATGATTTATATGCAGAATTTGATGGCTTTTCAGATGTCGGAATTAAAAATACACTGTTCCGTCTAGAAAAACAGGAGATGATCTTCAAATGACCTTGAAACTAAACACCTAATAGACATTTGATATTATCATCGAGTAGATTTCCAAAAACTGTTATACTTTTATATCATTTTAAAATGTAATCGCTGTTCCCAGACTTTTAGGGAACTCTGTGTATATTGTAGCTCACTGCATATACGATGCTTAAGTGTTTGCTCATCGTATTTTACGCCTTGGGATCGGTAACCTAATTCTACTAAAAATCAATGTCAAAACGGACAAGAATAGGTGCTGTTAAACAATAATTTATTAAGTATTTAATTTACAAAGTGAAAAAAAATAAGTATAACTCATAATACATTACTTTTATTTCCAACCAAAATATATCGAAATAGTATCGTGATTAGCTAACGGCCCAGTGCTGGAGATCCCCGCACTATATGCTTGGAAGTCTTTCCTCTTGTGGCCGCATTTGATTGGTTCCAAGTGAATCCGTTACTAACGAAAGTCAGCAATATCATACAAAATAGAAAAATCTGGAAAAAAAATCTATTTAAACCAAATGTAACGTAAGATAAAACATGTAACATAAACAATCACATACACTGGTCGACTGGAATTCTAATCCAGAAGTAAACAAGCAAACCATTATACTCTTCGCAGACTTTTAGTAAATAGTGTTAGTTTTCGTCATTTTTTGTTCAATTACAAAACTTAAGAAAAAAATAGATTTAAAAAAATGTATTAATTAACTTTCTTATTGTTACGCATTACACCCCCCCCCCCCTTTAAATTAAGTACCAACGTGTTGCAAGTTTCCACCTCTTAGGAAACACCCTGTATGAATCCGTGGGTTCTAAATAATTTTAACAAGGGGTAAACCACTAGTACTTAATTTAATAATTTACTGACTATGCAATACTTCAAAATAATCTTTACACTTTGTTTACTTGACATTTAACTTCACTTTTTCGCTATTAATTTTACTTCAATAAACTTCTTCCTCTGCGACGGTAATTGCGCCTTATATACTCTGAAATTGCTTCTAGATCCATCCAGAACCAATCAAGAATCTTCTCTCACCACACTCTAGAAAACTCTATCTCTTTCTACAAGTTTCCAGTCACTCACTATTAGGCAAAGGCGTATCAATCTCCAGTTTCAAGGGGGTGTAATTCATAACAAATGGTTAGGCAACCAGTAATACACGCCATCATCTCTTCTGAAAGCTTGTAGATGCTCTAGAGTTATATTGTCCTGGAATTGGAAATCTCTGAATGGATCTAGAGGCAATTTTAGGATACATACAGGCGAAATCAACGGCGGAGAGAGAAGTTTTATAAAAGTGAAGAAGTTGAAAAGTGAAAAAATGAGGTTAAATCCAAATTCAAATATTTATTAGTCCTTGTTGATCATGTACATGATATAGGACAGGTCATTTAGGCACAATTTTACATACATAATATGAAAAAAACTTATACTAATGGCCAATGTAGTATTATACACTAAAACACACAATTGTATAAGACAAAACACAGGGGAGAGACGAACAATGTAAAATTCGGAAACAAATTAAAAATTAAGTAAACAAAGTTTTACAAATACATGTTAATTTGTTAATTAGACTTAAGTTAGCCATTCCCTAGAAAGAGACATTCGATAAGGAAATATTTATTATTTTTAGCCACAACTTTTTTTCTTAGTGCGTATATTTAAAAGAACTCTAAGAGTACCTAAGTAGAACCATGACAAGACTATTACTAATAATTTTCACTCAATAATTTCAGAGGTTTGCAAAATAGCTAGATTTAAATTTAGAAATTATGTTAATTTTCCTATTCCGTAGTTTTAAATCTAGCTATTTTGCAAAGCACTGAAATTATTGAGTGAAAATTCATAGCAGTAGTCTCGTTATGGTTCTATTTAGGTTTTTTTTTAAATATACATACTAAGAAAACAAAGTTATGGGCAAAAATAATAAATATTTCCCTATCGGAGGTCTCTTTCTAGGGAATGGCCACCTTAACGTTATATATAGAAATAAGTTCTGATACAGAACAGTCAATTTAAGTTCAGATTCGAGTGTATTTATTCTTAAAGACAAATATGTGTATAAGAAAAGACAGTTTTTTTTTTTTTTTAATTTGCGGTGATTGTGGCTAGGGAATGTACTCACTCCATTAGCTCAGTGTGGCCGACTGTTAGTTTTTTGTATTTATTATTTATGTATCTTTCTCACATTTCTCAACTCTGAGGTAAATTTACAATTTCTTATATCTATATATGTATATATGAATCTCTTTTTTTTTTTTTCCTAAGTTTGTATACATGCGTTACTTTTTCCAATAATTGTTTATTATCCTACTACTCATAGTGACTAGATATTTCTCTTTTTTATGATTTTTTTTAAACTTATTTTTAGCACAATTGTTTTTTTTTCTTTTCTTTTAATAAGTATGTATGTTTTTTTTTCACTTCTTTTTCAAGTATACATTTTTTTTTTTTTGAGGGGAAATAAAACGGGGACACTATTTTGACTAGGGGTCTGTCTAGTCTTAAACACAAATAAGAAGGACCTCGGAACGATTCGGGTAACATTGGGAAAGACAGGAGGATCACTTAATACTATCTTACAAGAAACTTATTATATAGTCTGTTTTTTATTACAGTTTTATTCCTAGATTTTTTATATGAACACACAGCAATTTATATATTTCAAGGTTTTTAGAGCCTAATAGTTGTGCTAAATTAAATGGCAGGCATATTTTTAATTTGTACATTTTTTCGACAAATTCCTTAATTTTGTCAAATTTTAATTCACAGTTAAGAAGTATGTGCTCCGCATCACCTAATTTACCACAATCACAATGAGGACTGTCCTTAAATTTGATTTTATGTAGGTAGGTAGGAACCAGTACGTGATTAAATCTGAGTCTACATATATTTTTCACGCTATCTTTATTGAATTTGCTGTCTTTGAACCATGGCGTTTTAGGTATGATTGGTTGTATATTTTTATAATAGATTCCTTTTAGTTCTTGTCTGTAAGCATTTTCCCAATCAGTAAGCAATTTTTCTTTAATAATGGGGAGTATGTCCTCGTAAGGATAAGGGTAATCTACAATGGTTTGGTTTGTTAGGGCGTCTTTTGCTAATTTGTCGACTTTTTCGTTATTGATGATATTGCAGTGCCCTTTTACCCATACTAAATTAACATTCTTTGATGAGTCTTGTAAGGTTTGTATTAGTGTAACGACAGTATTTATTAAAAAATTGGTATTTGTTTTAGGATTTAAGTTTTTTATTTTTTCTAGGCTGCTTTTGCTGTCGGTAATTATTAGTATTTCTTGTTCTTTTAGAGTTAAGCTATATTTTAATGCCTCTATAATTGCGATCATTTCTGCGGAAAAAATGCTGAAATTTGGTTTTAGTTTAATTTGTTTGTGATAATTACTTTGGGGGTCAAATATGGCGCATCCTGTATTAGTATCATTTTTAGAGCCATCTGTGTATATACAATATGGATCAGGAAAGATTTGTCCTATGTCGTGTTTAAATAATGTATTTCTAAGGTTGTTGGGGTATATACTATAGTCTTGTAAAAAAGTTACTGTTATATTCATATTAGTTATTGTTATTTATTTCATATATCGGGCAAATGTCGCTCTTGTTGATCTGATCTGTGTATGGCAGTGTATTCTTATATATCTCTACCAGCGGTATGGTTGTCTTTTTTGCCCAGTATTTGGTTGTCAAATCCAAAATGAATAAATTGTGGATACTTTGTACTAAGTTGCTGTCCTTTGAGTGCATTTTTAATACAAATTTGGAACAGAGGAGTTTTCTTCTAGTTTCTATTGGGGTTTCTCCACATTCGGCAAGCAAATTATTTATTGGTGTGCTTCTTAGGGCTCCTATGCATAATCGTAAACATTTATTTTGTATTGTTGTTAGTTTATTTAAGTGACATTGCGCTGCTTGATTATATAATATTGATCCATAATCTAAAATTGATCTAATATACGATTTATATATCATTAGACATATTTCAGTATCTGCACCCCAACTAGTATGTGAGACCATTCGCAAAACATTTATCCCTTTCTCCGCTTTAGAAACTGTATGTTCTATGTATTTTTTCCACAACAGTTTTCTGTCTAGGACAATTCCTAAATACTTCACTGCATTCTGATTAGGAAAAATTGTTTCGTCTATTACAATTTGAGACGGTATATTTTTTCTTTTTCTGGTAAAGGTACATATTTGTGTTTTACTTCTTGATATTGTTAATCCGTTTTTAAACGTCCAGTTTTTTAATTCGATGAATGCCTTTTCTATTTTTGATATTGACTTATTTAAATCATTATCATCTACATATATACATATATCATCCGCAAATTGTAATATTTTGCTGTTTGTTATCGAGTCTTCCAGGTCAGAGGTGTAAATGAGATAAAGCATTGGACTTAAAGTGCTTCCTTGAGGTAGTCCTATACTTGTTGTCCTTGGTCCTAATATGTTGTCATTGAGTTTTAAATAGAGAATTCTGTTTTCATACAGTTTTACTATTTTCTTGCAGAAAAAAGACACAGTTTTAAACTTGCCATTAAAATGAAAACAAACAAAGAGAGCTATACAAAAATATGAGTAGATTACATAGCCTATGCACATTTACATGTCATAGAAATTAAATTAAACAAAGTAAGTGGAGTAGTGTATCAATTAAAATATTCCGTGGTGTTGTATAGGCATTTATCAAGCAAGAATAGCTTAAGTTTTTTTTTTTAATATGTTCTTATTTAAATATATTTTCCTCGTCTGTTGATTTTGAGGTTAAATATCAAGTAAACAAAGTGTAAAGGTTATTTTGGTTAATCAAGAAATATTGTATAGGCAGTAAATTATTAAATAAAGTGTTAGTGGTTACTCCTTGTTAAAATTATTTAGAACCCACGGGTTTTTACAGGGTGTTTCCTAGAGGCGGAAACACTAACATTATTTATCGATAGATTTTGTTCAAAAACAATATGGCTCTTCCTATAGCTAACAGTAACTTGCTGTCTAAATTTCAATACAATCAGACTTTATTTTTAAGTTATCGTGCTTTCAAGAAACGTGACGGATAGACAGGCAGACGGACAGACATTTTTAAACTAAAAGTCAGTGTCACAATAGACAAGAATAGGTGCAAGTAAACAATAATTTATTAAGTATTTAATTTATAGGGTGAAATAATAAGTATAACTGCATAATACATTATTTTTATTTCCAATCAGAATATATCGAAATAGTATCGTGATTAGTGCTAACGGCCCAGTGCTGAAGATAGTAATCTCGGCGATATATGCTTGGAAACCTTTGCTCTTGTGACTCTTGATTGGTTCCGACAGAGAGCGTTACCCACAAAAGTCAGCAATATCATGCAAAATAGAAAAATCTGAAAAAAAAATCTGTTTAAGCCAAATGTAATGTAAAATGAAATATGTAACATAAACAATCACATACACTGGACGACTGGAATTCTAATCTAGAAATAAAGAAGCAAACCATTATACTATTTTTTTTGCAAATAATATTTGTTCCGTCGTCACTCGGTATTTTGTATATATTTTAAATTGTAAAAAGCTCGCTTTTATTTTGTGAGTTTTAATAATTAACTCTCTGCCGACCTGCCGAGAATTGGACACGTTTTTCGAGTGGGCCAAAAAACTTGTCACTTGTCACAATTTTAATTTTGAAGACAGTCGGTGTTTTTTGTGTCTTGGCACATTTTGGTGATGAAAGTGTTAAATCTTGGTATTCGTGGAAGCCAAGCCTAGTTTTGCTCATTTAAACAAAGCAGCCCTGGTCCTTCGGTTCGTTTTTTATTCATTTAGTTTCACATTGACATGTATTTGTTTTTAATCTCAGTGCTTAGTTAATTACAAGGCATAAAAAAATATTTAAAAGAAATTAATTAATTGATAACCTTCTTGTTTATTGATCGATTTTGTTCAAAAAGTTCGATCGCCAACACAGTGATATAAAAATGTTTATTCACAATCATAAAGTAATAATCAAATTGTCTTGCATGTCAAAAGTTGGAAAGTATGACATTTCTAATTTGATTCGACAATTGAACTGAAATATGACATTTCGGGTTGGGAAGTAATATCTCGGGTTGGAAAGTAGCGACTTTCCAACCTGAATATTAAAAATGACGGGACGTCACTTCGACATTTGTCCTTTGACACAAGAATTTTAAACGGTTTATTTGACTTTTTCTTCATTAATGAGGATGATTGTGAATAAAATAGTATACAAACCTTGGTGAAAAGTTTCCACCTCGGTATGTAATACACTGTTTCTCTACGAGGGATATTACCGGTTTTAGAAAGTGCGGATCAAATAAATACAATATACTCTTCGTTTTGTATTTGCGAAGGGTACAATAAACCGTGATATTATAACCCTGTGTGGCCGGCCATAAATGATGTCACGCTTTAAGGGAGGAGGGGGGGGTTCTAGGAGTTGTGACACTTTGTCACAGGAGAGGGGGGGCTCAAGCAATTGTGATGTTCCAATACAAAAAAAATAATTTTATGCCTATTATTATAATTATTTATTATAAGCATCCTTTATATTATTAATTTATATAAAAGGTAGTGTGATGTGACAGGCGGGCGGTAGGGGTGATCGAGAAAATGTGACAATGTGTGACACAGGGGGGGAAGGGGACAAATATTGGCAAAGAAAGCGTGACATCATTTCTGAACGGCCCCTATATATATTGTTTGATATTTCAAGCTTACTTCACATACGATGCATTTGTACGTTAAGACTATACGACTTGGGATTGGCAACCTAATTCGACTAAAAACCAATGTCACAACAGACAAGAATAGGTGCAAATAAACAATAATTTATTAAGTAAACTGCATAATACATACTTTTATATCCAATAAAGATATATCGAAATAGTATCGTGATTAGTGCTAACGGCCCAGTCTTGTAGTTAGTAATCCCGCCGCTATATGCTTGGAAACCTTTGCTCTTGATTGGTTTCGACTGAGAGCGTTACTAACGAAAGTCAGCAATATCATACAAAATAGAAAAATCTGAAAAAAATCTATTTAAGCCAAATGTAATGTAAAATGAGACACGTAACATAAACAATGATATTGTCTAAATGTTATCTGTGGCATTATTTTAATTTTTTCTAATTCTTTAAGACATTTATCTACAAAATATCACAATTAACCAGTGTTACTGGGAAATAACCTCTACGCCGGTCACTTTTACGTCAAGGGATCAGTTAGAGGTTGCTTTTTTTAATAAATAACACAAATAAGCATAAAAAATTAAAATTAAATATTTCGCCGACGTTTTGGAAAACTAACAATGTTTCCTTTTTCAGGGCTTTTTTAAAAGATTTTTCAAAAATAAGCCTTGGAAAAGGAAACAGATTAGATTTCCGAAACGTCACGCGTCGGCGAAATATTTAATTTCAATTTTTTATACTCATTTGTGTTATTTGTCAAAAAAACAACCTCTAACTGATCCTTTGACGTAAAAGTCTCAGGCGTAGAGGTTATTTTCCAGTAACATACTGGTTAATTGGGATATTTGGTAGATTTCCCGAGCACCGGTTAAAAGTAAAAAATACATGTGGCAGGAAAGAATTAGAAAAAATAAACAGTGACAGACATTGGACGACTGGAATTTTAATCCAGAAATGAACAAGCCAACCATTATACTCTTCGCAGTATTTTTGGAAATAATATTAGTTTTAAACATTTTTTGTTTAATTGCAAAACTTAAAAAGTAGACTTAAAAAAAATTAACTAATTAATCGACTTTATTCAAAAACAACATGGCTCTTCCTCTAGCTAACAGTAACTTACTGTCTAAGTTTCAATACAATCAGACTTTTCATTCTTAAGTTATCGTGCTTGCAAGAAACGTGACGGAGGGACAGACAGACGGAGAGACATTTTGAAAATTATTCAGTATTCGATCACCAACACAGTGAAATGAAATTTTTTTCGCTACGAACGATATTACCAATTTTAGAAATGTGCCAATCAGATGCAATATACTGTTTTAATTTTTATTTTAATGCCTTATTTACACACACTGGCAAATTTAAGGCAACGTATTAACTGTAACTGCTATGTAAGTTGAAGCTATATCCTCCCCGAAATTCATTGAGAAAAACCTTTGTTGAAGTAGGTGTACACTCACTACCGCACCGATTACTTTTCATAAACAGTTTTCAGCTTCGTCCACATATCTTGCTCGGTTTCACAATACAATGAATGGGTCAGTGGTCCCTGTTCTATTGTTGTAACAATGTTGTCTTGGAGTTTTGCATGGCTTATCTGTCATTGTGCTATAGCTTCACTTCCTGATTTAAGTTCTTCCCTCTCTCCCCTCACTATATCACAACTTCCTTTCCCTCTTAACATCACAGAAGTTTGATACTTCCAGACTACCCAGTTTTCACCAGTAAGCTTTACGAATGGTATTATCGTTTGCGTATTCATGCTTTTGGCTCATTTTCTTACGACATTCTTTTCTTGCAACAAACAACTACGTCTCAACAAAGTTGGCAGGAACCGGAGAACGTTTTCTTGCTTAATTCCACAAGTAACTTATTTCCTCTACTTCTTGTGGCCTGGGCCCATAACCTGTTGAGTTACCCACGGAAGAGTAAAGGAAAATATAATCAATTTGTACTTTTATTTAAATAAATTTTACACATGAACGCTGACACGCCATAACCTAATACGACTGCATAGTTCTGAGGGCCGGTTTATCAATGCTAGGAAGTCTCATCCTATAATTAAATCACAGTTTAATAATACAGTCGGGTCACTTCCCTACTGAGAGTGGTCCACGCGTCGATAGCACGAGTCAGGCTATCGATTAAAATGTGATTTAACTATAGGATAACACTTATTCTCGCATTGATAAACCGGCCCTTAAGTAAACTAAACGACCTGACTTAAACAGAACGCTACCAACATAACAAAAACTAAACTTAGTTATCTAAATCCAAATTTACCGTTGCTATTCAGCAATTTGCTTCGAGAAAGTCGGCTGTTTCCAGGCTTTTGGAAAACCCTGTATATCTTTAATATTTCAAACTCATTTTATATATGATGCTTCTCTGTTTGCTCACTGTACAGGGTGACCCAAAGTGCTTGATTTTGACTGGTTTTCCTATTTTCAGACCAGGTAGAGAAAAACTGACGTATGAGTCTAGAGCTCGATTTTTGTGAAACGCCGATTGGTGAAAACCGCATTTCGATATCTCTAACCGTTTCCGAGATATCGGCAAAAATTGACATTTGGCAGATTCCGAAAAACTGTCATAACTTTTTTATTTGTGAATATTTTTTCAAACGGTAAAAACCTTCTACATGCCCTTTTTGACATAGAATAAGATGCATTTGTCAAAAAAAATATATCGCTTTTCAATTGTTCGATATCAAAGCTAACTTTGTTATTTCAAATGGAAACCATAGTTGGCTTTGACTTTAGAAAATAGGAAAAAAAATAAGCTTTCCAAAAATATATGTCAAGATATGTCTAGTCTCTTTAAAAAATACATTTTTTTAACATTTAACATTTTAACCCAGTTGGTCACACAAAAACAGTTGCTTTGCATATCTAAAAGTTAATTTGACAGTAAATAAAATAAGTGTTAAAGTTGACATGTGTTATAATCTCTCTGCATTATTCCAAAATGTATGAAAACTTTGAAAAATGCCAGATGTTTATATGCTATATTGAATCGGGCCGAAATTCTGAAGATGCATTAAATCTATATTTCGAACGTTACCCTGAATGCCAGCAGCCAAGCGAACAAATATTTCCTAGATTGGAAAATGCTTTGATGAATTATGGATCATTTGTCAAGCCAAGACCTAAACAGTATGCTATTGAAGGTAGAGACGAGGTGGAGGCAGAAGTAATTGGAGCGGTTTTAGAAAATCCTGAAATTTCTAAGAGAGAAATAACTGTAACTAAGGGTGTGAGCAAAAGCCGTAGCCAAAGAATTCTCAAGAAATATAAATATAAACCTTGTAAAATCAGGCTCACTCATCAAATATTCCCTGGTGATCAAGAACGCAGGATTAATTTCTGCAACTGGTTCATCAGAAAATGAAATGAAAATTAACATTTTCACCGAAATGTCATTTGGACCGACGAAGCAAGAGTAACCAGCAACGGAATATTTAATCGACACAATCGGCATCGTTGGTCGGACCATAATGAGCATGTTTTCCAACCTAGAAATATGCAAGGACGATTTGGTTTCAATATTTGGATTGGAATAGTGGAGCAACGAATGATTGGACCTTTTATTTATGACGAAAACCTTAACGCCCAACGGTACGTTAATATTTTGGAAAACATTGTTGAATCATATTTAGAAGACTTGCCCCTTGCCGATTTGGTACGAAAGTTTTATCAACAAGATGGCGCACCAGCCCATAACGCGGCGGTTACCAGGAACAAACTAAATCAAATGTTCGAGGATCGGTGGATGGGAACAAGGGGGCCCATACCATGGCCTGCAAGATCTCCGGATCTAAGTCCTTTGACTTTTTTATTTGGGGTTTCGTCAAAGACCAGATATTCAAAACCATACCAGAAACGCGTCAAGATTTAGCGCAACGAGTGAGAAATACAATCGCTGAGATAACACCTTTACAACTCTTAAATGCCGAGAAATCAGTAAAGAAGAGATGTCAATTGTGCATCGACCAAAATGGTAGACAATTTGAACACTATTTGTGATACTTCAATCGTTAAAGATTTGTTACCTACTTAATGAAATATGTTTAATTAATAAAATTAATTTAATAGAAAAACTATTGTTTTCATTTGAATAACTGAAACTCTTGTTTTCCATGGCCAACTCTGCTAAAATGTCATTTTTAAAGAGAAATGTGTTATATTGGCAGCAAGGATGACTAGACATATCTTGATATATATTTTTGGAAAGCTTGTTTTTTTTCCTATTTTCTAAAGTCAAAGCCAACTATGGTTTCCATTTGAAATAACAAAGTTAGCTTTGATATCGAACAATTGAAAAGCGATATAATTTTTTTGACAAATGCATCTTATTCTACGTCAAAAAGTGCATATAGAAAGTTTTTACCGATTGAAAAAGTATTCACAAATAAAAAAGTTATGACAGTTTTTCGGAATCTGCCAAATGTCAATTTTTGCCGATATCTCGGAAACGGTTAAAGATATCGAAATGCGGTTTTCACCAATCGGCGTTTCACAAAAATCGAGCTCTAGACTCATACGTCAGTTTTTCTCTACCTGGTCTGAAAATAGGATAGGAAAACCAGCCAAAATCAAGCAATTTGGGGCACCCTGTACTTTTCGACTTGGGATTGGCAACTTAATTTGACTTAAAATCAATGTCACAACAGACAAGAATAGGTGCGAGCAAACAATAATTTACAGAATGAAAATAATAGTACAACTGTAGAATACATTACTTTTATTTCCAATCGAAATATATCGAAATAGTATCGTGATTACTGCTAACGGCCCAGTCCTGCAGCAACTAATCCCGCCGTTATATGCTTAGAAACCTTTGCTCTTGTGGCCGTACTTGATTGATTCCGGCTGAGAGCGTTACTAACGAAAGCCAGCAATATCATACAAAAGAGAAAAATCTAAAAAAGAAATCTATTTAAGCCAAATGTAACGTAAAATGAAACATGACATAAACAATCACATACACTGGACGACTGGAATTCTAATCCAGAAAAAAACAAGCTAACCGATGCTCGCAGTTATTTTGTAAATAATATTAGTTTCAGACATTTTTTGTTTAATTACAAAATATAAAAATATTAAATTTAAAAAATTTAATTAACTAGGGATAAATTTTTTATTTATTGATTAATATTTTTCAAAAACAACATGGCTCTTCCTCTAGCTAACAGCAACTTACTGTCTAAACAATGCACGGACTGGCGGACATTTTGAAACTTCTTCAGAATTAGATCACCAATAGAGTGATATGAAATTTTCTTTGTTTATGAGCGATATAGTATAGGCAAGTTAACAATTTAGGGGTAACAAAAATTAATAAAACTATCATCTCTGGAATTTAAGTAGGTAATAACTTGGAGAATGAGACGATGCATTCTTTGCACTTCCAAGTTCCGGGAAAATTCAAAAATATTTGACAAAACTTTTTGATTTTCGGTTTTTTTGCTCTAGCGGCCAAAATAATGATAATAGAGAAAGAAGTTCCCAACAGTTGTAGCTCGTCCTTTTCTCTATAAAAAAGGTCTTTACAAATGTTTGTCTTACTTAAGTCGTTTAGAAGATAAATCGAGTTTTTCACTTATAGTTTTAAGCCGCTTCGAAATGCGCGAAAAATGAGAATTCTTCAGGAGTTTCGTACGACCGGGCTCATCGATCGATAATTCTTACTGTTCAGAGGCCTTAAAAAAAATGAAAATAACATAAAATGTAGAGAAAAGTCTCAGCTTTAATGTGGAACGAATCACAAAATTCATAAAAAATTTTATCAAGGAGAGAAAGTGTCAGAAGATGGCGTGAACTTTGTACAGTTGATCCACAGATTTATTCATATCTTTGCCGGGAGTCGTTAGAATGATAATTCATTTTGATTATATATTCTTATATAATGATATATTAATCCAATTAACATTTTATTGCAATTACTTTTGTTGAAAAAATATGCCTTGCGATCAAAGTAGAGGGTATATTTCTCATCGATCAATCACCTCCAAATTTTGGAGTTCAATTCGCTATATCTTAAGTAACAATAATAGCACAATCTTAATTTTTGGATTATAAGTACAATAAAACATATTCTTTCGAATGGCTTTAGAGTTTTTTAAATGCGCGCAGTACTTTTTGAATTTGTCTACATTATTCATACACGTTCAGAAAATGCACAATTATACAGTAAAACATATACAACTTATTTGTTTCTTAACATTCTTCAATTAAATTTTCACGAAATATAGATTAAAGTGCGTGGAATCGAATCCATGCAGTGAAAAAGCACCCATTGTTACGGGAGAAATAGGCAGAATGCATAAAACTCAAAGATGTTAATAAATCAACTGTATAAAGTTTACTAAGCCATCTTCTAACACTTTTTCCTATATGATAAAATTTTTTATGAATTTTGTGATTAGTTCCACATTAAAGCTGAGACTTTTCTCTACATTTTACGCTGCTTTCATTTTTTTTAGCGGCTCTGAATAGTAATAATTATCGATCAATGTCCGGTCGTACGAAACTCCCAGAGAATTCTCATTTTCCGCTCATTTAGGAGCGGCTCAAAACTATAAGTGGAACACTGGATTTATCTCCTAAACGGCTTAAGTAAGACAAAAATTGGTAAAGACCTATTTTGTAGAGAAAGAGACGGGCTACAAAAACTTTTTTCTGTATTTTCATTATTTTAGCCGTTAGAGCAAATAAACCGAAAATCAAACAGTTTCACCAAATTTTTTTGAATTTTCCCGGAACTTGGAAGTGCAAAGAATGCATCATTCCATTCTACAGGTTATTAACTATTTAAATCCCAGAGATGATTCTTTTAATAATTTTTGCGAGGTTTTTACAACATTTTGCCATCATTGCCTGTACTAATATTACTGGTTTTAGAAATGTGCCGGTCAAATGCAATATACTCTTCGTTTTGTATTTGCGAAGAGTCGTGATCATTTTTTAAAACTTTTATTTTTAAGCCTTATTTACCCACACTGACAAGAAGGCATCGTATTAACAGTAACTGCTCTGGAAGTTGAAACTGCTGTTGAAGTAGAAGTCCAGTCAATGACCTTTTTCCCGTATAATTTTGCCAAACAGCACCGATTTTCATAAAAATTTGGATTAAGGTTCTACTTACCCTCTACTTCAAAATTGTACCGGGGGTTGCTTTTACCCTGGGAGAGGATTCCACCCCTTCTCGGGAGGTGAAAAATGTTTCATTGAAAACAACAACGGGAATGGATAGATTGACTAATTCTAAGCAACTTTTGTACTATAAAGTTTTTTTCTGAAAGTCAATACCTTTTCGACTTATTCGCGAGTGAAAGTGTCAATTTTTCAACCAATAAACCCATGTTTTCAGACTGTTTTTCGCGAATAACTCAAAAAGTATTCTATCTAAAAAATCATTCATAGTACAAATGTAGCTTATAAAAAAAAGAATGGTGTCTGTAGATCCAATACAAACGGAATAATAGCTTGTTGAAGGTTGATTCTTATTCGTCAAACGCCAAAATTGAAAGTTTCAACGTGAAGTTACCAAAAAACAATGCATTTTTCGGGAGAAACTCATGGGACCTTTTTGAAGTGCTTGAGAAAACCTTTATTTTATTTTTTTTTATAAAAGTCCCTAGTATCAAAACTAAGCGAGTTATGTCGAATAATGTTGGTCCCTATTTTTTTCGGCGTCAAAAAAATGTGAAAATCACCCCCTAATTACCACCCCATTTGAAAATAATCGTTACCACTTTACAATTCACTTTATTTATGTACTTGTGACGTTCTCTAGAAGTTTGACTGGTTTAAAGTGCTTAGTTTTGAAAACATTTGAGCTTGAAGTGAAAAGACCATTTTTGTAATTTTGCAAAAAATTGCCTTTTCTTCAAAATAACTCAAAAATTATTAATAATACGCAAAATTGTAGGTTTTGCTTTTCTAAAAATGTTTGCTTTTTTTCTGTAGGATAAAACTTGCGTAAAACATGGCCGTTTAAAGTTTGCATATATTCGTAAATAGTAACCCTTTCAAAAATAAGGGCTGATAGAAAATTATATGAGCTTATAGCTCTTGAAAAAACCTACAAAATGGTTTTTTGAAGGACTTGATAGCTTAAAAATTAAGCGAGTTATGGGTAAAAAACTAATCATATCTTTTTGCAAAAAAAATGCAGTTAAGTTGTCCTCACTCGTTCCAACAATTGGTGCTTTAAGTGGGCACATAAAAAGGGTTTACGTGCAAACCCAGTTATGGCTGGGAAATAAAAATATTAATCCTCTTGATTGGGGTTGGGTTAATATTGAAGGAGTATTAAATTCAGTGAAAACTTCGAATCAACCTGCACCTGAAGAGCTGTTGAAAATGATTTTTTGTAGCTGTAAAAAAGGGTGCGGTTCTGCGTGCGGTTGTCGAAGACTAGAACTTTTCTGCAGTTCGATATGTATAACATGCAGCGGAGATAATTGTCAAAATAGTGCTCCAATTATGGACCAAGAGGAGGACAGGGAGAAGAGGATGGGGCGGACGTGGAAAGGAATTAGGACGAAGAGGAAAAGGAAGACGATAGTGAAAAGAATTTTTGATTATTTATGTTTTTTGTAATAAAAAGAAAATGTAATAAAAATAAAATAAAATCCATATAAATATAAAATTTTTATTTTCATGCAAATCGGTGATATTTCATCATTTCAAGTTGCTAAAGAACATTTTGAAGATATTTTGTTTAATTATAACTATTCTAGGGGTGGCTTTTAGGGACGAAACTGTTTAATAAATCATAAATTATGTCCCTTAATATAATTTGACGTTCATTCAACTTATTTAAAGATGATTTCAATCGATTACACGCTCGAATCTACAATTCTAAAATTATATTCGAATAGGGGTAGTTTTCACCCCTAAAAAATAAAAAGCAACCCCTGGCACATGGCCAACTTTGAAGTAATGGGTAAATAGAACCTAACTCCAAATTTTTGTGCAAATTGGTGTTGTTTGGCAAAATTATACAATATCGTCGTATTTTACCTTCAATGACTGAACTATGGATGTATACTGTACACTCACCACCGCACCAATGAGCTTGTTCAGCATTTTTTTTTATTTCATAAATCGAAAGTGCAAGTATAAATTAATGGATCTGCAAAAAATCAGAATCTTATTCGCACGTTTAGTATCTTAAAAACTATTACAAATTTCCATCTCGTGAAAATGGGGCGTGGCCAGGCGCTACGTCACTATACGCATAGACTCGGCGATATCAATAGACTTGATGCTCCTTATTGGTTATAATTATAAGTGTTTTCAAGTATTGTTTGTTTTGCTTACTACTTGACAGTAGGGGAGTACAATTTGGTAAAATGTCAAAAAATTACAATTTTCTCTCGCTCCTGCCGGAACGAATTTTCGATTTCAATCCTGCAATTTACGATTAGAATTCATCGCCGACCTTCTCCTTTCCGTAGACACATAGAACGAACTTCCACTCGACGTATTTATTTAGTTACCAGCCTTCAAAAATTCCATATTTTTCGACTTTTCAGGTTAAATTTGAAAAGTCCCAGAAAGCCATTTTTCTTACGTCACTTGCGTATAGTGACGTCACAAATGAGCGATCGGTTTTTGCAACTATTACTAATTTCAACTCCTTATATCTCGAGAACGGAAAAAGTTAATAATACGAAATTTTAAGTGTATAATGAGAATATCCAGTACTATATGAAAAAGTATAAAAACCATATAAAAAGAATATCATGGAACAAGCCCATTCCTTTCTAGTTCATATATCAAATTCAAATTCAAAATTCAAATCCTTTATTTAATTTGTAGCTATACAATTATGGATTGGTTTTGTCATTAAAATGAAGAAAAATAAAAGTGACAGACACATGCATACAGTTTTGTTTTTGTTATGATCAAAATGAGATACAAAATAGAAATGTATTTTAGATTTATGAATCTAAATTGTACAATAGAGTTTCTTAACAAAATTGATGAGAAAATTAAAAAGTTATTAATTATTTAGAGTTAAGAAAACATATATTTTTTATGTTTTGTAATTAAACAAAACCATGTTTAAAACTATATTATTTACAAAAAAAATGCGAAGCGTATTCTATTGAATATGCAACAATCACATAAAAAGTGCAGTAAATCGATATCCAATGTTAAAGAAACAAAATATTTTAGTATTTAATTTAACATAATTTAATATTTAAGAACACATTTCTTACCTTAAAATTCATGGTTCGGTGTAACTAACGCAATGTCACTATGTTTACAAGCCGACAACATTCCTTTTTATGCTTAAATGCTTAAGTCTTAACTAGTTATGTTAATTTTAATACATTCATGCAAGTAGAACTTCAATGAAACAGTATTTGATGATAAAGGTGCAAAAGGTATTTGAAAAAATAGTATATCGGTAATGAAGGCAAGGTCAAATATGGTTTGATTTTATAGTTAGTTGAATTTAACATAAGTTTATTGATCAAAAGAAAGATACAAAAATTTAATATATCAAGAGATATTTTAAATTATTCTTCAATATTACTTTCTTTAATTACCAATTGCATCAATCTCAACTGTCTACCTCTTGGAAATTAATACGATTTTTACTCCCATTTCTCACCATTTAGGAATAAATTGATGGGTTTAAATTTTTTTTCCAGCACTGAAACTTTCACTGTTAGTGAAATTGCTTAATTAGAGATTTTTAACTGGTTCTACAAACTTTTGTAGGAATCTCATACAGATGAAAAAGTGTAAATTGTAACACCAGTTTCTCCGTAACTACTATTTGTTGAAATGTTTTATTAAATCCTTGACATATGGACGAGGAAAATTATTAAAATCACAAAATCTAGTAGAATTTTGATCCACTATTTTGATAAAGCTGTGTTATCCAGCAATATAAACAGAGTGTTGCATCATAAGAGGGATATAGCTTAACAGGAGGTAGATAACATCAGTGGTAATCAGAACCCCCCACAGAAATTTCTCATTGTGCCTTCATTAAGAAGTTACAGGGCGTTTTGTAATTTTTGGCAGACACTACTTTTTGTCATTACTTTGACAGGGAATGGAATAATGGATTCATATTTGGTACAGCTAATACAGTAACGATTCATCAGAGGTACATGTGAGACATGAAAATAATTCCAGGTCCGGAGTTACTAAAATTTAGGTTTCTTCTTTGCCTCTAAAAAACATGACTGTATATATTTTTTTGAAATTTCTATACGATATTCGAAAAAAAACACAAAAAATAAGCAAAATGCCTAGTTCACTTTTTGTTACACCTTTGTGGTTATTTAAATACGGTGTTAAATGTACAAGAATATGAATTTCAGAACGGTATTACAAGAAAGTTACGTGAAACAAATACTTTTGTAACAAAAACTTGCAAAAATTTTATTGAGCGTGGGTGATTCCTAATTCCGGGACGTTGTTAGTGAAAAATGTAGCCCCAGTCAGTAATCGGGTATAAATTAACAAAACATTTAATGAATCATAGTATAATAAAACTATTTAGGCCTAAGCAATAAGCTACTTTATTCGAGAAAATCGGCAATATTTCAAAAAAATTGGAAAGCAGAACAAACTAAAACCCCGAAATTAATAAAATAATTTCCATTCCGTTAATAATAAACAACCAGCCAATAACTGAATATGTTTAAAAATAAAATACAATTTACACTCAAGCAAATTTTCAAAGTGACCTCCCTCAACTTCTGTGCATTTCCTTGCCCGTTTAGCTAGGTCACCAATTGCTCGACGTATTATTGCCGGATTATTCCGTATTTCGTCGCAGGTTGTAACGATGAGCTCGGTTAATTGTTGCCTATTGTCCATTTCTACGCTATAAACTTCGTTTTTTAAGTGGTCCAATAAAAAGTAATCGCAAAGGTTACAAATCAGGAGACCTTAAATTTTCACAATTTAATGTACTCCACAAACTAAATGCGGATTATTGACACATTAAATTACAAACAATTAATTATTCAACTGTTTAGGCGATCTCTTGTTATTATCTGTCACTTTGATTAATGATTGATTAAATATTTTGTTAAATTATACCCAATTACCTATTAGGGCTACATTTTTTACTAAAATTTATCTTTAAAACGTGCGGGAAAGAGGAATCACTCACGTTCAATAAAATGTTTGCAAATTTTAGTTACAAAACTATTTGTTTCACGTGACTTTTATTTAATACCGTTTTGAAATTTATATTTTTGTATATTTAACACTCTATTTAAATAACCACAAAAGTGTAACAAAAAAGTGAACTAGACCATTTTACTTATTGTTTTGTGTTCTTTTCGAATATTGTATAGAAATTTCAAGAAAATATATACAAGGTCATGTTCTTAAATCCATTATTCCATTCCATGTCAAAGTATATACCTGTATATACACTTCTCAAATACAAGAACGATGAGTATATTGCATTTAATCGGCACATTCTTATAACCGCAAATATCGTTCATAGAGAGAAAAAATCATATTGTTGTTAGTGATCGAAACTACTTTCAAAATGTTCATCCGTCTGTCTGCCAACCTGTCTGTCAGTCCACGTCCGTCACGTGTCTAACAGTAAGTTAGTGTTAGCTAGAGGAAGAACCCTATTGTTTTTTAACAAAATTGATTAATAAATAAAAAAGTTATTAATTTATTTGAATTAAAAAAAAATGTTTTGTACTTAAACAAAAAATGTCTAAAACTAATATATTAATATACAATAATTTACAAAAGAACTGCTGAGAGTATCCTATAGAATGGGCAACAGTTATATAAAATATTATTATATTATAAAAAATATCATTAAAATCTGCGGCCTTGGCTTCTAGGACATACACAGAATTTCAAGTTTTTGTACTCTTACCAGCTTGGAGCTGTCCATAAAATACTTCACTCAGAATGTCACCTTCTTGGACCCCTCTTTCCTCTTCGTCACGCTAAGTCACACTTTCAGCGACCCCCCTAACAAATATTGCGTCACAAAAGCTAGACCCCCCCCATAAAGGATTTCTTGTGATTAAAAATAGCAATAATTTAAAATATTTCTTATGGCCACATAAGTAAATAAATAAGTGTATAAGAGAAAATCGGGGCCCGGCGTATAGTAACATACAACTCACAGCAATTTTCAATATAAATTTCAAAGAGCGGGGTCGCATTCCTGATAATAAATTATTTATCTCAATAAAAATTTCTTCGAACAGCGGGAGAGTGAGGTGATATTCCCTAAGTGAATATTTGCTTCGATCGAAATTTTGAAGAGCGGGGGGGGGGGATACTCCATAAAATTGAATATTTTCCTCCATCAAAATTTTCAAGAGCGGGGGGGTGATATATTATTCCTTGAAATTAAATATTTAAATATTTGTCTGGTTTGCGGTTGTTCTGAAACATGGGAGAGAAGCAATTTCATATTTCACATATTTAGTCATTCAAAACTCATTGTTATTTACATCACACTAATCATATAAACATATACCTCTCTCATTTCGCCTAATGCAAATAATACCCGGGCCCGGGGAAAACACCCCCGCCCTCCTTCTCAAAGAAACCTGTTTGCAGGCTTTTGGTACTTGGTAATGACTTTCTATCGTAATGAACAAATGTTCAAAACTGCCAAGTTAAGAGAATAATTAAAATAAAGTTGATTAACTGCGAACGTCACACTTCCTTAGACCCCCCCCGTCACATCTCGTCACGCTAAGCAATACCCCTCCCTCCCCCTTATTTGCGAACGTATTTTAGGAACGGCCCCCTTGCTTTACTTATTTTCCCTTATTTACCCCTACTTAATCCCCAACCCTTCATCAGGATAATCCCAAAATATAATCTAGTTCTATCATTATAATATATACGTGTACTAAATTTCAAGTAAATATCTCAATTTTATTATATCAACCCCTTTAATAATGGATCGGGGTGTGGTGGGGGGGGGATGAAAAATATTATAAAAAAATTTTAGGCCTTGGCTTGTAGTACATACATCAAATTTCAAGTTTCTGTACTCTTACCAGATTGCTTAACATATTTTCCCCCCCACCCCTTCATCGGATATCTTCAAAAAACAATCGATTTCCAGATATTGTTATAATATATACGTGTAGAAAATATCAAGTCAATATCTTAAACCATTCCGGAGAAAACATGCGGACAAAAAAAATAAAGACAGACAGACCACAGAAATTTTTTTTCGCTCAAATTTAAAATCTCGACGTTTCATGACATTCCAAACCAACATCAAGAAAAAAAAAATTTTTTTACGATTACTATACTTTCAGTCCACTACGTGGCTGTGAAAGTAATAACCTATTTTCAACGTCAATCACTGAACTAATTACTTCCAATATAAATACTATGTAACTGCATAAATTAAAACGATACCATCATAACACATGATTTATTTCACTTGACATCTCCAGGTTACAAACACTAACAAATATCTTATAAAATCAGTTCCGGTCCCCATTGTCCTGGGCACAATAAAAACTTCCCAAATACATACTAATGGCTGACTGTTCCCGTAGGGCCGGCAGCTAGAGATTGCTTCCTATTTCCGTATACCGTTGCGGATCCCTTTAATCCTTCATTAGTTGCACCTTTCAATTCAGAATGCGTTGAATCTCCTACACCGACTTGACCGTATCTCTGGCTGAAAACGATACCAAAGAGTGCCACGATGAATATCGCCAATACCTGCAAGATAAAATTATTAGTGCATACTTTATAGAAATCATCAAAATTTATTTTTGTATTATTTTTGTGAAACCATCGACATTTGGTTATATTTTCTCTAATTATCTACTACACATTAAACAATTTTAACGGTGGTAAAACAAAATTAATATACTTCATCAGAAGCGCCTATATTAACACAGTTCTAAAAGACTAAATTAGACTATTTTACACTTTATACCCAATATATGGTAGAAACCAACGCCACAAATGTTTCTATGACATCCGCCCAAATATTATTAAAATTCGATGATTTTCAGAAATTAGAGTGCAAATATAGTCAAGATGTTTCCTATAAAGTGACTTGGATGAAAAATCTGGATGTGAAAGTAGTGATTCCGTTTTCGAATGACAAGTGACAGTGGTAGAAAATAGTTATTTATGATTTAACATAACTATACAGGGTGGCCAAAAATTATTTTTCAATTGAGAACTTTCTAAATCGAATTTTCTCATTTTTTTCAAATGAAACACCCTGTATATTTTCAACGATGTGATGTAGAAATAAAAAACGAACATTTTTTGTAAGTACTTCTCTATGGCTAATTGCAACTAATTTCGTTTTATTGAGCAATAATTACAATATTCAAAAATAAACTTAAAAAAGAGGTTTCTTCAAATAACTCAGTAGAAGAAATGTGTCCCTATTACACGTTTTCCAATAATTCCTCCCCAAACGTTTATAGACCATCTGTGTTGGTTATCAACTTGCATAAAAAAGTGAGGATTTTCCAAAGCATAATAATGGAAATTGTGCCTATTATTTATGAAAAATTGCCTCATTAGTGAATAAAACATTATTGAATAAATTGACATCATTGTGTATTTTACTTCTGGCCCAATTTTCACATTTATAGGCGATTTTGAAAATCGTCATCAGACAATTCCTGGTGCATTTGAATATGATATGCATGCAACTTATTTGTTTTTAAGATTCGACCCACAGACCGTCTACTTATTCCTACTAATGAGCTCACTTCTCTTTGAGTAACATGGGGATTCTCAACCGTTGCCAGCACCACAGAAAACTCATTTTCTTCGTTCACAACACGTTTTATTCTTCCTAACCTTTTATATATTCGACATTTCCAGTTTCTAGAAATCTATCAAGAAGGTTTTGGAAGCTGCTAACATCAGGAATCCTTCTTTCAGGATAACGTTGGTGATAAATTCTATTGGCAAGTAAACAATTTCTGTCTGACTCACCCAAAACAAATGTCATGTCTACAAGTTTATTAAAATTCATATTGTAGAATTCCAAATATTTTAAATTGAATACAAATTGTAACTAACGACCGATAAGTGTGATAAATGTTCCGTTGTACACGACATTATTACATATACATATATAACTATAAATATGAAAAATGTATATTATTGCTTCATATTGTAAAAATATAAACTAGAAAATGACACAAAGTCATATGTATACAATTTTTTCCATACCTTAAAATTCATGTTGTATCACAAAGAACAATTTACAGTATATTGAATAAAGAACTGATGGTCAAATATTAAAGAATAGCAAGCTTATATATGCTCTGGGTGAGACTAGTTTTTTATAAAGTCTGCTTTTTGCTAATTGCTTATTGATATTGGATTGCTTATGAATAACGCATTAAACACAAATGATTTAATTAGGCAAACTTAAATGTGAAGGTAAATTTCAATATGAATAATAGGTAAACAATTTGTTACTATGCCAACATTTTCAGAATTTGTTGGTACCTACTAAAGGAATGCGTGTATATCCAAAAAATGCAGCTTAATATGCACACCTGATCAGAAAATACTAAGTATACAATACCCAAAAATAAAAATATCTTAAAATGTTTCCCAATGCACCACTTATATTACTGATCGACAGTAATGACATAAAACCGAATAGAACAGCTAATAAATCAATCCAAAGTTACATCTTTGGATCGAATTATTAGCTGTTCTCTTCGGTTGTATGTTATTACTGTCGAAAAAATAAAAAAGTAACTAGTAGCTTTAAGAGATAATCAAATTGTAAGATAAAGGTATTTACACAGAATTTGGCGGTCACTCTGAACAATTATTAATTAAGAAATGACATTTAAGAATTATAATCGCAATGTAGTTAGCCATATTATTACAAAGAAAACCTGATAACTTTTTCCATCATATAGTGGTGGGAAATTAAATTTTTAATTTTTTTTCTTAATTTTAAAAACATTTTTTTGTTGAAATTTTAAAATTGGAAAAAAAAATTTCCATGTAGTGGGAAAAAATTTAAATTTTCAAAACAATTTTTTTTTCAAATATGTTTAGAATGTCATGAAACGTGGATATTTTAAATTTGAGCAAACAAAAAATTTTTATTATCCATTTTATACAATATTTTCAAAATTTCAAAATTTTTTTCAATTTTAAATTTTCAAAAAACATTTTTTTTTTCTGAAATAGGTTTAGAATGTCACGAAACATGGAAATTTTAAATTAGAACGAAAAAAAATATTTTCCATTATCTATTCCCTTTAGACGGTCCACCCTGTATATTTTCCAGTGAAAGTCTAACCATTTCTTGACAGTGGCGTCAGCTACCTACCAAATTTGACTGTTCTCCGTCAAGTAGTTTTTTTAGTTAATGCACCAACATACCGACAGACAGACAGACTAACGGAATTGAAAAACCTATATTTTCGTAATCTACATGTTCTGAAACGTGAAAATTCGAAAAAATCTCGGAGGGTGATTTTTTCTCGAATACAATACTTCCTTTCGGCATGCGAGGAAAGTAAAAAGTGTATACAATTTTTCATGAAAATTTGTATTTTTCAAGTTTCAATAAAAATTGGAAAATTGCAATTTTAGCATCGAAAAATTGGTCTTCACGCCGCTTTTCGTAAGCAACTCAAAAACTACTAAATTTAATGAAAAGTGGTGTATTACAAAAAAAAAGAGCATAAAATGCAAATATTTTGCTCTTTATGTTAAAAAGTACGATGAATAGTTCTACAAATTTGAGAATATAAGGATGGAACATTTAGTTGAGATATAATTTGTCAATCCTAAATATCTTCAAAATAATTGGTTTGAAATTAAAAAGATAATTGATTGAAATTAAAGGTCTTGTAGATTGTGTAATCTACATTGCACAGAAATTTAAAAAATAATGAACAAAAACTATTTGCATTTTATACTTTTCTTTTTTATATAACACCACTTTTCCATTAAATGTAATTTTTTTTGAATTATTTGGGCATTTTATTTCCTAAATATCTACAAATTTTCTCATTAAAGCTTCAGCTAAAAATATTTGTATGTAGCTGAATTCGTTATTTTCCCCACAACAAAAGGCGCAATTATGGATGGGAAACACTTTATCGGCAGAAGATTGGGATTAGAAGTGTGATTGATTACTTAATGCCAGTTGCTATAAAGTAACTTCTTACATCTATAAAATAGATTGCGATCGGTTTGTTGTTGCAGAAAAATCGGATTATATTGTATTTCAACTTCTTCGGTGTCTAATGGAAGCAGTTGTATGAACATTGCACCTGTGTAAGGTAAATACATTGAGGAGGCAAATGATAATGATAATCACCTATTATTATAATTACTTAGAGGCAAAATTCGACATTTTTTGTTTTTAACATTAGTCTGCATTGTCCTTACGGTTTTGCCCTTTTCACGGCTTCATTGGCCATTAATAAACAATAAAACTATTGGGATTATTAGTATTCAAATAAAGTATATTTAATATGCACTGGTAATTTATTATAATATTCATTTGTAAGCTTTCTCTGTCATCCTAGGATTTATTAATATTTTTTTATAACTAATTTGACAGTATAGATCCAAGCTTACAGCTTCGTGGAGCTTCTAAAATAGCTAGGAAAATAAGAGTATAATGGATATTGCTCCTTGACGAATAAATACACAGGCACAGAAAAACGTCGAGACCCAGAGGGTAGACCGTCCTACCCCTAAGTATTTTGGAACGCTGAAACCGAACATGGCATTAAAAAGTTTTAATTCAGAAAAATCTGAAATAAAGGAAGAGAAGAGAAATCGAGTGGCGCAAACCGCAGAAACGTAACTGCTCCCGTTTCCGATCAGTGAGAACTCTCAAAAGGGCCAGAAAGTGAAAATCGATTTTTTTTCGCGCTTCCGGAGGTCCCATCTCGAAAACGAAAACAGCTGGAGGGCTGGGGTGTGCGCCATTCGATTTCTCTCCTCTTTCTACGTACCGTCAAATTTTTTCAGATTGTTGGAATTTCAACTCCCCATTAGGATCGTAAGGGGGTGCTACGGGAAAGTTGGATAATTAAAACCTTATTTTATCGTCATATTCGGTTTCAGCGTCCAAAATACATATTAGTAGAGGGGTCTACCCTCTGGGTCTCAACTTTTTTTGTGTGCCTGTGATATTATTGCAAGAGTATTACTAATGAAGGGTGAAATTCGAACTATCGTTATTTACTCGAAAATCAAGATGATTCATTTTATCGAAAGTATATGGGAAGTCTGTGTATATTTAGTCCAATAATTATAAAGATTTCCATAACAAAAAATGTTATCTGAGATTTTCCTTCAGTAACTGTTAGTGGTGGGATTATACATCATAAAACCACAAAAACCAGTTCTGGGGGTAACGCGCAACCCCCCCCCCCAAAAAACCACCCCTTCGGTGAAAAAAGCCTTATTTAACTGATAACTCGTTAACCGTTGAAGATATAAAAAATGCTCCTCATAAGAAAGAAAGCTTGACTAATTGCCTAAAAAAAGTCCTTTTGTAATTTTCTTGCATATGCCATGGTTTTCGAGAAAATCGATATTGAAAAAAAACTGCAAAATTTGTATTTTTAATGCGGACGAATTTACGTTTATTTGAAATTATTTGTGCGTGGCATATAGAAAAAATTGAATTGCTCGAAAACCAAACTTGCTAGGAAGAAAAATCAAGATAGGTTTGAAAGAGGATATAAAACACTCTTTTATGTTTCCATTTTTGATGGCTGTTGATATCTATTATTATATAAAAATAACAATACAATATAGTTACCTCTTGATTTTTTGCACTTTTAACTATTCACAGGCCCATAAAAAATAACTGACTTTAATATAAGTTATAAATGCATTATCTTTTAGTTCAAGGTTCAATGCAGAAAAAGTTAGGAATAAAAATATTCACATTTACAAATTTACCAAATTTTGGCCAATTTTTTATTGTTTCCTAAAAACAAAAAGGACCCAAACATCTTGAAAATTTAGCTCAAATTTTTTTTTGAGTTTATGTATCATATAACTATTGTTTCTGATCATTTAATAGTAAAAAAATTGTATTAAAAAAATACCATAAAAAAATTGAATATGCAGCCTTTTTTGGATTTTTTTTTGCCAACTTTAATTTAACATGCTGCTAAATTTGTAAATGTAAATATTTTTATTCCTAACTTTTTCTGCATTGAGGTACTACTACTTTGGACTAAAACACAATGCATTTATAACCTATATTATAGTCAGTTATTTTTTATGGGCCTGTGAATAGTTATATGCACAAAAAATCAAGAGATAACTATATTATATTTTTATTTTTATGTATTAATAAATATCAATAGCCCTCAAAACTGGCAACACAAGAGAGTATTTTATATCTCCTTTAAAACCCATTTTGATGTTTCTTCCTAGCTTGTTTGGTTCTCGAGGAATTTAATTTTTTCTATAGGCCGCGCGGAAAAATTTCAAATAAACGAAAATTCGCGCGCATTAAAAATACAAATTTTGCAATTTTTGTCAATATCGATTTTCTCGAAAACCATGGCATATACAAGAAAATTATAACAAGACTTTTGTTTAGGCAGTTAGTCAAGCTTTTTTTCATGATAAGCATTTTTTTTATATCTTCAACGGTTAACGAGTTATCAATAAAATAAGGCTTCTTTCACCGAAGGGGTGGTTTTCTTGGGGGGTTGCACGGCATCCCCAGAACTGATTTTTGTGGTTTTGTGATGTTTAATCCTCACAGTTATGGAAGAAAAATTTCAGATAACATTTTTTGCGAGCTTCTGGTGTATTTTTACTTTACCGACTGGACTAATTGTGGCATCTTCCTATCCAACTTTTACACGTTCTATTTCTCCAAAATGGCGGTTATCAAAATAAGGAAACAAATCCAATACTAAACATGTTGTATGTGTATCAAAATTACAAAAACAAAGAAATATAAATAAAAAAAAAAGTTTAAATTAAACTTTTATTTAAATAAATCACCCCCAAAAAGAGATACATACGAACGTTACAAGTTAAACAGAAGCTTTTAATAATGAAAATAATAAGTAGAACGGAGTATACCGTGTTGTACTATTACCTGTTGGCATACAAAAAAAGACGCCACAAATCTCACTCATGTTATTTGCTTTGACTAGTCAATCAGCATTCAATTCAACACACTTAACTTTTCTAATTATTGAATGAACGTATTCTGATTAAATTTCGACGCGGAGCATGGTACGAGATAACTACAACGCACCTGATTCCGGCGCGATATGCGAACTAAAACTTAGAGCAAATTAACTTCTCAAATGTCATAAGTCATTTTAATAATGGGGACAGACATCGTGCTTTATTATTTTATTATAGCGAATGATTAAAACAAAGTTAAGCGTTTCAGAGAAACATAAAATTAATTGCTGCAGTTAAGAAATGTTTTTTAAATAATTAGATGATTTATGGACGTGTTTGTGGGGATTTTTATTTGTAAATAACTAACTAGAGGTTGTACACTTGGAAACTACTGATGCCAGTGAAGGATATTTAAAAATATTAGATGGCGTATTTCAGTAGCAAAGTTGACATCGTCGGGGGAAATTAAGGTTAAAGTGATGGCATGACGTATGCTCTTGCTTGTTGTTTTTAAAGTAGTAGTGAGTAATCGCAGCCAGTGAAATAAAATTACAAGTATTTTGTTTCTTGTTTACTTCTGTACGATGAATAGTTCTAAAAATATGATAGTTTTAAAATGGCAGGTGGATGCTTGTTAGTCGAAATATAATGTTTAAATCTCAAATATGTCAGAAACACTCAGTATGATGTTAAGAATACATATAACAGATACAGATAGAGTCGGGTACAATTTAAGCTGACGTGTGTCATGGCCACTAAAACGTCTGAACTAAGATTTTATTTGATGCATAAGAAATGCCAGTGGTTCTCAAACAGTTCTTTCCATAAAGCATTAAGATTATTAATTTAGTAACTTCGTCATTTTAGTGGAATTCTGATTATACAGTGTCCGTCACAAAGTTGGCTACATATGGGAAAATATTATTGACATTTCTAAAAAACTCTATTGGGGGTTCGTTTATGGATGTCCAACAACAAAAAATTACATTTTCACACATGCCATGTGATCACCGGTTTGGCAGAACTGTAAAAAATAGCTGACGGTAGTACCGAAAAATGTGTCAAATTATTAAGATATCCAAAAATTTTATTAAGGAAAAGTGCATAGAATACAACAAGGACCCCATATATCAATTTTGAAGTCGATATGAGGAAAATAAAATAGTGCAAATTTTACCCCTACCATTAATTACTATATGAAAAATCATAAATTGTGTCTATTTCACAAATATTTGATTAGTTTCAACAAAAACTTTATGTATTTTAGTTGAATAAAGATATTTGCATGTAGAAAAAGAAACGAACCCCCAATATAGTATTTTTTAGAAATCTCAATAATACAAATTTTTTCCCATGGGCATTTGGTAGTATTAGTAGGGGAAATAATGTTAGTAAAAATAAAATATTTCATATAATAAAAAAAAATCTGAAATCTTTGATAATAACGAAAATAAATTATTTTTGTTTTAGCGGTAATAAATAAATATTCTGGTTGACAAAATATATATTAAAAACATTATTAATATTTTTAAAACAAATGAATTAAAACAATTCTGAAAGAACAACGCATTGGTACGTTTTCATAAACATTAAAATACTTAAACTCTACACTTGAACACTACACTTAACAATTTACGACACGTTTTCGTAAACAATACAACACTACACTTGAACAATTTACCTACTCGACGCACGTTTCACCATTCGTGTATTAATATATAACGTAAGAAAGTCGATTGTATTAGAGATCAACACGCGCTAGTAGTAATAAGTAGTAGTAATAAAATAAAAATTTTAGAAAGAAAATTATCAACTTTTAATAGAGCTTAAATAAAAAAAAGTAGAAGTGAGAGGATCGAGATCGAACTCACAACCACCCCATTTACATTCATTGCCCCTCGAGTATCTTACCAATTCCAATTTAACAATTTTAATTTTTTAAGTATCTTACCGATTGAGCTACGGGATCCTACGTTCCTTATATTCTAAAACATAATATGTACATACTAGAAAATTGTAAGACTTAGTGGTTTGACATTGTTCGTTTGACGGATGAATATCCACTATTTACCACTAAAAATAACTTAAACATTTCATATAAAGACGTTTTTCAAATTTAGAGTGGTGTTAGTTCACGGGAATAAATAATATTCGTGGTTATAAATACACAGTTTGAGAATCGCTGAGCTTATGACTGTTTCTCACTCCTCAGTGTACATTTCATATTTCCGTCTCAAAAGAAGTGGGAAAGAATCTTGGTAGATATACATTGACAATGTCTAGGCTATTGCTTTAAGATTGTGTGCAAGAGACAGTGAAAACGTATGCGCAACACTAATTTATACATCAGTCACTTTAAACTGGACGCGACTCTAGGATTGTTTTTCTATCCGTACGTCTTGAAAAATAACAATGTTATATGCAAAACAATGAGTGCTTTGTCAACTTTTAGTGGAAAAGAAATACATTTAAATCTGATATTTTTTTAAAACTTTTGATAAATTGAAGCTCTCAAAATTACTGCATGTTGGTAACACTATATGTTAATAAAAGCTGGTAGGATTTTTTTGAATTTCTATTCTATGGCCAATGACAGCACGAAAATCCAATTTTTTTTATAAAAAAAATTACAAAGCACTCGTTGTTTGGCGCAAAACAACGTTATTTCTCAAGCCTACGGATAGAAAAAAAAATATCAAAGCTTAGGTACTTAAGCCCTCTCATTTCTGTTATATGTGTTTAACACCATACTGATTATTTCTGACATATATGAGATTTAAACATTATATCTCGACTGATAAACGTTCGAGCGCCATCATATTTTTAGAACTATTCATCGTACAGAAATAAACAAATAACAAAATACTTGTAATTTTTATAATCTTATTTCTTTGTACCATACCACTTTTTCCATAAATGTTAAACTTTTGGCGAAAAACCGCCTCAAGACACCAAGTTTTTAAAGTTAAAATCTTTATAAATTTTCATGAAAAATTGTAAACCACCTTTTTCTCTTCCAATATGATTCTATATCAGATTCCGTGGTTATTATTTTACTTTTCTGCCCACCCCTCTAGAGAGGCTGGGAATCACCCCCCAAATATCTATCTATACTTGCAATATATGGCTGTGGCTGCAAAGGGTAAACTTTTTTGTACTCAGTGTTAGAAACTCAATGCAAAAAGAATCATGAAAATCCATTCATTATAACTGATTCCGAGGTTAAAACCTATTTGCATTCGACTAAAGTGGGTTTCATGCAGTTTAATATAGAATCTCTCTTTATGTCCGATCGCTATTCTACGACTTAATCAGGACACATACACATACAGGGAGATTATTTCCTGTGACATTTCCATCTGCCGCAAGATATACAGGGGTTAGCAATACTAATTAACTCAACCGTGCCCTAGTCCACTGTGTTACCATCTTGGCTAGCACGAATCTAGCCTTTCTCCATCAATTGTTAGCATATCTCATATGAAGAATAACTGTAATGGCTAAAATTTAAGATATTTCAGGTAAAAATTACGTATAAAGGTTGTAAAATAGTTCATACAGGAGCAAGTTAAACACAATCTTCAATGACTTAGAAACATAGTTATAAAATAATTATATAATTATAAGTTTACGAATGACTTATTTTTAAGAGTAACATTATATTGTTCAAGTGTTTCGATTAGTGTTTGTTTATACTATTTTTCCATTGTGCAGAGGCGTCAGTTAGCTGAAAATATTAACGTATTCTTCTTCTTTTCAGCGAGTTCCACCGCTAAAGATAGAAGATTTGATCGACGATTTGAAGGATGGAACTAAATTACTCGCATTACTTGAAGTATTGTCTGGAGAAAAACTGGTAAGTAATCATTTTTTAGTACTCAAACACTTTTTTTCTAATTCTACACATTATTTTATGTTCTTTCATTTTAATTTCACTCATCTTTACGATGGGTGGACTTACAAGAAGTTATTTTCTAAGAACTGCAAAACAGGTTCGGACTACAATCGAAAATTTTCTAAATAGCAAAAAATTGAGTGGAATATTTTAGATAATTATTGTGACCAGAACATTTTTCCTGCGTTTTGCGTAGAATTCTATCAGGTTGGAATTGTTTTAGAGTGCCATACATAATATGAGGTTCTTTTATTTCTGGGTTATAATAGTTATTTAAGATACAAGTGTAAAAAGCCATTCTTTATTGCACGAATGACTAGATTAAAAATACGAACAAAGCGAGTTATTATTATTATTATTATTTTGAATAAAATACTGTAGTCCTTACTGATAAATTTTTTGAAATCGTGCAACAAAAATTTTTCTTACAAAAGGCCACTTTTTACACTGGAAATGTTTAGATACATTATTTTCTAATTTAACTTTAACTTATGTTAGAGATTCTATGTAGTAGCTTGATGCCATCTGTATACATTAAAAAATGAACTAATATGCTATATCATTGACAAATATATTAAATAAGAGTGGTCCAAGAACGGACCCCTGAGGTACACCGGAATAATAATACGATTTTATAAAGTGTGTAAGATTCTGTGAAACTCCAATATTAGACAGTTTTTTAATAAGAATGTTATGATTAAGCCTGTCAAATGCTTTTGTGAAATCAAAATATATTACATCTGTTTGAACTTGCATCTCAATGTACTCCGATATATATATTGAGTAGCACATATTAAATTGGTGGTTGTAGATCGGCCTTTCGTAAGTCCATATATGCAAATATGCAGCGATATTTCAAAAGATTTGCCAACGTTACAAATGATAGTGATTGGTCGGAATTTTGTTATATCATTTTTGTTGCTCTTTTTATAATCTGGACAAACTTTAGAATACATCCAGCTATCAGGAAAAGAACGGCATGTTATAGCCAAATTAAATAGGATTTTAAGTGGATGGGCGAATTTATTGGCACAATCTCTCAGCAAAAATGCAGAAATGTCATCCGGCCCCCATGATGAACTTCGGTTTCATTTTTTTAAATGCTTTTAGAACATCTTCCTCAGAAAAGGAAACCAACTTGATGCTATTGTGATTTAAACTATTATCATCTGAATTTATATTTGCCGGTTCACTTGCTAACAATGATATTTCAAAAAATTTAGCGTACGGGTTAACAATATCCTTTGGGTGGTCGAGATATTCGTCATTGTAATACATATGTTGCAAATTTTGAGCTCTACAATTTTTCTCCTTACACTTTTTTTCCTTCGACCAATAGGAAACGAGATAAATCGATTCCAAAATGTTTTCAAGATGGCGATGATTCCGAAACAGGTGGGAATACGCCAACTTGGAATTTTACCTTTCCGACGACTAGTAACCATATATCAAAAATTCAACCTACCTACAACATTTTCCACCTGCCACCTTTTTTACAATAGATTGACTCTAGTAGTGCTTGAACTATTAATTAAATACACACGAAAAGTAAGCGAGAAGATAAAATCAACACTGTTCAATTAAAACAAACAATATACAGACAATTCAACAGCCAGCCAATTAAACAAACACACTAAACATTTAAGTTCGATAATTTCAATTGCAACTGCACAAATAAACTAAGTAAAAAACAATATGGCATAACAGCGCATTGTGTGATTTTAAAATGAACGTAAACATTTTCTTTTCTCTTTTACAGCCCGTGGAGAGGAGCAGGGTTTTGAGAAGACCGCATTTCCTGAGTAATGCCAACACGGCTCTACAATTCCTAACCGGAAAAAGGATAAAACTAGTCAATATAAACGCCAGCGACTTGGTGGATGGGAGACCACCGGTTGTTCTGGGACTTATTTGGACAATTATTTTATACTTCCAGGTATTTATAACACAGTTTTTAGGTACTTGTTAAGCGTTAAACGTGCTATTGATGACTGCCAGGGTTATATTTGATTTAGGTATTTCATAACATGTAAAATAAGAAACATAATAGTTTGGTTGAAAACCGGATCGAAATTTCAAGGTAGTTGTTTTTTGACAAAAGTATATGAAATATTGGAAATTTACATAAAAATATGTTCCTCAAAATCGACATTTTCTCTAGATTCTCTGATGTGACTTCGTACTTTTATGGAATGTAGGATCCTAAATTTTGGAATTGAGAAATAGCACCAGAAATCGGAGACAAGTTGATATTATTTAGAAATGTTCATTTGATTCTTTCCCATAACATATTAATTCTTCGATTTGTGGAAGGTGTTGTTGGCTTTGGGGAGGGGGGGGGGTTGTTTCCAAGACGGTTGGTTCGCTGTATCTCAAAAACGGATGCTAGCAAAAAAAAAACTTTTTAGCAAATGACGCAAATAAGCACACACTAGTTACTGTGTTGAAGAAATGTTTCAAAGAATGTAAATTTCTTCTCAAGCAAAAGAAATCTGATGTCGACACTCTGATTGTAACAGCTGCTAGCTACCAAAAAAATATGTATATATTTTGAATCTATCGATTTAACTATTTCTAAAAAATATATTTGTTATGACTTGAAAGAGAAATTAAAAAACAGAATTCCTTGCTGTCAAATATTAAAAACGGTGTTTGCAAAAAATCGATTTTTTACCCCCATGATGGGATGGAAAAATAAATATTTTCGTGCTTTTACGTTTCTTGCACGGAAAAATTTATACAGGGTGATTCTTTTAAGGCGACCATTAGAATATTTCCCTTTTGCAAATGAGACAGATATTATTTGAGGTTTGGTACCCCACCATACTCGACAAGTGGGAGTCCGAAGATAATAATTTTTAAATAGCGGCAGTTCTGGAAATACCGGAAGTTGTTTTTTAAATTGACATACCTAATTTCTATATATTTTTTTAATTCGGCATTAAATTCTGAGTATAAAGCAGTCAGGTTGTCGGTATTTATCTGTAATACTTTTCGACATATGTCAAATGTCAAAAACTCCATTTTCTCAAATGGCACGTGCCAATTTTTATTATGGCAATCGATGTAGAATTAAATTTGAGGTGAAATTAGATCAACATGCCCTATACCTAACGCATATACATTTTGAATTATTCACAGCTTTTGGCTGACAATTATAATTTATTCAAAAAAGAAACATATAAAAGCCTATGAAATAATTGAAACAATAGAAACAAAAGAATAAAAAAGATAGCAACTAAACTTAGGTAAGTGTTTAATACAACATACTATGTAGATATCTACTTACCTAATTCAGTCTGCACAAGTGGGAGTTTTTAACAGAAGGAATCGACATTTTTAGGCTGTCTCAAATACCCACCTAATCTTTGAAGCTGAAAGTCAAATTCAATTTTCCATAAACGTTTTCTGTTTAGTAATGAATAATCGGTTACATTGGTATATGTGTGATGAAAATTTGTATGGGAACAAATATTTAGAGATTATTAGTTCAAGATTTTGTCGATAACCTTCCATTTCAGTGTGCCGTCCATTGATGGTAAATTGAAAATACATCTAAGAAACAAGTTGATATTAAGGATCAAATAGGCTTACCTAATAAGGACGCTGGAGCGGATGTAGTTGATCTAACAGTCAAAAAGACTCTTGGACATGACCAGGCACCCAGTTTCAGTGACAAAAAGGCGAATAAGATCCTGATTGTTGGAGATGAATATGGTGTTAACTGTGCTCAAATTTTAACTAATCTAATGAATCAAAATTTACGAGTGCAAGACTCAATCTTTAATTAAACCCAATACCAAGTGGAGGGTTTTGTTAAACCGGGCTTTGATTTCAAGGACCTCGCACGAGACATGTTTAATACAACACTTACGTATGGTCAAGATGATTATGTGATTATAATGTTCAACACACATAATGTAATCAACACAAAAGATCTAAATCTTGCTCTAAAATTCTTATCACCTTTAAGTAAACTAACAAATCTATTGATATTATCCGAATGTAATAAACTTGAGGACCATAGGATAAATGACAAAATAGTTAAATACTTAAACAACTACTGCAGTAGGAACAAAAACATTTCAATCAAATTCTTTGCCAATCCCAAACAAACAAAATACAAAATCTGCAGGAGTATAATGTACAATATAATAAAGTTTTCTAAATTGAATTTAAACAAAAAAAAACAGTTATCAAGACAATTATAAGTACGCATACAAAATATCAAAAACGGCGAAACAAAGGGAATTTGCCCGCTTGAAAATAGCACTGATGGTCCCAGTCTACAAGAAGAACATTTTAGCCCCAGGAAATAATTTGCCAATAGAAAATCAACTAGTCAACAGTGAAATTGCTACGTCCAATCAGTTTTTTTCTTCTCGAAGGATAAAATGGACACATAAAAAACCCAGAGAGTAAAATTTACTAGAAATTGATTGAGGAAGCCGTAACGGCTTCCTCAATCAATTTGTGGTAATCCATGACAATAACGAAATTGACTAAAACACTACTATGTTTTTTACCACTATATTTGCACAAAAACGTGACCCAAAAATTAAATTTACATTAGAACGAGAAACAAATCATACAATAAATTTTCTAGACCTAACTATCACACACAAAAATAACCAATTCAAATTTGATATTTTTAGAAAACCTACATATACTGATATAACTATCCCCTTTGATTCTTGCCATCCATACGCACATAAACTGGCAGCATATAATTCAATGCTACATAGAGCTTTTTCATTGCCTTTATCAGAAACGCAAATAAAAACAGAGCTTTCAATAATTCAAAAAATAGCCAAGAACAATGGCTTCCCCACAGAAGTTATCGCAAAATTAATAAACAAGAAACAAAACCAGTATACTTTTAAAGCAATTTATCCCATAGTCAGAGAAGAAAAACAAACACCTCACGCTACACTCACATACTGTGATACACTGACAGAGAAAATATCAAATATTCTCAAATCACATAATATCAAGATAGCATTTAAACCCCAACAAAAATTATCAAATTTAATTTACAACGCCAAGGATAAAACAAATAAATACGAAAAATCTGGAGTCTATAGGTTAAATTGCTCAGAGTGCAATAGCGTATATATAGGTCAGACTGGACGTAATTTTAGAACAAGATACCTCGATCATGATAGGTCCTTCAGACTACAAAAAACAGATTCTGCTTTTTCTAATCACATATTAGAGAGTGGACATAACTTCCCTGATATTGATAATATAGAAATCCTACACTATGCCAGCAAAGGTTTTAAACTTAATTTGTTAGAAGCATTGGAAATATACAAATACAATAATAAGGATGATTTAATTTTGTTAAATGATCAATTAGATATTATGTACTCACCTCTTTTTACTGCTACCAAGATGTAATTAAAATTTCTGAGAAACCCCACCCTTAGATAGTTAGGATATCATAAAATACCTGTATACTTTCATAATTCTCTAATCTGTATTTCATTCTTAATTGAATCATTGTTTGAAAATGACCTAAAAAGGGTCGAAACTGCAGTCACGTTTTTGTGCAAATATAGTGGTAAAAAACATAGTAGTGTTTTACTCAATTTCGTTATTAAAATTTACTACATATAAATATACAATGTTTAACAAACAAGGTAAACATGTTACAACATTTTGTTTATGATATAAACCCAATATTTCTCTGTATCAGTGAACATTGGCTGACAAAGGAATTGTCTCGTCCAGAAGTCTCGAAGAACAGGAAAACCTTGTTAATACAGTCCCTCGGCCAGTTTAATTCGTGGTACTATAAAAACAGACTGATTATTAACTACGATAAAACAGTATGTGTATTGAAACATATTCTATAAAGAATATGTTTTATTACAAGTATAAGCAAAAAAAACAACAAAAAAAAGTAACTTTTAAATAAGTATGTGTATTGTTTGAAACCCAAAATAGAAATATCTATAAAAGTATTAATATATCTCTAAATAGTCAGTAATTAAGCATACAAAAAAATACAAATTTCTTAGGAGTTATTTTACATGAAAATCTCGGATGGACAATACATATTGATCAACTCTGTGCCAAATTAAGTAAAACATGTTTTGCAATTACCACGCTAAAAAATAATCTAGATCAAACCTCTTTGATAAGCGTGTATAATGCTCTCTTTTATTCAAAAATATCATATAATATAATAGCATGGGGTCAAAGTGTGGATTTTCAGAGATTTTTCGTCTTGTAAAAAGAATATTGAGGGTAATATTCAATATGGAGTACATGGAATCCTGTCGTGATACCTTTAAAAAAAATAACCTGCTCACTGTTACATCGATTTACTTATACAAGATATTCATATACATATATGGTATAAAGAACAAACTACCAGCATAATGCTATACAACCATGAATACAATACGCGAAATAGAAATAACATACATTAATAAGCATAATCTAACATTTGTATAAAAAATCCCCGTTATGTGCTGGCAGCTTTTTATTGAAAAAACTGCCTGCTGATGTAAAAGAGACTAAAAACATAAAGCAGTTTAAATCAAAGATATTTAAATTATTATATAGTAAATGCTTTTACTCTATGAATGAATACATAAATCAAATACAGCGAACTCTTTTCCTGTTCCCTTTTTTATTGTGACTTTAAATCATGTAATATACAACCGCTAATAACTATATTTCTTCCGTATTTTATGTGTGAGTAATATGTATGTATGTAGCTACTCTTGTATTTATATACAATTTTAAATTTATTTTCCATATATTCGATTCGTATTCGATCTAATCTTTGTAATTGGCAATAAGAATAAATAAATAAATATATCTATCCATCTATCAAATGGACGAAGCACCAGCACATTCAACAAATGCTGTAGATTTAACACTGAAAGAATTGTTTCAAAAAAGATAGTGGAGACAATAGAGGTCAATTTCTTTGGCCCCCTGGATCGCCAGATCTGACACAACTAATTTTTTATTTATCGGAGCGAGTTAAGGATCTGATTTATCAAAATGCATCCACGTTTAGGGAAGACTTAAGATTAAAACTAACATTAGCCATGAATGAGATTGATGGAAATAACATCAGAAATGCCACCACAGCAGTTCAACGTCGGATTATTGAGTGTTTAAACCAAAACGGTGCATCCATCGAGCATCTTCTGTATTATATGTAGTCTTTGCCATTTTATGCTAGATATTAGGTAGGTAGATATCTACATAGTATGTTGAATTAAACACTTACCTAAGTTTAATTGTTATTTTTTGTTCTTTTGTTTTATTGTTTCAATTGTTTCATAGGCTTCTATGTCTTTTGGACAAATTTTAATTTTCGACAGAAAACTGTGAATAATTCAGTAAGTACATGCGTTAGGTATAGGACATGCAAGTCCACCTCAAATTCAATTATACATCGATTATCGTAATAAAATATAGCACGTACCATTTGAAGAAATGGAGTTTCTGACATTTTTTAATTGTCATTTTCAAGAAAATCGCAGCAACCACTGGAAACTTTGTTAGGCTTATCGTGGCCACTTAAATGATTCCTTGAACTTTAGGGCATCGATTGGAGAAAAACTTATTTACCTGGCCTGAATGGTTTAAGAGGACTGAATTTTTTAATAAATATTGACATATATCAAGAACTATTACAGATAAGTACCGACAATCTCAACGCTTTATACTTAGAATTTAATGCCAAATTCAAAACAGATATAAAAATTGGGTGTGTCCGTTTAAGAAACAAAGATGCCATCAACTTCCGGTATTTCCGTGCCGCCATTTTGAAATTATTATTTTCGGACTCGCAATGGTCGACTATAGCAGGGTCTATCTCATTTGCAAGTGAAAAATATTCTAATGGCCACCTTAAAAGAATCACCCTGTATTTAAGAGAAATAAAGAATGCCACCGTGCAACGCGATCAACAATACATAACAAAAAAATCGAAAGTTTTTAAATTTCCATAGCATAATTAACGTTTTTAAACATAAAGGGCGATTAGATTCTTGCAATTAGAATCATCAAAATTCGAAAAATCGAAGAAATTAAAGAAGACTGAAATACCTAAGTCATATATACCTTCAGTTACATATCCTTAATCATTTGTTAAGTTCAATACATAGACAGAAGCTTGTATTGAGTAGCCTAAGCGTAGAGAGATCTAAATATTTTATTTATTAGAGTATTGCTATGCACTCTATTTTATATAATTTAAATTTTAAAAAGCTTCGCAGTAAGGACTCGGAAATTTATCGTATGGTGAGTTATTTGAAAATTACACAAATGCTTATAAATATAGTGGACGATTTCTTTGAGCTATGAGACTAAAACCAGTATAGTCCGTGGTTCCAGTAGCACATATTGCAATATACTTTTAGTGCATATATTACACGGGATTTCCTTGAATTGTAGAGCACATTTTTCATGAGAAAGAAACTAGAGTGCAAAACATTAAGAACATTTTTAGTAGTATTACCCGAATAAAAAAATTTCTATACGAATAAACATACTAAAACCGTTCAAAATCATGATTAGTAACTTTCAAGTCATTTAAATATGTGGTGAAAAAATCGTGATTTGCAAAAAGGACGAGTATCAATAAGGCCCAATTTCCACCCCAAAATAAAGAAAAATTATATTGGAAAAATATGGACGTATTTTGTACATTTTCTGTAAGTAGACTACCTCCTGCCTGATAACAAATTAGCATTGTAAGGGAAAATACCGCTGCCTAAGGAATCACGACTTCCACATCCAGATTTTTTATCCAAGTTACTTTAAAGGAAACATCTTGACAAGATTTGCGGAAACGTAGAAATTATTGGTAATAGAATTTTAATAATATTTGGGGCAGATGTCATAGAAAAGTTTGAGGCGTTGGTTTCTACCATATACGTTAAAAATGAAGTTTCTACTTATTTTCCCCTATTCACAACTTACCCCCTCCCACCCCTTCAAAGGAATCATCTCAGTAGTCAGATGTCATTACAATACATACGTGTACCAACTTTCATGTAAACATCTCAATTGTATGTTATCAATCCCATTAATAATGGAGCCGAGGTGGTGGGGCTTGAAAAATATTAAAAAGAAAACTGAGGCCTTGGCTTCTAGGACATACACCGAATTTCAAGTTTCTATACTCTTACCAGCTTGCTTTACTTATTTTCCCCTATTTACCCCCATTTAACCCCCAACCCTTCAACGGAATTATCTCAAAATATAATCTAGATCCAGATGTCATTATAATACATACGTGTACCAAATTTCAAATGAATATCTCAATTTTATTTTATTAACCCCTTTAATAATGGAGTAGGGGTGGTGGAGGTTGAAAAATATTTAAAAAATTGAGGCTTTGGCTTCTAGTACATACACCGAATTTCAAGATACTGTACTTTTACCAAGTTGCTTTACTTATTTTCCCCTATTTACCCCTATTTAACTCCCCAACCCTTCATCCGAATAATCCCAAAATATAATCTAGTTCCTGATGTCATTATAATATATGTGTACCAAATTTCAAGTGTATATCTCAATTTTATTTTATCAAGCCCTTTATTAATGGAGTGGGGGACGAAAATTATTATAACAAATTTTGAAGCCTTGACTTGTAGTACATACATCCAATTTCAAGTTTATGTACTTTTACCAGCTTGATTTACATATTTCCCTCTATTTACCCCCCAACCCTTTCCCGGATATGTTTAAAAAATAATCGAGTTCCAGAGCTCGTTATAATATATATGTATACAAAATTTAAAGTCAATATCTTAAACCGTTCCGGAGAAATCGTGCGGACAAAAAAAGTTAGACATCAACCGACATACAGACAGACCGACAGACAGACAGACAAAACATTTTTATTTTCGCTCAAATTTAAAATCTCGACGTTTCATGGCATTCTAAACCTATTTCAAGAGAAAAAAAATTGAAATTTCTTTTAGGATTACTATACTTCCAATCCTCTACGTGGATGTAGAAGTAATATGATGCAATATCTTTTTATGGCACGCTAAATTTGGTTTATACAGGATTTTCTTCAAAATTATGCATTTTTTACAAATCGTTCCGAGGAAATGGTCTGTTAGATACCAATATAATTTTTCGTGAAGGTTATGCTCTAATAGGATCCTATCTAAATGTATCTCATATGCTTACTAAAAGTATTGTAAACTGCACTGGATTTCAACACTGCGTTTGTTTTTTATTTCCGTAAAGCACAACAGCCTAGGCTAATATAAACTAAATAGTGAGTGATTTAATATGTCTATCCTAATGTAATAATGTATATTATATATGTCAAAAAATTTTGTTTACATTTAAAAAGTTCAAAATATGTCGTGAAAATCAATGAATTAAAGAAAATATAGAACGTAGTAGCAGGTTTTAGGAAATCATATCGAGACTGAGTAGGTACTATCGCATTAAATACTAGCATCCACTCTATTCTGTCGACAACAAAGTGTCACATGATATTGGAAAATCTGCATCACACATCTAAACTGCTTAGAAAATGCTTGTGTAGTCCTACAACCAAACTTAACTTTTTATGTTTATTTGTCTTCTAATTTCGTTTATGCGACCTTAACTAACTAACTAAATTCAGTTAATATTACACGAACGTCATTGACCATTGAAATATTGAGTATTGTTACAGCACCTACTATTACTATTAACTTGAGGTTTAAGCTCGCTCTGCTTTCTTCGGCTGAGTTTAACAATCGTGATTTTTGTGTGTGAGAGCCTTCTATATTTCTGGAAGCATGGAAGCCACGTGGGCTTATTACAAAAACCTGACACCTTGCTATAGCTTGTACAACCCTATAGATTATCTGCTGCCCTACTGCATTGCCATCATCTTAAGTGCCTCAGTTTTCTTTCAAGATGATCTCTTCTTTAATAACTTTTTCCATGTTGATACTTGGTTACTTTCTCTCAGTATTCTTTTGCGCTAATTATTTACCCATTCACTTCACAGCTGATGATCTCTTTCTTGTTAGCTTGTCAGCTTTTTCGTTGTACTCAATTCCAAAGTGTCCTGAACCCATGATAAGGTTATCTCAATGTAGGACTCTTAGTTCTTCTCAGCATTACCATGCCAATTTTTGATGTCACTTTCAGGTTTAAAGCTGTCCTTGGGGACGCCTGAATGTTTGTTAATATATTGATACACCTATTTCACACTCTCGTATTATTCTCTCTTTTAGAGTGCAATATTGCATATATCTCTGCCTGAAAAACAAGTGTGCTGTTCAAAGATATTCTGAATTATAAATTCCTTTTCCAGTATCCTGCTTGGCTCTTGACTCCTCTGGCCTACTACTTACTGTAATCCGTCTCGTTCCATTCTATTCGGCTAGATTCCTTTTGCAGCCTGAAATTTCCGATCTTTCCCCAAATTTCTTCATTACAATAAGGCTAAGGAAGAAATTCAAGGAGGGCCTCCATTGCCGCCAATGGCAGAGTTTGGATTACTCCCCCCGCTGCAGAGTGTTTATGCACCATATGCATACGTAATCATGATGTACGTTCAGTGCACCATGATTGGCCTTAACCTCCATTTTTTCTCGTGAGCACGTCTAGTCAACAAAGTGTTGTTTCAGACTTGTTTCTGGTCCTGTATAGCTCCATACTGTGTGAGAACTAGTCAACAAAGTATTGTTTCAGTCTTGTTTTTGGTCCTGTATAGCTTCATACTATAAGAACTAATATCTTTCCATGAGGAATGTAGGCTGAATCAGTACTGAAATAGGTTTTGTTTACTTGTACATTTAATAAGCCATAACATTAACATATTTCGTATGTCTTGTCTGTCTTGTTATGGATTTTATACCAATTTTTCTATTTTGGTATATTATTATTCTTAAGAACCTGGAAGTAGGCGAAATAGTGTGTACTATGTGTTATACATATATTTCTTTGTTTTAAGTATCTTTGTCAAGTGTGGATAATTTCAACAATGTTTTGACAATTAGGATGTATTAAAAAGCACAGTGCTCAAAATACTGGAGTTGAGTGAGTTGTAAGCACAACAACGGCTGCTAAGAAACGAAAAACGTATATCTATATTAATACCTGACGAACAAAACTATTTCCATTTTTTTTTCACGATAGTGTGTAATATATTAATAAAACTAGATATAGATGAGACAGTTTGTTTTAATTGAGCCTCAATATTGGATGGACATATTAAATATTTCACCTTACCCGTTACAATCAGTTATACGTTTTTGTACTTTGGATCTTACTTTTTCGCATTATATATAAACAAGCTCGCATGAATATTAAAATAATGAATTAAATATAAATAATTTCGATAAGACATACACAGTTTAAAATATCACGTTATAACAGTTATTTATAGAACTTTGAGATAGATTAACATCACGAATGGGAAAAAAATTAATTTTAATAATTAACAGTTAAGAATTTCCATACAATATATTCGTTTTACTTGGTAACAATTGATAATATAATTAGAAACGTTACTAATAACAATACAATGGAATACATTTGAAAAAATTATCCTTATTGAATACGATTTCAATGCGTGTATGGCGTTTTTGTAAATAAGCACTTTTCATACGAGATATCAATGGAAATTGTGAAATGTTACTACTAATAATTCTTTGTGGGTAAACGGGAGCAGAAAATACTTGAGAGTTCTGTCCTACATATTTTGTGGAATACAAAATCCTCTACCAAAAGGTCCCGTGGCATTTTAGTCCGGTATATTTAGACATCGGAAGGTACAAAAATTCACACCCAGCTAAAAGTTGGTAGGATTGTTCAAAACACCATTATAAAAGAACTCGAAAAAGTCCTCATCGATCCGATGCCTGGAAAAAATTTACGCGGGGTCAAAGGTCACAAAAATGGGGTTTTTTGGCGATTTTCAGCAAAACATTAAGTTTTATCATAAAATTAGCTCAGACGACAATTGTAGATCAGATACTTATCTGTAAAAAATGTCTCGATTCTTTTTTTCTTAAGAGCCACCGTTTCTGAGATATGACGATTCAAAAAGTTGGAAGAGTTGTAATCGTCAAAATATGTATAAGTACGCCACTTATATACATCACTGAAGCTGTAATACAAGTAACAATATTTTTCTATCGGTCAGAGTAACTTACATATATACAATGTAATAAATATGTAAATGTCAGGTAAAAAGAAACCCAGTCCCTCATTTTATACGCCAGTGTAACATTGAGCAACATCTTACTCGTATTACTCACTGCTCGAACTCCAACCGAAAAAAAAATATTTTTTTAAACCTGGAAAAGCTCAACATCAATCGGAAATATAGTCATCGAAAAGTTTATCTACTTTTGCAAAGTGTCAAAATCATATACTATTTTTACACGCAATCACTGGCAGTGATACGACATCTGCATTTTTCAGAAGGGGTAAAACCACAGTTTTTAGAATGTTTGAAAAACAAGATTTAGTTCAAAGTGCTGAAGTTTTTAAAAAGAGTAATTCAAGTCCACAAGAAGTTATCACCAACGGAATTCGCTTTCTTCTTTCTGTGTACGGAGCTCCTAAAAAAACTACCTGCTTAGATAAGTTTCGATATGCATGTTTCGTTAAAGATACTCGAAATAAAAAACAAGTGCAATTAGCTTGTCTTCCTCCAACCTCAGTGGCTGCTCATCAACATCTTTTTCGGGTATATTATCAAGTTAAAGTGTGGCTTGGTCATCTGCTAGACCCAAAAGACTGGGGTTGGAAGTTGGTCGACAATACATTAGAACCAGTTCAGACTTTACTCCCACCTGCGCCAGAAAAACTGCTAAACACAATATTTTGCAACTGTAAAAAGGTATGTAGTGCTAAATGTGGTTGCAAAAGTTGGACTGTTTTGTTCTCTAGCATGTACAAATTATCAAGGTCGGTCGTGCTCCAATGTTGAATCAGCAACAGTAGAAGATTCGTTTGATAGCAACGAGGAGACATGCGATGTATCACTATTGAGGCAATTTACTTGCACCTAGGATAAAGAAGAAGAACAAGAAAAAGAAAAAGAAAAGGAAAAACAAGAAGAAAACGAAGCAGAAGTATTAGAGAATTATGAATCAGACGAATAAATTTACCTATTTTTTTAAAATTTACACCGCTTTTATCATTGTCAACCCTTGCTAATATCTTTTATTATTCAATAGTTTCAAATAAACAGAATCACAACAGACCCGTGGAATAGGCCTACCGGGGAAACAACGTTAAAAAAAAGCGCTAAGTACACTACCTCAAAGGTGGCGTGGAAACGTATGCATATTATGACGATTACAACTCTTCCAACTTTTTGAATTGTCATATCTCAGAAACGGTGGCTCTTAGGAAAAAAGTATTGGAACATTTTTCATAGATAATTATCTGATCTATAATTTTCGTCTGAACTAATTTTATGATAAAACTTATCGTTTTGCTGAAAATCGCGAAAAACCCATTTTTGTGACCTTTGGCCCCGCGTAATTTTTTTTTTCCAGGTATCGGATCGATGAGGACTTTTTGAGTTCGTTTATAATGGTGTTTTGAACAATACTACCAACTTTCAGCTGGGTGTGAATTTTTGTACCTTCACTCCTATTTTTTGGTCTAATTTGACCGGATTATTTTATCAACAAAATAACCGTTTTTTACCAGTATTTTTCTAAGTTGGAATTTCAAGAGTATTAACAAGAAAATCATAAATAGAAAGAAATTATTTGCAAATAAGTCTCCTAATATTTCAGCTGTTCATCATTAACAAAAGGGGTGAGGAAACATAATGCAGAACTGAATTTTTCTTACTTAAATCTTTTATTTAGCTGAGAACCCAGGTGTATGAGACTAAAAATCATAGATTATTTGGTTTCATTGCATCTTACATTAAAAATGGATTTAATAACTGACAAAACAAAAAAGAGTTCTGGTCTCATTTCCACACCACACTACTTCTTATTTACAACTTATTGACAGACGTTTTGTGATCCATGCATTGTTCTTGTTGGACTCCCTATTCTGTATGGCACGTTTGATAGCATCATGCCATCCGTCGTGGTTGCATGTTAAGTGCGCAGCCTCACCAAAGTTTTCTCATTAGCCAACTATTAAGTTTCAATGACGTTTTCCTCGTGCTCTGCCACCTGATTTTCCATCTTGGGCACCTAACTAAAATATTTAAGTGGCATTTCTAGTTGTGATTTACTTCCTTTCAGAAGTATCTCATGGCCTGCGTATAAGTTTATTTCTTCAAAGTGAAGGTTTCTCTTTGCCTTTTCTTTAATGGAGATTTAGCATCCGCCTGATACAGGTGGTGTCTTCACTTTAAAATTGGTAAAAAGCTGTTATTTTAATGATAGAATATCGAGTGAAATAGAAACAAGTTCACACAATTTTGAGATTAGGACTTACAGAAATAGATAAATGAAACATGAAATATTTAGTGTTTTAACGTAGCTTGCAATAAGAAATTGGGTCACCCAAAAAAATTTAAATACAAAATCATGTCTGTATGTATATGTCATAATACATATTAGTAAAATTACTACTGGATATATGCCATCACATTAAATATTGTCAGGTTGCTGTATATAATGCGAAAAACCCTAATAATATTAAATGTAACTATACGAGTGATAAACATTAATCATAACAATAATTTTCGCCATAGATCGAAGAAAACCGAAGACAGCTAGAATACCTAACACAATGGGGAAGCACCAGCAGTTTGGAGAGCGCAGGTACGACTTCCTCAAAAGACAGATGGAAGCAGGGAGCCAGGAAGACACTTCTTCACTGGGTTTCCAATGCGCTACCAAGCGACTCAGGAATAGAAATAAGAGACTTCGGCTCCAGCTGGAGGGACGGCGTTGCCTTCCTTGCTATCATCGACGCCATAAAGAAGAATTTAGTCAACATTGCCGAACTTAAGAAAGCCTCAAATAAAACCCGACTGGAAACCGCCTTCGATGTTGCCGAAACTGAATTGGGAATTTCAAGGCTCTTGGATCCAGAAGACGTAGACGTACCCAAACCCGACGAAAAATCTATTATGACATATGTAGCTCAGTTCTTGCACAAGTATCCCGAACCTAAAAGCACTGGACCTGACGCTATCGCAGCTATCCAAGAGGAGTACACTGAACTGCTCTCTTGGCTGATGAAGAAAACTCAATACCTCGAACACTTGCAACAAACCAACACTTTGCCTTTGAACTATAACGAATATTTGGCGTTTAAATCCGACGTCGACGATAAAGCGAAAGTGTACAATAAACTCAAACACCTGATAGAATCCCAGAGCTTCATTTCCATAGCGAAGGAAAGCTGGTTTGACGTTCACAAGCTTTGGGACAAGCTCCAGCAGCAATTGCTATATTGGCTCTGGCTTTTAGATTCTCGCTTGCCTGGAGACTTTAAATTTGTCGGCGAATGGCTTGCTAAAGCCGAAAGGCTCATCTATTGTGACGAAATCCCCACTGCAATGAACGAAGAGACTGCCGCCATTATCAGTAGAAAATTGGAGGAACACAAAGCGTTCTTTGTCGATTTGCCAACGGTGCAACAAAAGTTCGCACAAGCTTGTCAGGGTCCATTAGCTAGAGAAGTGCCTTCCGAACAGTTGAATAATATGGCTGTTAGACTGAATGATATTGGACCTAAAGCTACTCAACGAAGAGTCCGACTGAAGTTCCTTGAACATAAGGTAAGAAGATTAAGTGTTCATGTAACCTAGGACTTTATTAGAAGCTTCAGTTTACTTTTGTAACAGGTGTTTTATTTGATAAAAAATACATTGTGTGGTTCTTTGTACTTGTGAAAAGTAAATTTCTTTTTTTTTTTCATCACCAAGGTTCGAAATTCTAAATAAATGATTATTTTTTGGATTTAATTCAAAACTGTTTACTACACTTCTTGAAATGTTTTCAACGTTTTCAACAAATTCCAGCAAAAAAAATTGCCATAGTAAGACAATTCCTCTCTAGGCAATTTATATCCTTAGATTTACTCCACTAAAACAAAATCTCGACATTTTGTAAATTTTTGGAAAGGCTAATTGTTTTTTATCAAATTAAACACCATGTATTTTAAACATTAATCCGTTTAGGACATATGTTTATATGACCTTTTTTATGTTTATATGACCTTTTTTGTCTTAGGATTGGTTAAAGTTTGGCTATGTACTTAACTAACTTACTTATCTATGAATTTAAATATAAGAACTACCTGTCTCTCTTATTTAAGTACCATTTTATATCTTCCAGTGTTGCCTTATTGCATTTTTGCAACTTACCGAGACCAAACTCAAAACCTGGACAGCTAAATATGGTCGTGTAGAAAAAGTAATTCAACTTTTAGACCAGTACCGAAATTTCGTATCGAAGAACCACATTTTCCAAGAATTTAATAAAGCCTTCATTGATATGCAAGCTGTCATCGAAGAATATAGAAGGGACGGAAATATAGGTAAGTGACAGCCAGTTTTATCAGATTCTCTATAAATTAATTTTTTCGAGTCAAGATTAATATTTACAATTTAAAATGAATGTAGTCGCAAATCTAGGAGTCAATTAAGGAACAATACACACAGCTTATATCTCTATTTAAACATCAATGTGACGTTTTTCCATCTACCGCGGTGTAACTCACTGCTACCGGCTTGGTAACATATTGAAAATGCTACTAGACATCCATACCCTAGCTAGGATCGAACCCGGATCTCCATGGTCGCAAGCCTGACACCTACGCACTGCGCCACTGAATTGGCATTTAACACTGTTACATACTATTATTTACTTAACGCCTATATATAAGCATCATTTGTTATTTTTGTTATGTCGTGTGCTGGAAATCGGTTCACTTGAATCCAATCATCCTGTCTAAAAATTAAAAATTAAGTAGACGGTGTACGCTTATCTATTCAAAACACCAGAAATGTAAAATTATCTTGTTGAATAGAGTGTAGTTTATCGGTTAAAAATTAATATTTACCTATTCTATTTTCAGATAAGAAAGAAATATTAGAAATCGACAGGTTTATGCGGGACATTGCCGACCGCTGGAAAAACGTCTCGATGGAATTAAGATGCGTCCAAAGCATGTTAGAAGAAGTAGTAGCCTACTGGAGACGTTGGGACTCATTATCCACAGAGTTTGACAACTGGTTGAATAAGGCCGAAAAGTCATTGAACTTGCCAGAAGAAGAGAAGATGGAGTTCTTCCAAGACATCAGCGTTTGGAGGGACAATTACCAGCTTCTCGGCGACACAGTCAGTTTCCTCATAGCAACGTGCGAAGATCACATTGCAGCCGAATTACGTGATCGCTACCAGTCCATGACTGACAGATGGGACAAAATATACCCACAGGTGAACAAATACAGCCACGCGGGCGATATATTGCGAAACCGAAAAGACTTTAGGGCCGGCGTAGAAGTATTATCGAATTGGCTGAGAAAAGCAGAAAACGTCCTAAACTCGCCTTGCTTGGGTTCGATGGACCGAATTAGACAACACACAGAGAACCTCATGAAGCTTCAGGGTGAAGTAGAAGAAATAGAAAACCTATTTAAAAACATCAGCAAAGCCTTCCAGACTCTAATCCAGGACTTATCCAGAGAAGAAGTTGACAAAATGATGACCGTCCTTAAACACGAAAAAGAAGCTCTGGTTAGAGTCCGAGCTTTAATTCCATCTCAGATACACTTATTCAACCAACTGTTAATCCAACAAGAGTCCCTGGAAGCCGGGCAAAGAGAGATCGACGGCTGGCTGGACAGCGCCGAGGGTCTTCTCAGCAGCTTGACGCTAGAAGGCGACAAAGAACAATTAAAAGAACAAATAGATAAAGTTAAACAATTCTTCACTAGGACTTTGTATTACCGTTCGATGCTCGACAGCAAAAACAAGGTGATGAACAATATCATCAAGTCTGTGGACCAAACCAATAACCCAGACGTTGCCAATATGACCGCTAAAATGGAACAACTTAACGACAGGTTTGACTATGTGACGCAAAACGCTCAACTCTGGGAACAACGGCTGCAAGAAGCCATGCGGTGTTGGTACAACTTCTCAGAATGTGAACGCGTTATCTCCAATTGGCTTAACCAAGCCGAGAAGTTAACATTAGAGAAACGTATCGACAACAAGGAAACCGTCGAGGAACACAAGAACTTCTTCCAATCTGTCAACGAAAGGTGGATCCACGACTTGGTGCAAAGCGCCCAGGACCTCTGCAATTGTCTTCCGAAGGACCAACACGCACCCGTGCTAGCATCTGTCAACCAATTGCAAAATAAGTGGAAGGAAATCCTATCCTTTGCACCTCTACACTTAATGCGACTCGAATTCAGACTTGACGAAACGACCTTCAACTATTACATTAAAGAAATAGAAAAGGAAATCAATAACGAACACTTGGCCTTCAGTAGACAAGAAAACGTAGAATCGATAATTACTAGAAATAAAGAATTTTTCTCCTCGAGTGGTCCTTTGGTTGAAACGCGACACTGTTTGGAAAACCTTACGAAAATATCGATGATTTATACGAAGAACTATCCGAAAGATAAGAGCATCGAGGAAGCTGTCGAGAAAGCGCAACAGCAATGGAAGAACGTCAACGTCAAAATTGAAAATCTTAAGCAACAGTTGGACCAAATCCCAGAAAAGTGGCAAACGTACCACGATAAATTTAACGAGATGAGTAAATGGATGGACGGCGTTGATAGTGCCTTGAAGAATATCCTAAACGACGTTAACACCATGGAAGAGTTTGAACGTGAAAAAGCTATATTCCAGGTAAGTCAACACTATTATTTGTCGATACTAAACATTAATGTGTATCCTTAATTTTGCTTCCTGATGATCCAGTTGAAAAAACTCATGGTAATTGTTCATAATATTCAAGCACATATTAGTCTAGCTATAAACATATGTGTACTATACCGTGGTTGTAGAATAGATGTAGTACTAAAGAAAACATCAGCTTTTACCTTCAACAGCTTTAAATTGTAGGGCTAATAGCGTTACGTTTATTTACACCTATTATTTTATTAAAAAAACGGAACATCCAATCTTAGTTTGGGGTGATCAGTAGCCGAGTGACGCCACTTTGACGTTGATATATTATAATGTGGTGGTTATCATTATTAGTAGTAATTCGATCAAAATTTGGTAAAGAATGATAATATGTACATTTTTTTGTAGCGGCAGCAGCTTTTGACGACGAAACGTGCAGTAAAATATTATATGGTATTTTCTTCGTATGGCCATATATTTTGTCTCTGTAACTGTAAACCGGAGTGTCTTTTAAGACCTAACGACGTATCTGATGATAACGTGCTATTTAAATCGTACCGAAAATTGCAGCCGTGTTTATTAGTACATCTATTTGATGGCCCGATGTTAGTACATTTGAAAGCTTTCTTTCAGTTAGTTTTTTATAATGAATTAGTAGTTTTACACAATTACACAAGCTTCTCAAAATAGGAAGACAAAATGGTAAAAACCAAACTAGCATTTTTTACTACCAAAAAGTCATCTGCAAATAGTTTAAAAAAGCAATTGCTATTAAATAGTTATTACAAGCTAATAGCCTAAGCTTATTTGCAAAATACTACAGCTGCAGCTAAAAGAGGTTCTTATAACAGTATTTCATTTTTATTCCTTGTAAGTTCTTTTGAAGAAGTAATCAATACTACATATTAAACCATTTTCTTTAGAACATCTGTAAAGAAGCCGACTCAAAACGTGAAGATATGAAGTGGCTGGTCCAAACATTGGACTCTCTGACTTCCCACTGTCCAGAAAATCAAGCTGTACTAGAACAAAAAAATCTAGAAGCACTTATAATACGATACAAAAACCTAATACCCTCCCTAGAAATAACCATGGTCAAGACGGACACCTTATCCAAATGCTATACGTACAGGAGAGAAGTAAGAGAAGTTTGCGAATTACTCAAGCAAGTCCGTGAACAATCAAAACGGGAAAGCAAACCGAAATCGCTAGAAAAGGTACCCGAATTAATTCAGTATCAAGAAGCTGCGATTTCCCAATTAGACCAACAAAGACCTAATATCATGTCACTGCTACAGAAAGGTAAAGAACTGAGTAGAGACGCCAACGCTCCTAGTTTTATGCCAGTAGAAGTGAAAACTTTAGAGACTGGGTGGACGGAAACATACGATGAAACAGTTGAAACTCTTCATAAGCTGATAGGCACCCATCATTTGTACACCAACTACACCGAGCAAAAGCAAGAAATCAACGAACTTCTGTATCGTGCGGATCATGAAATCAACCGCTTAACACCAAACCAGTTTACAACTAGAAATGTATCCTCAGAACTTCTAGCCAAACAGGAGATGGTTACACATTTGCGAGAAGCAACAGACGACATGCTGAAGAAACTAAGAGACCAATCCGCTAATCTATCCAAACAAGCTCCAGAGCAGAAACCGAAACTAGAGAAAGAAGTGCAAGAGATCGAACACCGCCTCAATACTACCTTAACCAACGTTACTGAGAGAGTTGTATTTATGGAACAATACAGTACCAAATTGAGTACCTTCCAAAGCAAACTTGGACAATTACAGAACTGGACTGTGCAAGAGGCCCCGCAACTGTTGTCTTCCGTGGACGAATATGCGCTCACGCCAGAAGACAGGGTTCAGAAGGCAGAGCAATTACAAAAGGAAATCATACACAAAATACATATATTAGACGAATTAGGTAACGAAGCCTCTCAACTTATGGTTGAAGATAATCCAGAGGCCGATAAACTTAAGGCTGAGGTTGTTGCTTTACAAGATCGCGTCGTGGCATTGAATAAGAATGCCGAAGGACAGACAGCGATTGTTGTAAAAGACTTGAAGAACTGGAAACTTTACCAAAAAAGCATACAGGAAATTAAACCCTGGATTGAAAACGCCGAGGTGAAAGTACAGATGGGACTACCTAAGCCGGCCACCCTAGAGGAAGCTGTACAGCTTCAAAACCAAACCAAACAATTCGTAAAGGAAATCGACCAACAGTCGCAAAAGTTGCAAGGAGTATCAAGCTTAACGCAGCAAATATCCATGAAAACTAATGCTCCAGAGGAAATTGACGCTATGCAAACCAGATGGACCATTGTGCACGACACCACAGCTCAATGGGGACAAAAACTAGACAAATTAGTGGCCAACTGGTTAGAGTTCGATAAAAACTCCCAACATCTAGAGAACTGGATAGTTAAAAGCGAAGAAGCCCTAACCGCACATCCGGTAAATATTAACACACCTAACGTGGATAAGCTTGAAAAAGAACTAGCCAAGCTAAAGACTTTCAATAATGAGATTTCCGAACAACAAGCCAAGTTGATTTCGCTAACTCAAAGCTCCGACAGCATTAGTTATAACGTAAGTCCGGAAGGTGCTAACTTAGTCAAAGAACAAGTACACACGCTAAAGGGCAAAGTAACGCAACTCGCAGAAAGCGTACGCGGCAAAATTAACGAATTATCCGACGCTATTCTCGCTAAACACGACTTCCAAACTAAAGTCGCAGATTACTCTAACTGGCTCGAGACCATGAAGTCAAGCGTAGCACAAATCGACGAAGTGCCCGCCGATAAGGTGGAGTCAACCCTCTTAAATATCCACACTTTATTGCAAGAGCATTCCGAGAAGCAGCCCATGTTTAACACAATCTATAACGAAGTCAAGGATATCTCTATCCAATCCTCTCAAAAAGAGTTGGAACCTTTAACGCAGGAATACACGACGTTAGTTCAGCACAACCAAGAAATCGAGCACAATTTACAGGAGAAGAGAACGCAGCTTCAAAAATGGAGTGAACTTCTCAACTGGCACACGGAAACTACAAACCAACTGTCGCATATTAAGTACCAAGCCGACAGCGAGAAAACAGCTCCAGACGTACTCCAAAAACTTATTGCCGAAACTGGCACAATCATCAACAAAGTCATTACATGGAAGCAGGCAGCTCCGGAAATAGACAAGAACCAAGACATAATTATACTGGATAAACAAACAGGTTTACCAAGAACAGCAGATAACACTGTCAGAGAAATCGAAGTGAGTGCGATAAACCTAAAGTCGCAGTTGGCGGAGAAGTTGGATGGGCTGCAAAAACTGAAGTCTCACTGGAATCAGTTCAATACTTTGCAGCAGGCAGTTACATCTGATCTGAACAAGACCAAGGTTCAGTTGGAAGACATCAAAAAAGAAGTGAAACACTCGAGCGATCTGCCAAAAGCAGTCGAACTTTTGAACAAGCTTTTGGAAGCTCAACTAGAAAAATCGCCCGTTAAAGAAGACTTGCGCAAAGAAGCGTTACAACTGATGAAAGAAGACATCCAGAACGTGTCTGTAATTCAAAACTCCATTTCTGAAGTTGAGAGCAACTGGAATAAGGTCAACGAAGATATCAAGGATGAAAAACTGAAGCTGTCTGACATTATATTCGCTTGGAACGAATTCCAAGAAGCTAAAGATCGGGTTGTTAAAGATATTGGTAAAATTGATAAAACTGTTGAGAACCTAGAGGTGCCAAATGATGTAATCCAAGCCAATATTAATGCGGATAAGGCAAAGAAAGCTCTTGAGGCGATAAAGAAATCTAGAGCAGCTTTGGAGAAAGCTGACTCCAAAGGACAAACGATCATAAGAAAATCCGAGAACATCCCCGGTATAGAGTCGGAAGTTAGAAGAGACCTACAAATTGTAAACGACGTTTGGTCCAAAATTTACGAAAAAATCGTCAAAGTCGTTCAAACGACTGAATCCCAAGCGACTATATGGAAACACATCGAAGATACAAAAACCACTTTGTTGCAGTGGCTTAGCGATCAAAACAAAGCGTTAGCATCAGCGGCTGAAAAGCCTAACGAATTAGAAGCTGCAGCTGCCAAATTAGCCAAATATAGAGAAGAACTTCCAGCACATCAAAGACTGAACCAAAGCATACCTCATAAATACGCTCAGTTAGTTAAACTCACAGATGGACGAGAAATACCAACCTTACAGTCACTTGTGAAACTACTTGATGATCAATTTGCTGAATTAGAATCGAATGCACAAACACTAGAAAGAGTTACTTCTACGTTTGGTGAAAAGGAAAAGGCCATTCGTGATGATATTAGAAACGTAGGCACCAAGATATCCACTATTAGAGAAGAAATCATCAAATGTGAAGACTTATCCGGAGATAACGCAAAGATAGTAGAAAGGCTCTTGAAAGTACGCCAACTCAAACAAGAACTACAGGATTGCGATGGCGGTATAAAGAAAATCGATAAAGATATTCAACAGATGAAGCAAGTCTACCCGAGTTTTGGAGAAAGCACCATCCCCAAGGAGCAGCAACTCCTGAAGAAACGATTTGATGCGATTGTAACTCACGAAAACAAAATTGAAAATTCCCTACTTTCCTTCCTTAAGAAATTCCACAACGAAAAGTACGGAGCTCTGCAAAGAATCATAGCAACTCATCGAGAAAAAATCCAGTGGTGTTTGCCAGAACCGGCAAGTGATAAATACAACTTGCAAGTAAAATTGAATGCTCTGGAGCCGATTAAAGCTGCGTTAGGCGACTGTGAGAAACGTAAAGAGGAATTGGAGAATTCCATAGAACTTTTAGAGCAAATCGAATCCCCAGAATCAATTAAGCTAGTGAAGGCCGAAAAAGATCATTTGTTACTGGATTTGGAAAGTTTAAAACAAGATTTTGAAATGACAAAGAACCTACTCGAAAATAATATTTCTATACACAACACGTACGAACAAATTTCAGAAAGTGTTGCTAATTGGTTGAAAGAAACAGAAAATAGGGTTAAAGCTGAAAGTACTTTGCAAATGGACTTAAACAATGTCGACGACAAAATCCAGGAAATCACCAAGTTGCACAAAGAAGTCAAAGACTTTGAAAAAGAAATTAAGAAATTAACACCGATCAGTGAGGAACTCGTCAAGGAAATGCCAGAGTCAAGGGTTAGTCAATACGTTCAACACCTAAACACTCGCTATCAAGCAATTAACAAATTCTTGACTCACTATCTGGAAAAACTAGATGAATTGAACAAATATAAACAGCTGTACCAAAAGAGCATCAAAGACGTCGAAAATTGGTTAGTACAAGCTGAGGAGAAAGTCAAGTCATTTTCTAAAATTGCTAAAAAACCAAATCAATCCACTTTGGAAGAATTGAAAAAGTTTGCGGGTGAAAAGGAAAAAGGACAACTACTGCTAGGAAAAGCCGTCGAGCACGGTGAAGCGCTGTTCTCCGGCATTACACCTGAAAACCGAGACACCATAAGAAGCGAATTGAGGACCCTAAGAGACAAATCTGAGGTCCTTATTGACAAAGTCAATTCTATATACAAGCAAGTCGAGGCGACTTTGATGCAACGCCACTCGTTCGACGACAGTTTACATCAAGTGAAACTGTGGATCGAGGATGCAGAAACAAAACTAGGGGATGAGATGAAACTTGATGCGACTCTTCTAGACAAAAAACAAACTTTACACAATTACAAGACTTTATCCCAGGACGTTAATCTGCATAAGAGCATCCTGAAACAACTGCAAGATAAAATTGGAAACCTGGGCGATGCAGACGCTGAATCGAAACTCGACGAAAGCCTGCAAAGTTACAACAAACTCGCTACAGAAGTAAACAAAAGAATCGAATTATTTGAAGATTTTGTAACAAATCATGAAGCATACAACCAAGCCATTGAGAAATGCCACGATTGGTTGAGCGCCTTGACCGCCGAAGCCGCCCTATTAGTAGATGAATCATCCTCTGAAACTCCAGAAGCCAAATTAACGATAGTAGAGAATCTTCTGTCCCAAAGGGAAGAAGGCGATAAAATTATCGCTTCCTGCAAGAATCAGTTGGAAATTGTGTTAACTCAGACGGCGCCCAGTGGACATCCGCCTTTAATTGCTAGCTTCCAGGAGCAAGAGAAATCTTGGAAACTCTTCCTAGAACTATGCTCGGATGCGCAAGAAAAATTAAACGAAATCAACAACCAGTACACTGAAGTTGGTAAAATTATGGACAGCTTAGAGACTTGGTTAAAAACCAAGGAGAACCAAGTTAAAGATCAGAGCTTGAGAAACACCGAGGATGCTAAGCGGACACACTTGGAAAAACTGAAAGGCCTAGAGAAAGAAATTATAACCAAGGAGCCGGAATTTAACAACTTCACGGAAATGATCAAAAACATTGAAACCGATGCCAAAGTTTCACAGTTAACTACAAGATACCAGTCACTCAAGAACGCAGTTAAAGAAAACGTGAATAGGTACGAAGGTTTCGTTAAAGAACACAAAGACTTTAATGATGAATACAACGAGTTTCTGCATTGGCTCTCAGATAAAGAGGAAGAGTTGCAAGACTTGTGCCATATCGTTGGCGACTTAAACGTCCTCCAAAACAGACAAAAGGAAATAAGGGACCTAATTGACGAAAGAAACCAAAGAAGCACTCAATTTGAAAACTTAATTGAAAAAGGCGAAAAACTGTACGCACATACCTCGCCTGATGGTCGAGAAATAATTAGGCAACAACTAAGGAACTTAAGAACTATCTGGGATACATTCGCAGATGACTTGCAAAGTGCAACCAATAAACTCGACCAATGTCTCACTCAGTTCTCCGATTTCACAGCTACCCAAGAACAGTTGACAAAATGGCTCAGAGATGTAGAAAAGGCGATGCATCAACATACCGAACTAAAATCGACGTTGCAAGAGAAACGAGCCCAACTACAGAATCACAAAATTATGCACCAGGAGATCATGTCCCATCAACAGTTGGTGGAATCGGTGTGTGACAAAGCTCAGCAGCTCGTCGACCAAACGCAAGATAGGTCTCTCAACGTTTACCTACAGTCTATAAAGCAATTGTTTCTCAGCATTGTAAACAAATCGGAGGAACTATTAAAAAATTTGGAAGAATGTGTTGATAAGCACAGCAACTACAACCAACAAGCAGCAGCATTCAAAGATTGGATAGCTGAACAGAACGAAAAGCTCCAGGAATACGACAACATTAGTGGTGAAAAAGCAGACATTGCTAAGAGAATTACAAATATTAACTTCCTTAAGAGTAACAACCAAGAAGAGGGAGGAAAGTTCTTGGAAAATCTTAAGCAAACGCTCATTTTGGTGGCAAAGAGCACTGCACCGAAAGGTGTTGAGGTGCTAAAGAAAGAATTAGAAGAAATGCAGCAGCTTCTTAACCAACATATTTCGGACGTAAACACTTTGATAAATAAACAGAACAACGCATTAAACCAGTGGGAAGATTTCGAAAATACTTTGGAGGGTCTCAATCAGTGGTTCAAGGCAACCGAAGTCAAATTTAGGGACCAGCCACTTCAGGTAATCCTACCCGAAAAAGAAAAACAACTCAAACTCTTCCAAAAGCAACGAGAAGAGGTGTCAGCCAAGGAAAAGGAAATCGACAACTTCGTTGACAAAAGCCACGCTCTCTTGCAGAGCAGCGGCGCCCAAAGAATTAAACCAGTCGCCTCTCAGATAAGTACTAGATTCCAGAACTTGCACAGCTTAACGAAAGATGTTATAAATCGTTGGCAAAATATCGTCGATGATCATAAGAAGTACAAACAAAAACTTGAAGAGACTTCGGCCTGGTTAGAACCCCTTGAGCAACATCTAAGTGTGTTACAAACTGGCGATTTGGCAAATAATGTCGAGGCTACTAGCAATCGCCTGCAAGTACTCATGTCTGAGAGGGAGCAAGGAGAACACAAGGTTAACTCTTTGACGCTCCTTGGCGAGAGGCTTCTACCGGATACTGCCACGCAAGGAAGGGAAATTGTGCGAAATGAAGTGAGGAATATTCGAGAAAGGTGGGACAGACTTGCAGAAGGTAAGTTTAATATTGAAACCAACGAAACATGGTGGAGATTTAATTTTTAATGTTTCATAGGCATCAAGGAACAACAAAAACTACAGGACGCGCAAAGCTTGCAGTTGTCGAGTTACCAGGACATGCTACAACAAGCGCTGATTTGGTTGGATTCTATGGAAAAACAAGTCAAAATAGAACCGTCTTCTTGGGTATCGCTTCAAGAAGTGAGGGGTAAACTTCTCAAGCACAAAACCACCTATCAAGAGATTCTATCGCACAAAAGAATTATCGAAGGTAGGTTATAGTATATTAAGTATTAAGGTCAGTAAGTATTTTTTTAAATAAAAAGTTACTCTAGGGATTAACTACATATAATTTTTTTAGTTCCCTATCTGCACTAGCAAAAGGTAGTGCAAATAGGGAGAATAAAAATTCATCACCAGGTATAGGTGAAATAAAAAAAAATATTTTGTAATGAGTGTGTAATTAATAAACTTAACAAAATAATAAATAATAAAAATTAACAATTTAACTAGAACATAAGAAATCAGTCAAACTTACTAAATCCAATTAAATTATTGTGAATGACAGTCTATTTTCAAAGTGACCACCGCCAAATTCAATACATTTTCTTGATCGATTTGTCATTTCATTTACGCTTTTTCTAACAATCTCTAAATTGTTTTTAATTTCATTGCAAAAATGCTCAATTCTTGCAATCAGCTGCTCTCTGGTATTTATTTCTTCTTTATATACTTCAGTTTTTAAATAGCCTCACAAAAAATAGTCAAGGGGTGTGAGATCTGGTGATCTCGGAGGCCATGCAACGGGACCATCCCGACCAATCCACCTCTTTGAATATTGTTCATTTAGATAGTTTCTGACTCGTACCAAAAAATGCGGCGTAGCCCCATCATGTTGAAACCACATTCCTCTTATGTTTACATTATTTCATAAATTTGACAGGGTATGTTGTAAAAAATCTAAATAATTGTCACCGTTTAAGCGACCTTCAAAAATATGAGGACCTATGAGATTATTATAGAACATCCCACACCACACATTTACAGAAAATCTATGTTGGGAATTCTTTTGAATTATTGCACGGGGATTCTCGTGACTCCTAATATGAAAATTTCGAGTATTATTTATACCATCACGGGTAAATTGAGATTCATTGGTAAACAATACTCTTAACACAGTTCGTCTATGGGATAAAACCCAGCGGCAAAAAGTTAACCGAAATACTTCATCACCTGGCACCAATCGTTGGACAATTTGGATATGATAAGGATGCATTTGATCGCCTTTAATAGTTCTCCAAACTCTGGTTTGAGGAATATTTAATTGTTGACCAATTCTTCTTGTGCTGATTTTTGGGTTCTAGTCAACCATATTTAAAATCAAATCTTTTTCTTGCCGGGTCTGCCTAACAGGACGTTCTATTTTCATGATTGAGGGAACGGTTTCAGTTTCAGAAAGATGTCTAAACACTCTATAAAATGTTTTATAATCTGGTACCCGCTGATTTCCCAACCGCCGTCGGTATTCCCTTTCAGCAGCTTTTGCATTGCCATTGCAATATCCATAGACAAAAACTATATTTGCGTATTCTCTACTCGTGAATGTAAACGGCATGATCTAGAATTATTACAAGACAATATTGTAACCAGTAAAAGCAAGTGGTGACGTGACACTTCTTAATTACAATATGACTGATTTTTGACAGGTACCTACTTGATTATTAAAAAGTACGTTGCCATAACTTTTAAAACAAATGTAATGGCAAGACTAGATGATTGTAACAATTAATTACTCTTGCAATGAATTAAATATTGCTGAAACCAGAGTTTGGAGAACTATCTTTTGGTAGTGCAGATAGGGAACAAAAAAATAATATGTGGTTAATCTCTAGAGTGACTTTTTTCTCTCAATTTCTCATTTAAAGAAAAAAAAAATTGAACCCTCAACAATTTAATTTTTTTATTTAAACAATGAAATGGTGCCAAAAGATTTTATTATGAGATGTTGTATCTTTCTAGGTGTAAATTAATATTTTAATGTCAAATATTTTATAAACAGCATACAGAGTGTTATTTTCTAGGAACAACTTCAAACTATTTTTATTCAGGGTCCAGCCCTGATATTTTATTAATATCCCAGGCAATAGATAGTGAATGACTACTGTAATCAAAATAAAAAATTTCATTGAATTCCGCTTACGCATTACAGATATATGGCGAAAAGAATATTCTTTCAAAAAATATAACATACCTTGTATTTCGAAAACGGGGCCGCTTTAGCCATTACTGTTTGGGGATTTAAGATCACCTCAATGTTTTCTATCTTTTGGTAAAGTACGACCCTCTCCTCACGAATCACCCTGTATATGACTGAAATCAAGAATATTTGTTACTTCCTTGACATATATTCCAGCTTAAAATGAAATTTCACCGGAAAATGAATCGTGTCCGTCAGCTCTAGATTTTCCTCATTTAATTTTTGTCTCATTTTATTGTTCCATATTGCTTCAACTTTATTAATAATAACAGAAACCATACGGACATTTCACCGGACTTCCAAAATTTCTTTTTGGCGCTAACTTAATTCTGGAATTCCTTCCTTACATTCAATCATTTTTTCCAGATCTCGATATTCTACAGTTAAATATTCTCCTTACTGCGTCATCCTACATTATTGCTTCATTTTATTAACAGGAACCGCACCGACTTCTTACCGTATCGCAATACTGGGTGCGTTTTTTTTTCTCCAATTCTGCCATCGAAATACTAAACTTTATCGTTTTTTTTTTGTATTCGTTCATACTACGACCCCACGCATTCTGCTTTCAATAGGAAGTTTATTTCCTATATCACGAATTATATTTGCCGAATCTGCATATGCTTTTATATATTAATAATAATATCAGAAAGATTTACTCATGCATATGAATGTCTATACCGTCATTCAATATTTAGCATAACCTAAGAAACTCAAGACATTTTTTCATCTTCTATACAGATTCAGCAAATTTAGTTTAAGGTACGTAAACTTGTTTCTGCGCAGATAAACCACGCCTTGCCGTAGAACAATGCAGGGCATTGGTATAAAACAATAGCGCCATTGCTTGACCGCGTCAAGTTGAGAACAGCGCACCCATTCTGCTTTTAATAGCGTAGCTGTTTAGACGTGTGGGAATAAAATAAATTAATCTCAATTTCGTTATTAAAATGCCGTGTGTTTATACAACTGCAGAAAAAGTGCAAATTTTGAAGTGGTACTTCGGGGGCCATTCCACTGAAGACACAATAAATTTATTTACTGTGACCAATCCCCTCAGCTAGCATAATTTCATACATTATTAAAAAATTTGAGAATTTCGGGTGTGTCGTGAATTATTGTAAAAAATGCTGTCAACCCGAACCCCGTCATCAACAAATGAGCGAAGAACGTGAAATTCGCGAAACTAATGTCTGTGCACTTGTTGAAACTAGTGAACCTTGTTCTAGCAGGCAAATTGCTGATGAAGTTGACATGAAGGAAAGAACTGTAAGAAATATTTTGAAAAGAAATGGGTACAGTTGTTTTAAAGTTCAAACGACGCAAGAAATATTTCTCGAGGACAATTTCAAACGGATGGAATTTTGTGAAATCATTATAAATAATGAATGAGAATGAAAACTTCTTAAAAAATATATTGTTTACAGATGAATCATCCTCTTCATTACATAGGAAACACAATCCATCCATAGTACGATATTAGTCTCGGAAAAATAAACATTTGAGTGTTGCTGTGCGAACTCAGTATCCTCAAAAGTTGAACGTTTCGACGGGAATTTTAGACAATCATATTATAGGCCCACTGCTAATCGATGGCAATTTAAATGGAAATAAATATTTAGAGCTTTTACAAAACCAAATAGTTCCTGCAGTTCAAAATCTTCCTGTCAACTTTGACGACATTTGGTTTCAACAAGACGGCTGCCCAGGTCACAATACCTTAACCGTTATTAATTTTCTGGAAAGAACATTTCCCAATCGTTTAATAGCTACGAGGGGAATGATAAAATGGCCCCCCAAGGTCGCCTGATCGAGCACCCCATGATTTCTTTCCGTGGGGCTTTTTAAAGGAAACCGCGTACAAACATGCGTTTGAACGAGCCAATAATTTAGTTGAATTACGGGAAAAACTTATTCAACTTTGTGCAAGCATTACTCCAAATCAACTCAATGATATGAGAGGTTCATTGTATAATCGGTTTGGCTATTGTTTGGCACAAGAAGGTGGTTTGTTTGAATCCTTACTTTATTAATTTATTGTTTGATAATTATTAGTTGATTTTAGTTTCTGAGGGTTATTTAATTTTATTTTAATGTTCTATTTTTTAATTTAATAAGAATCAATTATTTTTTGATAATTATTAGTTGATTTTAGTTTCCGAGTTATTTAATTTTATTTTAATGTTCTATTTTCATTTCGGTTTTAATAAGAATTATTATTTTATTCCCATAGCATTTACGGCTAAAAAGAAACTGCAGAAATGCTTTCAATAGAAGAAATTATTTGTCAAAAATGTGACAAATAACTTCTTCGCTTTTAACGAAGAGATATTGTCTCGTTTCGTATTAAAAATTATTACCTACATCTGCACCCATCTTAGTTCATGCCGTACTAAATTCAATTCACTGTGTGCCTCTGCATTCACGATTTATGGAACTAGCGGGGCGTGGTCAATTACATCGTTATTCCTATACCCTAAACTGCATTTGCCGAATCTGTATACAATTTCAGTTTTGTCGTTTTATCAGTAAATGTCATTCTCTCTACTCTACTGCCACTGGATGCAAGCCAAAAAAACGCACCTACTGCCTTCTGCCATTTTGACACCAACTAAAATAAACATTTCAAAATGTCAATGTCAAAATTTTTATACTAATTGTTAAAAAGCCTTAAATGCATACTACTACTACTTAAGGTGTCTTAGTTCTTTTGCAACCTATGAAGATACAGTTTTTATTTCCAGGAGTTACGGAAAAAGCCCAGACTCTAGTGCAGCTAACAAACAGCAAAGAGAAAACAGCAGAAGTTGAGGAAAGCATCAAATCTATTAACGAGAGGTATCAAAATCTGTCGAAAACGGCGCAAGGTAATATCAAGCAACTAGAAGCTTGCTTGGATACTTACCAGCAATTCTACGACTTACACAAAGCTCAACAAGACAATCAAAAGCAACTTTGGGATAAACTCAACAGTTACGTTGATTACGGAGGAAACAAACAGATCCTTGAACAGAGGCTGAACAACATCATCGACATTCAGGACCATCTGCCAGAGAGCAATATTAAACTGAAGGATCTCGAAAATCATGTGGCAAACAAAATTTCCACATTGCCAGCTCGAGCACAAGAAGCGATGCAAAGGGATTTTGCCACCCTTAAATTCGATCAGGAGAAATTTGTAGCTGCTTTGATGGATATAAAATCTGCATTAGAGAATAGACTGAAACAGTGGAACGATTATGAAACAACTATGGATAAACTATTATCTTGGTTGGCTGAGGCTGAGTTGTCGCTAAAAAATTACACCTTGAGAGCTACCGTTGAAGAGAAACAAGAGCAGTTAGAAAAATACCAGGTAAGAATATTTCTACCTGGTTTTTTTATATCATTTAATTTTTTTGAATCAATTCTATAGGACCTAGCTAGAGTGATTGAATCACGCAAAATAGACGTGAAGGATTTCGTTACCATTACAGATCACTTGGAGCAAGTAAGATCCACAACTATCGTTATTTATCTGTTGCACTGTTCTATATTTTCATACCTACTAGTTGGTGTTTAGAAGATGACAAAAATTGTTGGCAATTTTAAATAATCTCAAAGTTTAAGGATTGTATGGCGGATCTCGTTACGCTATATAGTGTTGTTTAGATAACGAATTGAAAACTCAAGGCCTTTCTTGAAAATTATCATACCTCAAACATACTTTGTTGTAATTGCAAAACTGTTAATGGGGTCAGTGAAGCGCTTTATCTCTAAATTGTCGTGTTTGGATTTTCATTATTCTCTCTGTGGTGTCTTTTTAAGACTATACAGTATGCCTCATTTTTCATGAGTCCCATATCACAGCGCCTTTATTAACAATGCGAATTTTTTTAAATTTGGGTGGAAGATACTTACTTACCCACGAAGAGATTGTATCACGGTGAAATATTTAAAAATCTATCAGTGGGGTTCGTCTTTATGAAGAAGAATGAATCTAAGTTTATTAGGCAAAGTTTTAACTGTAAGGCAGTATTATAATCTTATCCGTTGTTATCAAAAACTCACTAGCACCGAATTTCAATAAGATAGTGTACTTGGTATTATTCACGTAATAAGAAAATAAAATTTCCCTTTTTAAAGTATCAATTATTAGTCATAACTTTATTATAGGACGTAATGAAGAATTCATGAAGCTCGAGGAAGACAGGCTTCCATTTAGAATCAATCACGTGACGTTAGTCAGTGTATTTAACAGTCTAAATAAAAAAACCGCTGCCTAAGGAATCACTACTTCCACATCCAGATTTAACTTTAAAGGAAACATATTGACTAGATTTGCACTTTAGTATGTGGACATTATTGGTCATAGAATTTTAATAATATTCGGGGCAGATGTCATAGAAAAGTTTGAGACGTTGGCTTCTACTATATACGATAAAAATGACGTTTGTAGTTTACCCTACTTATTTTCCCCTGTTCACAACCTGTCACCTGCCACCTTCCACCCCTTCAATGGAATCATCTCAATCTGATGTCATTACAATATGTAATTGTACTAACTTTCAAGTCAACATCTCAATTCTATGTTATCAATCCCATTAATAATGGAGCGGAGGTGGCGGGGTTTGAAAAATATTATTAAAAAATCTGACTCCTTGGCTTCTAGGACATACACTGAATATCAAGTTTCTATACTCCTACCGGCTCGCTTTACTTATTTTTCCCTATTTACCTCTACTTACCTCTCACTCCTTGAACGCAATCATGTCAAAATATAATTTAGTTTCAGATATCGTTATAATACATAAGTGTACCAAATTTCAAGTGAAAATTTGAATTTAATTTTATCTACTCTTTTAATAAGAGTGGTAATGGTGGGGGATGGAAACTATTATAAAAAAAACCTGAGGCCTTAGCTTCTAGTATATACACCAAATCTCAAATTTCTGTACTATTACCAGCTTGCTTTACTTATTTTCCCCTATCTACACCTATTTAACCTCCAACCCTTCAACGGAATCATCTCAAAATATAATCAACTTCCAGATGTCGTTATAATACGTGTACCAAATGTCAAGTGAATATCTCAATTTTATTTTATCAACCCCTTTAATAATGGACTAGGGGTGGTGGGGGGTTGAAAAATATTATAAATAATCTGAGAGCTTGGCTTCTAGTACATACACCAAGTTTCAAGTTTCTGTACTCCTACCAGCTTTCTTTACTTATTTTTTTCCCCCTATTTACCCCTATTTAGCCCCCAATCCTTCATCAGAATAATCCCAAAATACAATCTAGTTCCTAATATTCTTATTATATATACGTGTACCAAATTTCAAGTGAATATCTCAATTTTATTTTATCAATCTCTTTAATAATTAATTATGGGGGTGGGGGTGGTATCAAAAATATTATAAAAAATTTTGAGGCTTTAGCTTGTAGTAGATACATCAAATTTCAAATTTCTCAGGTCTTACCAGCTTGCTTTACATATTTTCCCCTATTTACCCCCAACCCTTCACCGGATATCTTCAAAAAAACAATACATTTCCAGATCTCGTTACAATATATACGTGTACAAAATTTCAAGTCAATATCTTAAACCGTTCCGGAGAAATCGTGCGGACAAAAAAAAAAAAGTTACAGACAGAGCGACAGACAGACAGACAGAAATTTTTTTTCGTTCAAATTTAAAATCTCGACATTTCGTGACATTCTTAATCTATTTCAAGAAAAAAAAATGAAAATTTTTTTACGTTTACTATACTTCCTATCCACTACGTAGATGTGGAAGTAAAATAAAATAATTACCTTGGAAATAAAAATTGTTCAATATTAAACTAATTTAACATTCTGAATGTAATAATAAGCACCATATTATGTGCAAGCTTTAACGAAAATTGATCGATATTCAATTTCTTATGTTTTCTAAAATCATACTGATAATAGCAAAGCATATCTTTAGTGGGATTAAATTTCTATAACATCTACCTTTTAAACATAAATTGGCCATGGCGACTATTAGGCAAACTGTGATTTAATAATCTATGTAAGTTTTATTATTTATCGAATTGTTCATGAATTAAATTCGTCTAATTTTGAACTTCTCTTATTTCCAAGTCAATTATTATTTGATTTAAACTGTTAAGTAAACTGACTGACGTCACGTAATTAATTATAAATGGAAAGCCAGTCTTCCTCCAGCTTAATTAACTTTATTATGTCCGAAAATAAATTTATGATTGTAATAAATGGGAAATTTTATTTTCTTATTACGCGAATACCAAGTACACTATCTTGTTGAAATTCGGCATTTGTAACTTTTTGACAACAAATGAGATTATGAGATTGTTTCACAGTTAAAATTTTGCGTAATGTCTTTTTTTGAAAATTAGGTTCATTTTTCTTCATAAAGACGAACGTCACTGATGGATTTTTAAATATATTACCGCGAGGCAATCTCCTGATAAGTAAGTATTTTCCACTAAAATTTTTTTAAACTGCATTGTTTTAAAGCACACAAAAATTCATACATTTCCAGAAACCTATCTAAAATTGCCAGTTTTTGTTCAATGATCATTTTTCTGAACCCCAACTATACTTCTATAAATACTTATGTTTAGTTGCATTCTTAGTCTTTTAGGTGGTGGGCCTTTTTCTATATCGTTGTTGCTCTTGTCTGTGAATGTATCTCTGTAGCGTAGCATAATATTTACTTCCGTCTTGTTAAATCCAGGTGGTGGCTCTATCTTTCTTAATGTTACACGAATGCATTTTCTATTCGATGTAACTATAAATATTGTAATTTCAGGCTCTCATCCTAAATCTGCGTCAAAACGAGGCAGAGTTCGATAAGATGTCTGATGATTCGACTGAGCTGGTACAGAACAGCGGAGATACGAGAATTTCTGTCAATGTACAGCAAGTAACCTCCAGATTCCAGTCCGTTCAGGTAACTGCAAGAGAAATTTTGAAGAAATGTGAACAGGCTTTGGCAGATCACAAGCTGTACAACGAGAAATACCGACAGTGTTCTGATTGGATCACCGCTGCTCAAACCAGGTATATTTTGATTGATTTGAAACTAGTTTTATTTTTATAATACGTTAGAGGTAGTAAAAAAGTCTCCAAATAATGAATAAAATTTGTGACAGAGAACTTTTTCCACAAGCATGTCTTAAGGTACTTACTTGTCAAGAAATTGTCTGGGGCACGTACGCAAGCGGAATAATTACACACACATGAGGCCCGTGCAGCGTCACCAACAGTAGAATCGGAACAGATAAGAATAAGACGCTTGCGCCAATATTTTTCCTCGTATTTAGATCCGGCCTCTTTTATCCCGAAATAATTAACAATTTATCCTATAGCTATCAGATTTAAAATTATTTACATTTTATTATGTTTATTGATTATATCCATGAAAATTAATGTACCCTTTCAAATAAGACCAATTTACACTATGTGCGACTACCAATACCCATACATCTAAATCGGGCCTATATTTACGTCCATACTCACAGTACTTCTGCACAGTGGGCCACGTAGATCTAGTATTAATCTCGTTTTATACGTGGACCGTTCTCAGAGATATGTTTGTATACTCAAAAGGTTATAGTACAAAAACTTATCCCCTATTCTCTGTCAGGATTGCTGCTTCACTATGATTATCTAATCTTGATGACTCGACTTTCCACTAATAAACAAGTAAATTAAACACGCATTTTCAATAACACTTAAACTATTTTTTACAAAAGAACACGAAATTAATCGTGTTTAGAAAATAGAACAATAATAATTAATACTTAAATTAAAACAAAGAAAATGCAACTTAAAAGTTAAACAAATAAGAAAACTAGACCGTAGTCTCGAACTTAAGCGAGAAAATACTTCGTTAAAGGAGAAAATCGTTAACACTCGAATTCAAACTGATTGCCAGAAGGACCAAAATACAATACCATTAATGAGCATGAAGTTTATTTTTTCTGAAAACTATACCCGAATGAGGCAAAATTTAATTTGGACTCTAATGAAAATGAACTAGCTTTTAGTATCAAATCTCAAAATACAAAACTCCACGCAGTGACCCTAAAAATTTCCGCACTGAAAGGAGGACAATGATCACAAACCGAGAGTCGAACGAAAAGTGTCTTATTTCGTTGAAGGGATTATCCTAGTCAATCTCTTGGTGAAATAGGGCGGGGTACTTCTGAAGTACTTGCACCAATGAAATGCGGACCCGCGTCTAGCTAGTACTTGGTCTCCCAGCGGCTTGCGTCCTCTGGGTATGCGTTCGGCAACTGACGTCCTGCATCGATAATTATGGCCAGAACGGCTTAACCTAAATATCAAACATTGTTTTCACAGTAACTTAAACTATTCTATATCTAAGCTAGCTGATTCAGCGAGATGAAAAAATACTTTTGTGTTTAAATTCCTCCTTATCATATTCCTAAATTAAACGGAAATAAAATCTCGCCATCACTAACTAATATACAGTTTGGGGAATTCTTGTAATCAACTGCCCTATTTATAATTTGATTCGCGCCCTAATTAATTTACACATTCACCGAACGCGTAGTTTTACCTCATTTAATTACCCGCGCGTTTGTTCCATTTCTAATAAAAAGCATTTTGACAATGACGTTGATCGTAACGGATTTTTCAGGCTATGAAGTTTTATTGGTTCATGAGGAGGTTTCTTTTATGGTAATAAAATATTTCCGATTTAGAAAATGTACTACAAATTACTTTATAGTTATGGGCGAAAAAGTCTTTGTCATAGGCACGGAACGACTGTTAAATTATAAATTTATACTAGCTTGTATACTTTTTAAAAACCAATAGTACATCTGCGACGGTTCTATAACATTTTAAAGTCTGTGAAATATCGACCAAAACTTTCCACGTAATCGCGCTATTTTATGGAAAAATAATTTTAAATTTCTTTACTCCGATCTTACATTTTTTATCTCATTATAACGGGGTGGTATAGCATTTCTATTTTCAATTTAGAAATTCAGTCTAAAGCGTTGCTACCAGGATAAATCATTATAAAGCCTGTTTGTGATAGAATAATAGAGAGACCGTGCTGGAATATTACAACCGATACTTGTATATGAATATAGTTAACCATATATGTTATGCTCTCCAACGAAAGTAGTAGTAGTCGATTGTTTAACTGCTTCACCTTTTCATAAATCCGTTATCAGCTCTTGGTTCATTCTTAATATTACCGGTAGCATAGCCGTAGGTTAAATGATATCAAATTGCATGTTTCTTATTTAAAAAAAATATGTATTATTGGTTTATTAACGTATTAACTAACCGAGTCTTGCAATAGCCGACATTGACCCTGCATATGCACACTGCACACCACGGCTTTACCATCGCATTGGTTTTTGTTTCTTTCAACAATGTAAGGTTTTACTTTTGAATTAACTGTCATGTCGCGCTGTTGACCAGAATAAACAAAACTCAAAAACAGAGTAAAACCTAAAAGCCTAACAAAGACCCCAAAACCAGCAAAACCCGAAAAGCCGATAAACACGGGTTTTTGCCAACCTTGTTGAAGAGTAAGTACTTTAAGGCATATTTGTGAAAATAAATAGATGCGAATTTTGTTCAAATAAATATTTAATATTACTGTACCATCAACTTTCTTTTTAGATTTAACAGTTGCAAAGATAACATCAAAAAAGGAGCGCGCAACGTCCTCGCAGAGCAAGCTAAAGTTCTTGAAGAGTTATTGTCACAACAGACCAGTGCCACGTCACTCCTCAATAACACAATAGAACTAGGAGAAAAACTCTACCCGTCCACCGCTCCGGAAGGCAGAGAAGTAATAAACGCTCAAATTCAAGAACTGCAGCAAGCACTTGAAGCCCTATTCGACGAAATCAGCAGCACGGACAGAGACCTTAAGGCCAAACTAGTAAGGTGGTCCGGTTTCGAGGAATGCGTGGAAAGTATTCTACATTGGCTCAAGGATGCCGAACAGCAATTGCCGCACGACATCGAACTGAAAGCTACTCTGGACGAGAAGAGAGCTCAGCTCCAAGTTTACCGAAATTTGTTGCATGACGCCACGACGCATCAACAGGATATCGTAGATCTGCGCGATAAAGTGGAAAGTCTACCCGAGAGAAATGAACAGATCGACAAACAACTAGCCAACATCACGGAACAGCACGCCAAGCTTCTGAAGCGTGCGCAGAACTTTGTAGAAAGGTACGAGGCCATTGTTAGTGACCATCAGCAATACACGAAGGCTGTTCTCGATGCTCATGAATCGATGAACGCTACGCAGAACACAGTTTCCATGTTGGGCGATATGGACCTGGAAAGAATCACCCTGCAATCTAATCTAGAAAGACTCAAGGTGAATATTTTGTTTTCCAATCAATATGTAATAACTGGGGTTATGTTCCCTTAATAACAAGCATTAAATTAGTTATTACCATTGGTATAGTACACTCCGTCTCAGTTACTTTGCAGACTCCGTCAATATTATAGTACATTAATCAAAATCGAGACTGCTTACCCTTCCCCTTTCTAGGTGGTTGTATCCCTTTCCCTGTACATCACAAATAGGATTTTTCTTCATCGAACCTATTTGAATTTTAGATTGAACTTCTCTACGTATCGAGTAATAAAACACATTATCTCTCAAAACACATAAAAACAAACATTTAACGTTGAAATAAATTAACTACCAATAATTATGCAATACAAGAAAATGAAGTGGTCCGCAGCAATTTCAAATCTTGAGGTGAATCGCGGGCCGTACACTCTTAGGTTAATTACATCACATCATATGAATTTACGCTATAACGGACAAAATACCGAACAAATTTACATAAACTTTATAACTAAAAATAGTTCGCGATACAAAGAATTTACTACCCCCCCCCCCTGTAAATGTTGACTGAAGAGACGCTAAGCCAGAAGTGTCCATTTCACCTCCTCGGAAAAAGACCTCTTAAAAGTGGGTGGTACATCCTTAAACCTCTACCAATTAAAACGTTCCCCACGCTAAACAGTATTTACTAAAGATAACTTTATGTGAATCACATGATGCTGTAAATAATCGCTAATATTTTATTATGTTTTATTATATTTTAATATCTAACAATTATACCCGTAAGGCAGATGAAAAAAAACCTTTTTGTCAATTATTTTGCTTTTATACGGCAACCTACCTTAGTGGCCTATCTAGTTTCACTACATTATTACATATATTTTCTAGACTACTGTGGGAATCAATTACTTTAGTCCTGAAAATCTACCTTGGCCCGCGTATTTTGTATCAACCGTGCGGTGAAAACATTTGTCCGAATATTTTCGGTTCCTAGAACAGCTTGTAACAAAACAAATTGTTCAGATATAAAATAATTTAGACAGTTATTTATTCCTTTCGTGAGACTTTTTAAAGTGTCGACCCTCAAAAAACTACTCAAGTCAAAAGGACGTGTTTCTGGAAATCTAACAAAACCGAATGAAATTAGACAATATAATTTAGATATTCATTTACGACCGATATTTAATGGACTAAAGTATTGACCCCTCATAGATTACCAAGACTTGGAATGCCAAAATAACGGTTATCTTATACACGACAGAGCCGAACTTAACTACTTCTAATTCGACTTTTGTTACAAATACATTTAGTATGGGACAAGTGGTCTTAAATTTTCAATATAAAGACAAAAACTCGGGATCAATGAAACTGGATAATGTTCATTTTGACTTTGTAGTGAAGTAAAATTAAAGATCTAAAATTACCTAATAGGCAAGCAAGCAAAACAAGTTTATTTTAAATTATAATGTACAACAATTTATCTTTCCTGGGCACTCGGTCTGGACTTAGTCAGACATCTACGAAGCACCCTGGCAGTTGAAGGGCAGTACAGGGCCAAGCCAGGTAATTTTTCGAAAAAGCAGATTTTTCGAAAAAATATTTTGTAAAATTATTGCAAAAACGGATGAATTGTTTGCTATTTCTTGCTCTTATTGTACTCGACAAGGACTATACGTTTCAGCCAGTGTCATTAAATAATCTATTTTTTAATAATATAAGAGATTGAAAAAATACGACTTTTGGCGGCTTTCTTGCAGTAAATAATTTATTTGTAAATCTATTGATATAGAACTGTCTTATTTTATTGCTATTAAAAAGTTCTACAAATTTTGCACAACACTTTCTTTTATACAAAGTCTATATTTTTTTTTAAACGGGAAAAACTGTTTTTGGGCCTCTATTGATCCCATTTATAATTACTTCTGCAATTGGCTACTTGTCTAAAACTAGTTCATCCTACGGAATTTTTCCTATCTTTTCCATATTTTACCTTGCGGATGGCTCGGTTGGCAAAAATCGAGGTATTTTCGACAATTTGATTGGCTTATAGTAGGTCATGGATCCCTGAGCCGAGACAGAACTTAGGCAATGATAACGGGATTAGTTAAAATTAGTTAAGTATATATGCACTATGCAGCGTATATTATTAAGTTTACTTCAGCTTTAACCATCTTCACATGATGCCAATATGGTTGGTGAAACGCTAATCTAGTATAGTATTCAAAGCAGTGTTCAAACGTTCTGATATTTGTAGAAACTACTTCATCGTCTGTAAATTCCGACTTACCGATAATTGTGAACTCTGAGATACAATTGTGAATTCCGAACTAGAAAACAAAATAGCTTGACCTTTCTACGCCTTCGTAATCAATTGCCTAATTTTATTTCTTATATGTTGTATGTATTTTATTTTGCCAATTGATGATTTGTTTTTGCTATTCCAGAATATACAAGCAACTCTGCCCGAAGATGAAGCACGCATCCGAACAATCAAATCCTTGGGCGACAAAGTCATACCGGGCACAATTGACTACGGTCAAGCCAAGGTTCGTTCCCAAATAGAAAGTTCCCAACAAGAATGGGCTGGACTAGTATCCGCCATAGAGAACATTATCCGCCAACTAGAAAGCAAACTGGAACATTGGTCCGAGTATGAATCCCTGAAAGACCGTTGTCTAGCTTGGATTCGAGACACTGACACCAAACTCCATTCGGTTGATCTCAAAGCCACAGCCGCCGAAAAGGAAGATCAGCTGGAACTGCTAAAATCCCTCCAAGGAGAAGTCAGAGCTAAGGAGCTAGAAATAGACCAAGTGACCGAAAGACTCCAACAACTCAACAAAGGGCTCATGAGCAGACCATCTCAGATATCCGAGCTCGGAGTAAAGTATCAACAAATCTGCCAGAAAGTCAAAGACCTAACGTCGCGATGGCAACAGTACGTCACCAGCCACCAAGATTTCGACTCCAAAGTCGGACAGTGTGAGCAATGGATGGAAGATATTAAAGAGAAACTGGCGTATTGTTCAGAGATTAACACAGCAACACAAAAGGAGCTGGAAAGTAAGCTGGAAACGATTCAAGAGTTGTTATTGAACAAAGAAGAGGGCTTTGCAAAGTTGCAAGGTTTGGTGGAATTGGCGCAAATCGTTTTAGCCAACACAGCTCAGCACGGCCACGAGGCTATCAATCAGACTCTAGCCAATCTACAAGAAGAGTGGTCCAACTTGGCATCCTCCATGATTGAAACGAAGGGTCTGTTGGATGACGCTTTGACTAAATGGGCGGGATTATTGGAAGAAATCAAAGCTCTAGATAAGACCATCGAATGGATGGAAAGCCAGTATGAGGAATTATCCGAACTGCAGGGAACTGTAACTGAGAAGAAATCCCAATTAGATAGAATAAAAAATCTCGAAGAAAAAGTGCGTTGCGAAAAAATCGATGTCGATAATTTGAAAGCACAAGCGTCTGACGTTTTGAGGAGTAAACGCGGTGGTGAAGCTGCGATTGAAGCCCAAAATATGTTGGACAGGTTCGACGCCATCGCTCAAAAAATAAACGTGAGTATTTCTTTACAATACGTGGTGGTTAGATTATTACTTAAAAAAAATCCTCAATTGCTGAAATTCTGAAAAAATGTTAATAATGAAAGGAATAATTATTCTAAATGAACTTTAAGAAACCTATTAAAAAATTACTACAATATTTTTTGTTAAATTTCTATACTTAAATTCATTAATGTAAGCAGCAAATAAATGAATTCTCAAAAATTATAGATTCATTTAAAGATTATTAAATTCCCTCTAAAATGATACGAGATTTCATCGCTTCATTTTTTTTACTATTTCGGCTTTTATAGCAATTAAAGTATGACACACATAGATACATTTTGACTATTTGTTTTTCAAAAACTTTAAAAAAATATTTCATCTATGGAAATTGGATTTAGAAAATACTTTTTGTTTTGAGTTTCTGAAAGATCCAAAAAGAAGCAAGTGTCTTTAATAGGTAAACTTCGGACTATTCACTGACTGAGGCTTTATCGAATATAATGCATTTCTGATTTCATCCAATATAAACTAAATATGTATGTTTCAGAAACTACTATTTGACAGGGAAGCCCAATACAAAGATCACAAAGCATACAAAGAAGCTCACGACGAAGTTCAAACATGGATGACGAGAGCCCAGGAAAAAGTACCTCAACTTCAAAGACCGTTTAGTGACAAATTAACAGTGGAGACCCTCGCTGGCCCACTGGATCACTTGCTAAACAAACAAGCACAGGGAGAAGTACTCTTAGAAAATCTAGAACGCTCTGCCCAAGTTGTCATTCCGAATACAAGCGTCCCAGGCCAAGAGACCATTAAAAACGACATCAGGGCATTGAGGGAATCATTTGAAAGGTTGTTCAAAGACTTGAAACAGCAACGCGAACAACTAGAAGCGGTCCTGTCGCACTGGAGGGACTACAAAGACGAATATGAGAGAATATCCGATTGGCTCCAGCAAATCACTATTTTAATCAAGAACCAAAAGATTGCACTGATGCCAACACTCGAGGAAAAAGAAAAACAAGTACAAGACGTGAAAGACATATTAAAACGTCTCGTCGACGGCAAAGATCAGATCGAGAAACTGAACAATTCGGCGAAGATCCTACTAAAATCTCCTTTGGAAACGCACGTTAACAATCAACTGCAACAACTAAATTCCAGATATCAAGTGGAGTTAAGCTTGGCCAAAGACGTGCTCAAGAAAGTTGAGACCAATCAAGAGCAGCACAAAGAGTACGCCGACAACCTGGAGAAGACTAGGGCGTGGATTGACAATGCGCGCGAACTTATTAGGAATTGCTCAGAAGCTGCCTCTAACAGTAGCAAAGAAATACTACAGTCGCATCTGAACCAGATCCAGGAATTGATCCAAAAGCGCGAGGAAGGTCAGAACTTAGTACATGCCACGGTAAACTGCGGCGAGAAGGTGCTAAGAAACACCCGGTCTGACGGCAGAGAAGCCATCAATAACGAACTCAAAGAAATCCAAACCGACTGGGACAGAATCGTAAAGAAAATGTCGACGGTCAAGGTTCACTTGGAAACCGCCTTATTGCAGTGGGCCGACTACGACAGCTCTTACAGCCAGCTTCAGCAATGGATTACAGACCGGGAAGCTAAATTACAGCAAGTCACGGAACCAAAAGTGGTCAAGACGAAGAAGGGAGGGCTCAGCAGCTTGCCGATTGGAGAGCGAAAGGCAACCTTGCGAGAAACCGGTAGCATTGTCCAAGATATTGTATCGTTTGAACCCATGATTCAATCTGTTACTTCAAAAGCGGAAGATCTCAAGCAAGCAGCTCCCGCTTCAGAAATCTCAACCAAGTACGAAACCCTTTCCAAGCAGGCCCAAGAATTATACGCCAAACAAAAAGAAGTCGTCGAACAACATCAAGCCTTCGTAGATTCGGCCAACGATTTCGTCCAGTGGATACGCTTGGCCAAAGAACGCCTCGGTAAATGCTCCGAACCTACCGGAGACAAAGAGAGCCTCGGTAGCAAGTTGTCTCAACTCAAAGCGCTCACAAATGAAATTCCAGAGGGGCAAAAGAAACTAGAAACTGCCATCGATCAAGCAGACAAGGCCATTCAATACGCCGATGATATCGATAAAGAAATAATCGAGGAAGAAGTTGGTCTGCTCCAAGAAGACTTTGATAATTACGTGGAAAACCTAAACAGCACTAAGAGCTTATTAGAAGTCGGAATCGTAAAGTGGACGGAATACGAAGAACAATATCAAGATGCCTTGGAGTGGCTTGCGCAAACGGAAAAATTAGTCCAATCGTACAATAAACTCCAGGATAGTTTGGAAGAAAAACGCGCCGTTTTGGAGCAATTCCAGCTACAGTTACAAACATTATTCGACTGGCAGACCGAATTAGATCGCCTTAACATGAAAGCTCAAGTCCTTCTAGAAACGTGTGCCGATACGCGCGTAAGCAATGCCATTACCCAACTCTCTACCAAGTACAACGCCATTCTGTCTTTGGCTAAGGAGGTTATGAGGCGATTGGAACTCCATTACCAAGAACACCAGCAGCACAGCACGCTATACCAAGAATGCCAGGACTGGATAGATAGAACTAGAGACAAACTCAACAGTTGTTTAGAAATACCTAATTCTCTAGTGGAAATTAATAACAAACTACAAGTCGTAAAGAACATCAGGACCTCGTTAGAACAAGGCCAAAATAAACTGCGATATATACACGAACTTAAAGAACGTGTCATCATGAACACAGAACAAGCGGGCGCAGCTAAAATCCAAGAAGACACGGAAAACCTCAAGCAAGACTTGGAGAAATTACTGACTGACGTACAGGAAGTAAGAAACAAGTTACAATCCAGAGCTACCCAACTTGAGGAAATCGACAAGATCTATAAGCAACTGCTGGACTGGCTTCAAGATCAGGAACACCAAATACAATTCGACGAGGGCTATCTTAATGAATTAAGCGAGAAGAAGGCGAAACTGGAGAAATTCAAGGCGGTGCAAAAGGAAATCGGTTCTCATAACGAGCTGGTCGAGAAACTGAAGGCAAAAATAGCCGAAGACAGTACCTTATCCACTACCGAGTACGAAACCGCCATCAAACGGTACGAGGACCTGAAAGTGCAGCTGAACTCCACAATCACCGCCCTGGAGGCGCAAGTGGGTGAACACGAGCAATACAAGAATTCCTACAACAAGGCTATGGACTGGATCAGAACATCTCAGTTAGAAATACAAAACTGCTCCAACTTGCACGACGAACTCGACAAGATCCTAGAAAAGGAAGCTACAGTGTCAGAGCTGGCGTCGTCGCTTTCCCAGTGCGACGATCTGGTTAACAAGACTATAGAACTAAGTATTTTAGTGATGAAGACCACTGGAGAGGAAGGAAAAGATACAATTCTCCAAGAAATTGAGCAACTCAACGCCGACTGGGAGGGCTTACAGTTCATCTGTACAGAGACAGAAAAATCTTTAAGTAGGTGTAAAGAGGCATGGAAAGAGTTCAAGAGCAGTTACGAGACGATGAGCAAATGCATAGAGAAGTACCAAAAACAAGTTGATGAGATACAGAAACTAGAAAATAACAAGCCTGAGGATTTGGACAAGTGTCGCACTATACTGGAAGAAATTATCGCCCAGAAGCCGCAGATGGAAAACCTAACAGATTCCTGTGAAGCTCTCATGGAGCTCAGCGCCGTAGGTTGGGTTCGCGACAAAACCGTGCAACTACAAACCGAGTACACGAATCTGCTGACGAACGCGCAAAGTCTTGTTTCCAAAGTAGAGAAGAACCTTTCCGACCACACCGAGTTCCTAAAAATCAAGGCAGAGTTAGAAGAATGGTTACATTCCGCGCACAAATCCGTGCAAGATTGCATAGGCGAAGGCGACGAGCAGAATATGAGACAAAAACTTGAAACTATTCGCATCGAAGCCGGCAGATTAGGCGAAGGGCAGCAGTTGCTATCTAAATTACAAGACGCATTCGGAAAGGCTATAAATACAGCACCCGCCGACAAACAGAATGAACTCCGAGAGGATATGACCACGCTGAGGAACAGCTGGGACCAATTAAATATGGACCTGACGTCCATACAGGCGCAACTCAAGGCAGGACTGGCGAGGTGGGAAGACTACAACGACACAAAGCGGAAACTTGAGATATGGTTAAAGGAAACTGAAAAAATCCTCCAGGAGAAGCCAAATACAAAAGGCGAACAAAGCGAGATGAAGACATTACTGGAACGTTATAAGAATTTGCAAACTGAAATACGCAACAAGCAATCGGATTTGGGCCGTCTCAAAACTGAAGCTGTAGAGTTAAGTTCGTGGGCCAAACAACCCATTGTTCTAGAACAAGTTAAGCAGTTAGAGGTACGATACGAGAAACTGAATGTAGCTTGTAACGCACTCAAAGAATCCATAGAAGCAGAATTGGAGGACTATAATTTGTACCATCAAAAGTTACAAGAGACAGAAAAATGGTTGCTGCAAGTCTCCTTCCAACTCATGGCTCACAACTCCCTTTACATTACCAACAGAGAACAAACTGAGGAGCAGTTAGCACAGCACGAGGTTCTCTTGGAAGAAATTCAAAAATATCAGTCTACGTTGGATGACGTGAAAGCCAAAGGGCACGGGCAAATCGAGAAATACGTCAAGTCTGCACCAGCTATCAAAGACACTATCGAAAAGCAAATAAACAACGTCCAAGACAGCTACAATTCCCTGCTTCAAACCGCCATCCAGATCAAAAACAGACTTCTGGATTCTCTGGCCAAGTTCAAGGAGTATGAAGATACCCTTGAAAGTATAATGCAAAATCTGGACGAATACGAACCAATTGTATCCGAAGAGGTCGAGAAGCCAATTGAAAATCTTGCAGATGCCCAAAACCAATTAGAAACTGCCAAGGTAATTATGCACAAATCATGTAATCATAATAGACTAAAATTCATGATGTAACTTAATAATCATTTAAAAACCATTGAGTACGCCTCATGATCGAGGGCACAATTTTTTTAGAGTTAAAGGAGGCGATGAATGCAAAAAAACAGTTTATAAAACATCTGCCAGTTTGAAATCACTTTTGATTAAAATTAAAGATACAGCGTTTTGAAATTATGGCCCTTTTTTCAACTCAAATTTCAATGATTCTCTCCTCTATATTCCTTAATATTATCGCATTCATAAGCAGATACTCCTAATACATATTTTCATATTGTTTATAGACCCTCCATAATAAATTGCAAACAGAGAAATCTCGGTTAGCCCTGGCAGTGCAAGCTTGTGAAGCAGCAACTGCCTCCATAAGTAGGCCCAGCAGCCCAAGGGACACTCTACCCCCTCCAATACCCATCAAAGAACTCGAATGCAGAGCAAGATTGGAAGATCTTATCGACCAGGTAAGAGCAGTAATATCAAGTATCAGTGTTGGATTTTTATTTTTTCTTTTTTTCTTTAACTTTTACACATTTACACTGTTTTCTGTTTTGATTGTTCTTGCATGTGTTTTGCTTTGCACATAGACGCACAAGGAGTCGGCAACTTCAGGGGACTCTGATAACAAACTGAAATTGCTTTTGGATCAACTTATGTCACGTGGTTTCATAACTAAAATGAACACACAGATCGATAAGGTAGGTTGGCGTCGTTTTACAGTATCTCTTTACTCTTCTCAATTATATGCATTATTTATAGAGCAGTTCAGTTGAATAAGCTTATATTAGCTATAAATACGAAGCAAATTATATACAGTGCAGTAATTTCATCATAATGGAGTTGCTCAAGATAGTGTTATGTTCCTGCTCTATGGAGAAACCACCATCTTAAAAAATGTGCGTAAAATGTCGGTTTTTCTCATCTTAAAAAGTATCACAAGTATAGAAATTATCAATTTTCACGAAGTTGGATGTTTAAGAATATGTTTACTTCGATAATTGTTGAGAAATGTTATTTTGGGTATTTGCAGATAATTCCTATACAATAAATGTAAAAAATGAGTTCTTCCCACCTCAGCAATTAACAAATTGTACCGCTGCCTCTTATCAATGTTTTTTTCATGTTTGTAATTTTAATTATTGTTAAGACATTCTTTATACTCTGCCTCCTAATAAATCTGCTGAGTAGGGAGAGGTGGGCCCTCAGTAAACTGGGTGAACAATAATTAAACTTATTGTTCACTCTATTTCCGTCTCGCTGCCTTCCAGCCCTTCAATTGCCACGGCGCCCCGGGTTCAAGGGACGTTCGACTTCTCAGGAATTTGCTAACATTGAGAATTTCTGTACCAGTGAGACTTTACGAGAAATTCGCGAAAAACGATCATTTTACGCCACTTAGTAGAGAGCCTTTCTACAGGCAGGTATGGTGCATATTTGAAGAGAGAGATAACACTATTCGTTGCATATCCTATCATAAACCATTATATTATATTTTTTGTTTTGATTTATTGCTTATATGATTAGTTAGGCTACAGTGCGTGCGTTCACAGAAAAGCGATGTAAAAGGTCTGAATGACTACATATCATTGAATATCGACATCCTTGTATGGAATTTGATTCTGCTTTATTTTGAATAATTTTCTTACTAAATTTATCGTTCACATCAAGACCTCAAATTGCCACAAAAATATCTGCACACAACGTAAAAAAAGTACCTCGCTCAAAATTGGAAATTGTACTTGAAGTGGTCTTTAAACTATTTGCAATATAAAGTAAAATTACATTCTACAAAGTGTCGATAGATACTCAAAAATATTTTTTCAATCACATATCAATCATAGATTAGCCGCGAACGCACTGTAGAAACCATTTCATATTACATCAAACATGATTTCTTGATAGAGAAGAACAGGTGAGTTTCATGTGTTTCAATAACCTTATCTCAATACAAAACTAAGTCGTAAACAGCCATAATAAAAAAATGTATTAACTACCTAATACCTTCGAAAGAAGAACTACTAATAACTTATTACTCTCATTTTAGATACAAGCTCATCTCAGCGACTTGACTACGTCTGTCGCAGAGTTTGAAGAAAAGGAACGACAAAGAACCGAACTTAGAAACTGGATATTAGCTCAGAAAGCAACGGTCAATGACTGGAAAAACCGGCCCGTCAAATTACGCGCCGATGCTGCAAAACAAGAGCTGAACAACATGAACGATCTACTAGCATCCATTGGCCAACGTAGAAATCACCTTCTAACGGAGCTGACAGCATCTGGCGATGAAAACGATGAATTAGAAAAAATGCTTGATAATCTTGAGAATGACCTTACTGCGGTAATCGCCCAAAAACAGGCCAATCAAGAAATAATAGACGAATACAGACAGAATATTCAGGTTATCAACAACTGGTTCGATAACCTTGCCAAGAGAATAGACGCTATAGACAAAGGTTCCGGTCTTAACTGCCAACAGAAGCAAACCGCCATTACGGACCTCCAAGCAGAATTCGACGATCAAGGACCCAAAAGACTGGACGAAGTTAAACGTCTAGCTTCCCATGTCATCGAGTTCGTTAACAATTTAGACTCGCAACAAGTCGAAGAGCAGACAAAATCGGTGGAGAGGCGTTACAACGATATATCCAAACGGCTTCAGCGAAAACTGCAAGTTTTAGAAATGACGAGAAAGGGCATAGAAGACACCAGAAATGAAATAGAGCAAGCTAGAGACTGGGTAAGAGAAAAACTGGTTAGCTTGCAGAGACCTACTCCGCTTGGCTTTGAAAGCCGCAAGGCTGAGGATAAACTAAACGCACTCAGAGGTCTCTTGAAAGAAGCCGACAACAAACTAGTCCTCAAGGACACTCTTATGAAACGTATTAGCAATATGACCAACGAACTGGAACCTTCCGAGCATAATCAACTAGAAAACGCTTTGAAGAACTTAGGCAACGAGCAAGAACAACTAGTGGAAAAGATTAAGTCAGAAATCGACCGTGTTCAAGCGGCCGCCAACACAAGAAGAAATCTCGAATCTAACTTAGAGAAAGCCAAAGCCTGGCTGAAAGCTAAGAACGCTGAAGTGAGGAAACTCAGCGGTTATTTACCTTTACAAGCTAACCAAGTGGAACGAGAAATAGCACAACATAAAGCTTACGAAAAGGACATTAAAGAGTTCAGTGAAGGCGACTTAAACGACCTACTTAAACTTGGCAACAGTGTTTTGAAAGAGTGCGATGAGGCGGATCGCGAACGGCTGCAACATCTCATGGATGAAGTTAAGGAAGAGTACGACAACCTGAAACTAGAGTCTCAGCAAAAGATAAACGCACTAACTGATCTGCTACAAGGAAGAAAGCAGTTTGAGAACGACATAGACAAGTGTATAAACTGGCTTAAAGAAGCAGAAGTAGCCACTTCATCTGATATAAGAGCAGCCAATCTAGACGTACTTGAGGAGCAACTATCTAAATATGAAAAATTAAACGAAGATGCCGAACAAGTCCAGGGCGACATCGACAAAATTACCGAGCAAGGCAAAGCTATATTGCCTACTATCAGCGAGTCCAACAAGCTTACCTTGAACGATACCTTGAATAGTCTAAGGGATCGCCATAGCAGAGTCGCAGCTTTGATTCAAGATAGGAAGAATGCCCTTAAGCAAAACATTCAACAGATCAAAGACGCCCAGGCACGCCTCGCTGAAAGTAAGCAATTTATACAAGAAATCCAAAGCCAGTTGAAGGAACTCAACAAACCAATCGGAAGCAAAGTTGAGGACGTACAAATTATCCTATCTACTTACGAGAGACTCTTACAGGACCTCAAAGCAAACAAAGCAAAGCTTGGTGATGTTCCAGGAGCCAACGCAGCAGAGTTGCAAGGCGTTGTAAACTTGCAAGACGAGCTTATCAAATCCATCGAAGATCAAATTGCCAGACTTCGCCAACTGTTGCTGTTGAGAGAACAGTACCTCGCTCTCATCACGGAGATTATGACGTTCATAACGAAATACACTGAAATAGTTCGAGATATAGAAAAATCCGGAGGTACCATCGAGGAGAAAATTAAAAAGTACGACGATATTATAGTGAAAATACAAGAGTGTGAGGCGCTGTTGGCTTCTGCCGCAGATAAAGGACAACAAATCGCTGCCGACGGTTCTGCTCAGGATAGAAACAATATAACGGAACAAATTCAATCACTGAAGCAGTCGCTTCAAAACTTAAGGCGTGCCGTTGAAAAGCAAAGGCAGGAACATGAGAATACCGCAGCGGAACACCGCAAACTTGCGGCAGAGTTGGAGGAAATACTAGATTGGTTGCACGCCAACGAAGGTGCTGTCAGGTCTCGTCCTTTATTGAGCAGAGATGTCAGCAGTGTTGAAAAGGAACTAGCTAATCATCACAAGTTAGCTGAAGGTGTCAACAACTACTTGGAGAAGATCAAAAAGATCCAAGACGCCACTCGACACGACGACAGTATGCCAGGGTCCCTGCAAGAACAGCTCCAAGAAGCGAACTCTTTGTTAGCCTCCCTACCGAGAGAATTAGCCGAGCGTCAAAAGTACCTAGAAAGCAACAAGACCTTGCGTGAAGAGTACGCTGCCCACAAGCAAAAGCTATTCGACTGGGTCAAGGAGGCGGAAATTCGATTAGCATCTCACAAAGACGGCGTCGACTTTGAAAATATCCTGCAGGATTTGGAGGAACACAAAATCTTCTTCAGCACCGAGGGTAACATCAAAGAGTTGGTGTCTCAGACGATTCAACTGGCCGCAGACAAGATCTGGCCGAGTCTTACGCCCTACGAGCAAGAGGAACTGAGCAGGGAGCAACAGCAGCACACCCAGACTCTGAAGAACACTCTCAACTCTGCTAAATCACAAAAGGCCCAACTGGAGCAGGACGCTGAGATATGGAAGGATTATTGCCAGACGCTCGATAAGGTGAAGGCGGTGATTTCAAGGACGAAATTCACGGATGAGCCTGTGTCCACGCTAGCCGGCTTGCACTTCAATATTCAGAAGATATCTCATGCTCTTAACGATATACAGGTGAGTAAACTTATTTGATTACCATAATAGTTTATTTTTACACATCTGTCATTGCGTAAACAACAATAATATATGGATTGGCTATCATTACGAAGTTCTCAGGAATCTAAAACTAGTTAAATGTTAAATAATCGTTATTTTTAAAGCGAACAAATTATTAGTTATAAGTGGTAAACAAGCTAAGACATAAAATAATTGTGGATAGTTTTACTATCCAATTAGGTCTATTAAATATAATTTGCGTTGCTTTTTAATGGTTGAAATTAAGGACGCGGTGTTCGATATAAAATTTCTGAGGTTATAGTTTATATTTTACAATCAAGGTTTAGGGTTGGTTCGAATGTTTTTATCTTGCTCCAAATGCCAATTCATTACTATCCAATTAGGTCTATTAAATATAATTTGCGTTGCTTTTTAATGGTTGAAATTAAGGACGCGGTGTTCGATATAAAATTTCTGAGGTTATAGTTTATATTTTACAATCAAGGTTTAGGGTTGGTTCGAATGTTTTTATCTTGCTCCAAATGCCAATTCAACTTCTCAAGAGATGAATATTAACATAAAAAAAAATTAATGGGACACCCCATGTATATGATGTCTCAACGATCTTAAGCTATCTGTATTTTCGCAATTATTTTAGATCAGTGACTTTAATTTATAAGTGTTGTTGCTCTTAGCACGATTTTAGTATTGGCACTGTTGAGACTTTTGTAATTAACATTTTTGAAAAATTCGAAGTGGAGGCAAATTTTATTTTTCATAAATAAATAATGTTACTTAATTTATTGAGAAATATTTTTTGGATAATAATAGGTAGTACTAACCAAACCATGTGATTTCCCGCAAGAATCATGGTCCAAAATTATAAGCAAATTAAATTTTATAGATTGTAGCTTTTCTTTTTTCCCATGAACACTTTCTGACCGTCAAAATCCCTTCTATATATTAATAGTGCAGTAAAAAAAGGCCAAAAAAATGGGGAGATAGGTATAGTCTGGATACAGCAAGATTATGATTTTATCCTGTTTAGGGTATCACTGGGAGTATATTACTAAGTTTTGGACCTCGAAAACCTTGTGCTACTTTTTTTTATAAACAATTAAATTTTTTTTACTGCATTTTTCGAGCTTAAAATGTGAATAACTCCGGCTCTATAAGTCGAATCGGGGCAAATAAAAAACCAGTCTCTTTGTAATAAAATTGCCAATAAATTGTCGTTAGTTTCAATTCTCTGAAGTACGTACATAACCTACAAAACTGAAAAAACGAGAAAAAAACAGTATTTTTTTTCATTTTGGTGCCCAAGACCGTCAACTAGACCAATTTGCATCAAACTTTCAGAAAATATACTTTTTGATGTAATAAAAAGACCCTGAAAAGTTGTTGTCAAAATATTGAACCCATTGGCCAAAATTGCATTTGTTATCTAAAATTTGAAATGCCCGCCATTTTATGCCATTAAGTTCAAAATGAAAATTTTTTTTTACAAAATGTAGATCTCGACGTCAGCTTTCTAATACAATTAAAAAGAATTTTTTTTAATCTAATTTTGGTTACTATTTTTACATTTGTTTATAACTCAAATAACAACAATTGCATTTTTTCGGCCATTTTGAAAAACAAATTAAAGTTTTTTATCAGATCTGGTAGAAAATTTTGAGTCCTTTAATTTTAAAAAATGAAAGTTCATTTTTGTTAACGTGAACTCGAGATATTTAACTTTTTGTATTTTGGTCAATTGTTAATTAACAAATGCATATTTTGAGCTAAAATTTGTAATGTGCCATTTTGAAACCTATTCATTTCATATGATAAATTCAAAAAAATGTTAAGTTTTATAGAAACTTATTTCCAAGCATTATAATGCAAGTATTGTTAATTGAGCTAAAAAGTGATTTTTTAAATTTTTTCATAAAGCTCAGTTGCAAAATGCAATAACTTCATTGTTTCTTAAAATTCGGAGGACTTTTTTTTAAATACGTTATTTTTTCCCTCGCAGTGCGACCATCAACTTAGCTTTTTGTTAATACTAATAAATATTTTATATTTTTAAATTTATATACAACCAACGTTTGCTAATGTACAAACCTATTTTTCCTGCGGAGCGAATAGTTGCTTATAAATGAGGAGAAATGTTTACATTTTCTTTCTTATTCCCCACCAGTTCCATTCCTTACAGCTTAGATCGGTTGCCGTGCAGTATTGTCTGTTTACATTTTTATATTTGAGAAGCCGTAAATTAATTTAATACATGTGTGATACCAAGGGGGCACGTTTAGCGTTAACCGCTTGGACATGTTAACAAGTACGACACTGATATTTCACTTAATACAAAATTTAATAACAAAGTCTAATTGTCCACGAATGATGCAAGTAAATAATACAGTCTTAATATCACCGAATAAATTTAGTAAAATAAAAGAACTAACGATCCGTTACCCGCTAGCCCGCACTAATCAATCAATACATAGAATCTTAAACTGTTATTGGTTAGGATAAGTCAACCTGAATATTTACATTAACAAAAATAATAAACAGTCATAAGTACTAGTGAAGGGTTCCTAAGAATCATAGGCGTGGAGAAATTATTTTCGGTGCCGCCGACATACAAATTAAAAATGTCTTCGACTGAAAGTGAGATTATTAGGTGTTTAAAATATCATGAAAGTTTTGTATGGGTGTAATCTAATAAAACCTATGGATTTAGGTGATTTAAGATTTCATTGTTTCCAAAAACTTACATTGAAAACCGGTTGTAATTTGAAAAACCTTCCCTCCGATCGAAGAAGCTACAAATGAACATTTATTGAGAGTTTATCTTCAAATACACAAATGGCTGGAATATGAAGAAATAGATCCACGATTGTTTGGTTGGGAGGATACAATTAATGGTTTAATGCCTATTACAATGAGAAAACAGCCAATACCACAAGAAATTCTTGAAATTCTCGCTTGTGAATGTAATGCCGGCTGTAAAGACCTGAGATGTCGATGCAGGAAGTTCGGACTACAATGTACAAGTTTGTGTGAATATTGTGGAGACATTAATTGCAGGAATTGTACAGAATGCACTGTAGTCAGTGAAGAAGAAAATCGTGAAGTTGAAGAAGACAATATAGATGAATCAGACATAGATTCAAGCTGTACCGATATATCAGAATCGGAACTCCAAAGCGACTGCGAACGCTTGCAAGTTAATGTACCCGATCTTCGTGTTCAAATTCGTGATGAAGAAGAAAATGGTGAAAATTTTTTATTTGAAACAGATTCAGAGAGTGAAACTGAATTGTACACATTACCAATCAAGAGATATAAAATACATTAATTACGATTTTGTAAATTTATAAGAATAAAAATGTTTATTTTTAAATAAAATGTTATTAATCCTCGCCTTTAAAACTTTTTCTAACAAGTATTTATATTGCAATATTTACTATTTCCTTTTTTAAATAAAACTTAAAACATATTTAGAAGACAATATAAATTTAATCTAAGTATTCATATTTATATAGAAAGATTAAAAAAAAATTATACAGGTTTATACGTTAGCAATCGTTGGTACATGTGTACATATAAATTTGGAAATAAAAAATACTCATTTGCATTATTAACAAAAAGCTAAGTTGATGATCGCATTGCGAGGGAAAATACAACGTATTTAAAAAAATAAAGTTAGCCGAATTTTAAGAAACAAGGAAGTTATTGCATTTTGCAACTGAGCTTTATGAAAACATCAAAAAAATAACTTTTTAGCTCAATTAACAATACTTACATTATAATGTTTGTAAATAACTTTCTATAAAACTTAATTTTTCTTTTAATTTATCATATGAAATGAATACGTTTCAGAATGATACATTCCAAATTTTAGCTCAAAATATGCATTTGGTAATTAACAATTGGCCAAAATACAAAAAGTTAAATATCTCCAGTTCACGTTAACAAAAATGAACTTTCTTTTTTTTTTAATTAAAGGACACAAAATTCTCTATCAGATCTGACAAAAAACTTTAATTTGTTTTTCAAAATGGCCGAAAAAATGTAATTGTTATTATTTGAGTTATAAACAAATGTAAAAAAAGTAGCCAAAATTACATTAAAAAAAATTATTTTTAATAGCATTCGAAAGCTGACGTCGTGATCTACATTTTGAAATAAAAAAATTTCATTTTGGACTTAATGGCATAAAATGGCGGGAATTTCAAATTTTAGATAACAAATGCAATTTTGGCCAATGCGTTCAAAATTTTGACACCAACTTTTCAGTGTCTTTTTATTACATCAAAAAGTATATTTTCTGAAAGTTTGATGCAAATTGGTCTAGTTGCCGGTCTTGGGTACTAAAATTAAAAAAAATACTGTTCTTTTCCCGTTTTTTCAGTTTTGTAGGTTATGTACGTATTTCAGAGAATTGAAACCAACGACAATTTATTGGCAATTTTATTACGAAGAGATTGGTTTTTAGTTTGCCTCGATACGACTTATAGAACCGGAGTTATTCATATTTTAAGCTCGAAAAATGCAGTAAAAAAAATTAAATTGTTTATAAAAAAAGTAGCACAAGGTTTTCGAGGTCCAAAACTTAGGAATATACTCCCAGTAATACCCCAAACAGGATAAAATCATAATCTTGCTGTATCCAAACTGTGCAAATTAAAATACTTTTTTTACTGCACTATAAATGCACACGACCTAGTACATGTAGATTAATCGAAAGTAAGCAACCAAATATTAAAGGTAAACAGCAAAAGTAGGTGATGTCATTCTATTTTTAAACGTCTGATATCAGATCTTACATCACTGGCACCGCATATGCATTTTGCGTACGGTATTCAAGGACGGCATCCCATGAAAAATTGAATATTCGCGAGTACCATAATTTAGACCGCGTGCGCGACTTAAGACTGACGTTTGACTAGTCCTAAACTAAGTTTTGATTAAAGATTGAACTGTGATTATTTTTGTGTTTAAACAGTGTATTTATTCGTATTTATTATTTGCACGAGGAGTCCTTGTATTTATTATTTGGAAAAAAGGTAAAAGTCATTTTATTTTAAATAAACTTTCACCGGCTAGCCGGTGTCATTACGGGGCGGCTTGTATAATTTTGTTATTTGCGTTTTGCAGAAAAACTGCAACGTGCAATATGCAATATCAAATATAAGTTTGTTGCAAAAATCAAGTGGCAATTTAAAAGCTTCTCAATATTAAATATTGAAATTGGTTTCTTCATCTCGATGCGCAAAATAGATGTCAAGAATACACACTTATGATACTTCATTTGTTTTAAGTGGAATATTTTGTTTACATTAATGATGATTGGCATAAAAATAGTACCTAGTATATTCCTTTACATTAAACAAGGAGGTAAAACAATACTTATTAAACATTCTTGAAAATTATCTCTACAAAGTATTCAATATGTTCGAAACGGCATGGTGTAATTTGATAAACGTCAGATTAGAGCAAGCATACTTTTTTAATTTATTGCAATTTTGCTAATAATTTTATTATAAATAAACTTTTACCGGCGAGCCGGCATAATTATAAAATGGCTTGTACCTACTTAGCCTCATTTTTCGCGTATTACTTCGTGATGAATTTCTATAATTTTTCAAAAACCAATAACTATGTGACTCGATATTAAATTTAATTTGTTGCCAAAATCGAGAATATTATTTTGAAAAGATTCTCAATCTCGCTTTATTTCTTTCCATTAATTAAACCACAGAATTTAATCTGAAAATATATGAAATTGACTTCTTCATCTCAAAACACAGGAATAGATGTCAAAAATATACACTTATACTTCATTTGTTTTGGTAAAAATATACTTTTATCTCCTAAAAAAGTAGATGACATAAAAATAGGTAGGACCTATGTAATCCGCTTACAGGAAAAACGGAGTAAAACAACGCTTCTATCATATAAAACAATTACAACAAACCAAATTATCACAAGAAAGTATTCGAAATGACATGTAATAATTTTATCGATGTTAATTTCAAGCAAATTTCTTTAACCTTTGTTTCATGGCGAACTTTCCGAAAAACAATATGCGATGCAATACCTATAAAATTTGTTGACAAAATCAAGAACATCATTTTTCAAACCTTCTCAATCTCCCTTTATTTCTTTCCTTATTTAAATCAATTGCAGCTACAGCCATATATTGCAAGTATAGATAATAGATAGATATTATCAATTAAGAATTTAACAAAAATACACACTTATGATACTTCACTTGTTTTAGGTGAAAATAAACGGTTATCTAACAAAAAAGTACTTAGATGACTCGACAAATTTGTTTATATAAATGACCAGCACAAAAATAGTACCTATTTAGTCCGTCCTTCTAAACAAAAAAAGGCGTAACAGAACGTGTTTATCTTTTTAACAAAATTTGGAAAAATTTTCACAAGTATTTAATGTGTTCGAGCCGACTTATGGAACTTACATGGAACTGCTATGGAATAACCTGTTATTCAGTTAGATCTTTAAATTACGATAAAAAAAGTACTCCTAATGTCTACCTTTTCTCTGAAATGTAATGAAAAAGGAAATGTTGTAATAATTATTGTGACTAAGTTTGCCCTGAGTAGGTTTGATTTATCAAATTCACTTAATAAAAAATAAATCATGTCCAATTACAGTATTTGAAGAGATATTTTCCAGAGCTTATGAAACGATTTTAAGCAATTTTTAAGTCCGGTGCCGTATATAATGAAAATTAAAAAGATTCCTCTAAACGGATTAAAATACCGCTAAAATATTTGATTTTAGAGAACATTATCAAAAAAATTTAATGTTCAAAATCATTTTAGCTCCCTTAAGGTGGTCATTCCCTAGAAAGAGACATCAGATAGGGAAATATTTATTATTTTTGCCCATAACTTTTTTTTCTTATTACATGTATTTAAAAAAACTATAAGAGTACCTAAGTAGAACCATAGCAAGACTATTACTATGATATATTTTCACTAACTAATTTCAGTGGCTTGCAAAATAGCTCGATTTAAAACTACGAAATAGGAAGATTAACATAATTTTTAAATTTAAATCTAGCTATTTTACAACCCGCTAAAATTATTGAATGAAAATTCATAGTAATAGTCTCGTTATGGTTCTACTTAGGTACTCTTATAGTTTTTTTAAATATACATACTAAGAAAAAAAAAGTTATGGCAAAAAATAATAAATATTTCCCTATCGGATGTCTCTTTCCAGGGAATGGCCACTTTAAACAACATGATTTTAAAAAAATGGATGGAAGATACTTACTCATTAGGGGATTGTTTCACGGTAAAGTATTTAAATATTCACCAGTAGCGTCGTCCTTATGAAGAAAAATTAACCTAATTTTCCAAAAACATATTAGCAATAATCTCATAATCTTAATGTTGGTTATCAAAAACTTAAGAATGCCGAATTTCAATAAGATTGTTTACTTCGTGTTCATGTAATAGAATTTTTGATACCAATTATTACAGCTGTAACTTTATTTTCGAACGTAATGGTTCAGGGTACCCTGGAGGATGCAAATTTTTGAGTTGCCGTGGTAACGACACAAAAACAAACTTCTGATTGGCTAAAGAGGTAACGTGTGAAATTTTCAGCAAAACACACTCTTTAACTTTTATCACTTCGATTGACAAGCAGTTAATTAATTAAGGATAAAATTTTAAGTAGCAGCACTTTGAATTATTTCAAAAAGAAAAGTGTTAATTCAACACAAAAAATGCATAATAGTTTGAAAATTGTCCAATGCTGTAAAATTGTACGTTCTGAAAAATATACATTCTTATATTATCAACATTTTTAATCTACTTTAAAACATTTTAAAATGCGCGCTTCAACCCGTTATGTTTTTTGACAATGTACGTGGAGTACAGCCTTAGGGCCCCCACTGAACTTAATGTGGAGATTGTTCCGGTAGTGGTTCCATATTAGTTTCATTAAACTATGTCTAACATAAAGTAAGAATAAATAGGAAATCAAGTAACTTAAGATAAGAGACGACGTAATTTCATGCATGCTAACTATAGTACAAATTGTACTCGTAAAAATAATTATTTGAATTATGGTAATTATTTTTGACAAAAAGAGAGTTTCGTGTCCAACAACAAACTTATTAATTATAATATCATTGAAAATGACGCTGGAATATTGTAATCTTAAAGTACCCAGGATGCCTCTAATGATTCTTCATAAAATTTAAACAATTTGATAAAATGACTGGACAATGGACATACCTCTTTTATTTCGTACTTCTTTCTATCTAAATAAAACTTGAGTATGATAAAAAGTTAAACAAATGAATCTCTTATTTCTGATTTCTCTGAGCCGAAACAATGTATACACCATAGGCTATTTTTCAGAAAAATACAGAAACCATTACAACACACGTGTAGTTATTTTCATGTAATTTTACTGCTTTTAACTAAAAACGTATTTTATTAATAAAATTTAAAAAATATCCTTCTTTTTGCAATTTAACGGTCTACCAATCTTATTTTAATTTATGGTTTGCATTTATAAATAAATAATTACTTTATAGCTTGAAATACTGTAAAACACTGTAAATAAACAATCTTATGTACATACAAAATATTTGGCATTAAACTGTGGGTAAAATATGTTTGTTCAAATTGCATTGGATAATATCGACATAGAAAAACGGTTCGTAGTTTCCCAAGGGAACAACCTTCGATAATTCTGAGTGGTGAAGCTTGAGAAGACAGTATGATTTTTATTACCTATTGTCCGGTATGATACCACAGGTTGGTGGTTGCTGAACTACTAAATTTAAAATAAATGAAATTACTAGGTACGTGATTGAGAGAGACTTACTTGATATTTGATTCCGGTTTGGTTTAGTGGCTCCTTGAGTTTAAACATTTATCCATTCACAACAATAAAATTTTGTAGAACTGCGGCAAGCACACGACACGTGTTGCTAGAACGTGTTTTTTTCATCGCTGTCTTGTAGTTCTGCGCGTTTTTCTTTTTTTCAACATGACTCGCGCAAAAGCATACATATATTATAGTCCAATAAATCTGTCGAAAATATCGCGTTTTTTTGCAAAAATTATTAACAGCAAACCAAGGTATGTAAAATATCGGAAATTTTCCGTAGAATTCAATGAATTATTTTTAAAACAAATGACAAACTTGCGTCCTCTTCAAAATGGCGGCCAAAGTTTGCAAAAAACAGTTTTTTTGCGTTAAAAAAAAAAGTTGGCGCTGCACAAAAAAAAGTTTAATACTAGAGTTGTGTAACTTTTTAATGCGGATCGAGCCGGCCCAGTCCGATCTTAGAAAATTGCAAAATTATTTAGTTATTGCAAAAAAGACGTTAAAAATCGCATTTTTTTGAAATACCTGTATCTCCGTGAAGAAAAGATATTCTTTAACGAAACTCGGTGAAAGCATAGTCCAAGATATATCGAATACAAGCATTTTTACAGATTTGCAAAATATTCCAAATTTCTTGCAGAAATCGATTTTTTCGAAAAAAACACGTTTTTTTCAATGTCCAATAGCTCATACAGGTCTTCATATTTTGATATCGGACCAGTCCGAAAAGTTTCTTCAACAGTTGCGCTAACCTGTGTAGTTATTGCGCATATAACGAAGCGATCCCTAATATGCGAAAAATCGGTCAAAAAATCGATAATTTTTTTTACCCCAAAAAACTTTGAATATTTTTGACATTTTAAATTATATTGGAACACCATTATTGCCAATGGATAGCGGGCATTTTTCTACAAATTTACAAAAAAATAAATTGCTCTCGGACTCTGGAGCCGAGAAAAATTTTTTTTTTTTAAGAAATTCTTGTGGAGCCATTTTTTAAGGTAAAGGGCTGAAATTTGCAGCGGTTATTGTACAATACTTATATTTTCAATAAAAAATCTTCACAACTTGATCGGCCGTTGCTGAGCATTGCAAATTCAATGAAACTCGGAGCTCGATGCTGTGGCCTACGCCTGCAGCTGCCGAAAACACGGCATAAAATGTTCAAATGTGTGTTCAACGTGTGACGATGAAATTTGCTCAAATATTGAGGAGAACAGAGTCGTCGCTGATGATATCGACGAAGAAATAGACGAGCCAAATATCACAGAGACTGAGCTAGAAAGATATGAATTTTCAAATGATGATAACGATAATGATGATTGTGATGACGATAATGCGGAAATAATATTACATGACGTTTACCGTGACAGTAGTAGTGGTAATGAAGACGAGTCTCCTATTAAAAAGCAAAAGAAAAAAAATATTAATGCAACGTATTCTACAAAAACAATTCGAATACATAAATGAGACATAATAAAATTTTGATGTTTCTTTGGTAATGTAACAAATGTAATAAAGCGTAAAGGAATTAAAATTACTTGCCATACAATAGCAAGATTTCGTAGATAGTTTGGGACGATATTTGACAAACCCCAAAATGTTATCGAGGCGGGCGATGTACTATTAGATTTTTTCAGCCATACCTATGAAGTAATCTGTAGTAAATTTGCTAAATCGGAAATATTTTATTACCAGTAAAATAACCCTCATAAACTGATAAAAATCCGTTACGATCGATGTCATCGTCAAATTGCTTTTTATTAGAAATGTAACAAACGCGCGGGTAATTAAATGAGGTGAATGTGTAAAATAATCAAATCATAAAAGGGGTAATTGATTACAAGAATTCCCCAAACTGCACATTAGGTAGGAACTAGTTGCTTTTTCCTTTTCTAAGTCCACTCGTAAAACAAATAGGTTTTTTAATAATAGGTATAATTAGCTAGCTTAGATGTAGAATATTTTAAGTTGTTTAAATGGACGTGATATACTGAAGGGAAGCCAATTTGGCCACAGTTACTAAAGAGAACGCCATTTGCCAGGCGAGTACTATGTCGGTACATAATTTCTACTATAGAGGACGCAACCTTCCGGATGACTTGATGCCTCTAAAAAGAGGCGGACTTTCATTCATTGATCTAGATTGCTTTGGGGTGGATAAGGACCGCTAACTAAAAATTGACAAGGATAATCCCGTCCGGAAAGAAAGACACTTTCCGATCAGCTACTGGTGGTGTGACATCGGCCTACTTTTATCGTGATAACTTTAGTATTCCCGGTATAGGTATTTGCATTTTTGAGATTCTGTTATAAAATTTAACTTCATGTCATCAGATTTCTCAAATTAAACGTTACCTCGTTCATATTGTCACTGGCAACTGGCGTTTCTGCACTAGTTTATAAAGAAATAATTAACTTCATGCATGCAAGGCTATTGTATTTTTTGGCCCTTCTGGCAATCAGTTTGAATTTGAGTGTAAATGATTTTTTCCTTTAACAAAGTAATTTTTCTTGCTTAAGTTCGAGACTACGGTCCAATTTCCTTATTTGTTTATCTTTTAAGTTGCATTTTCTTTTGTTTTAATTTAAGTATTAATTATTGTTGTTCTATTTTCCAAACTGATTGTTCTTCTGTAACGTGTTCTTTTATCCGTTTTCAGCCCTTTACTTAAAAAAATGGCTCCACTAAATTTGTAGAAAAATGCCAGCTATCTATTGGCAATAACGACATTGCAATATAATTTAAAATCTCAAAAATATTCAATTTTTTTTTTGGGGTAAAAAAAATTATCGATTTTTGACCGATTTTTCGCATATTAGGGATCGTTTCGTGATATGCGCAATAATTGCACAGGTTAGCGCAACTGTTAGAGAAACTTTTCGGACCGGTGCGGTATAGAAATATGATGGCCTGTATGAGCTATTGGACATTGAAAAAATCGCGTTTTTTTCGAAAAAATCGATTTTTGCAAGAAATTTGCAATATTTTGCAAATCTGTAAAAATGTTCTTATTCGACATATCTTGGACTACGCTTTCACCAAGTTTCGTTAAAGAATATTTTCTCTTCACGGAGATACAGTTATTTCAAAAAAATGCGATTTTTAACGTCTTTTTTGCAATAACTAATTAATTTTGCAATTTTCGGAGATCGGACTGGGCGGGCTCGATCTGTATTAAAAAGTTACAAAATTGTGCTGTTAAACTTTTTTTTGTGCGACGCCAACTTTTCTTTTTCAACGCAAAAAACTGTTTTTCGCAAACTTTGGCCGCCATTTTGAAGAGGACGCAAGTTCGTCATTTGTTTTAAAAATAGTTCATTGAATTCTACGGAAAATTTCCGATTTTTTGCATACCTCGGTTTGCTGTTAATAATTTTTGTAGATAAAATCCCTCACTTACTGGACTATTATACAAATTTTTAAGAAGGCAACCAAACACTACTTTTAGTGCATTGCAAGTCATAGTCTCATTTAAGACCGAACACGGTTCCTGATATGATTAAATACTACATTCTTGGATACCAATATGAGAAAGTGATCCCAAGAAACCCGTTTTTCGTCTGTTTTTGGGTAGTTGATTGCGAGCTTGGAAAAAATCATTAAAAGGTTTAATTGGTCATAAATTAATCATTCTTGAAAATCAAAAGAGGCACTGTTCTTGATTTTTTTTAAATGTTCAGTAATTACCACTGTTCAGGCATTGAAATGACCCCAAATTGTAAATTTAAAAACAATTATATTTGAATTATTTCTATTAGATCAAAGTTAAAAAAGCCAAATTATATATTTTCTATCAAGAGGGGTTAAAAATTCACCCATATGCACACGAAGGGGGCGAAATAATCCAGAAATAACAAAATAATCAAAAATATTTTTAAAAATTCTGAAAATAAAATATTTAAATGTTTTATTTTCAGAATTTTTAAAAATGTTTTTGATTTTTTTTTCATGATTTATGGTGTCCGTCTTTTTGAAACCGAACCATATAACATCTTTCGACTTTTTTTATTATTGCTTCTATCTAAAAGTTACCGTGGGAACTTTTTTCTAATAAAAAATCGATCTTTCATATTGTCAACGTTTCGTTTCATAACAAATTCTAAGCTATGTTTATGCATTTAAAAATTACATTCTAAGATTTTAAACTCGTTTATAAAGGTCTAAATATTTTATTATATTAATGAGTTTTTTCAAACGCAATCTCCTTGCGGAGATCTAGAGCAAATTGTATCTCTATTCGTTGTTGTGTTCCTTATATTTGTCTATGCCTTTCTAAAAGCTTTTGTTGGCAGTTTTTGTTTCTCAATCTCCCTCTCTCTCATTCTGCATCTTATAATTTTGTTTTAAAAATACGTAATTTAAATAAAATCAATCATCGACGACCTAGATGCAGATGAAGGGAGAAAATGAACCCATTCCCGACCTAAAGGTTTTTTTTTAAGAAATACTTATACATGTATTGAAACATATTCTTTATAGGATTTCGCAAGCAGCAGAAAAAATAAGTATTTATGAGAACTAAAAGGAAAACTATGTGTAAAAATATTAAGGAAATCCTTGAATTCTTTCAATAACCCGAATTCTGGTTATGCTAGCAAATTACAATCCTAAAGTAAATTTGTTTAATTTCTTATTTGATAATTCTCTTTCTAACACTAGCATCCACACAGTCCCCTACGGCCATGCAGATTAAACTAGCATCTATATAACCCCCTACGATCATGAAATTTCAGTTAAAAATGAGAACAAAGGCCTAAAATGAATTTATTTATCTACCTTGTCTTAAAAAAATTTCATTCTAATGGATTACATTGTCATGAAATCTATCATTCTGTTTCTTGGAAATGCTTAGCCTTTGAAACGTTTTTCGCCCTTATTCTGGAGCTCATCAGAACGACATAAAGCCACTCATAAAGATGTTTCATACATTATACATGTTTTCTTTTGTATCTTTTTTTGTCTATGGATATTGTTAAGTTATTACTAAATAAAATAACAACACACAACACTAAAATAAGTTATCTTATAAATTAAAACAACCAAGATGGAACGCATGCATTAAAATTCTAGAAAATAACAACATTTATTTTTAAAAAACCCGTCACGTTTGAACAATTTTTATAATCGAGTGTTTTTAAAGATCTTCGCATCATCATCAAAAAAAATATTCGGCCAATACATGAAGATAACACAAGTGATAAGATAAAAAAAATGACACAATTCCGCTACCAATACCAAACATATACGCGTTAGTATTGTTATGTGTCTGTTCCTAAAGTTGTTTATTATAACCTCTTAGTGACTATATGGTACATATCACGCCATGGGTTGAACACCATCACCATGTCTTCTTTAAAGTTACAACCATCCGAGAGTATCTCATCGGGTAGCGAAAAGAAACGCCCGTTAGAAACTACACCTTCAAACGTATGTACAAAATTTTAGTTATCATTTTTTTACCTTCCACCCGTCTTGAAATGGAGTCACTGAGATAAAGGTAGAATTTTACGTAAGGCCTTGCCAGATCCCAGAAGAAGATTTTACGTTAAAACTAAGATGTCTAAAATAAAACGTGACGCCGTATGATACGAACGATTTTCAACCCTTTTAGTTATAAATATAGTATTTTCCCGTATATGAAGACGCGCTATAATTATTTCTTGATCTGAAGAATACGACACCATAATATCTGTTTATAGATATTTCTGCGTGTGGTCTTCTACAACTTTGGATCAGGAACGTGAAGTGATTGCAAATTAGTTTAAATAAATACCTTAACGCTATTATAATAATAACCAAATCAAATTTTTGTAATATATTGTTACAGTGTCTTTTGATCTGGCGATGGTTAGGTTAAGAACAAAGTAAAAAACTGAAGAAAAGTTAAATCGTTTTTAATTAAATAAGAAAGAACAGTAATCGTGTTTCTTTTAACTACTCGGACGACGACGGATTTCATTTGGAACATTTTTCTGATGTCTGTTTATCTGTTTATTTATCTGTTTCTTCGTGTATATTCGTAATAAAATAACCCAGAATAAAGTAATGTGAATAAGAAAACTGCGCGTTTAAGTTCTTCGACAAAATTAAATTGAATTGAATTTGAGTACAATTAAAATTGAGACTACAATCTGCAATGTGATTCTTCTTTTCAATATCCCAGATTTGTCATAATTACTTATTAAAATATAGGTCGTACAATTACTTCGTCTGGGCTCTTGAATTGAGACCAGTAGTTCAACTTTATAGTTAGTGAGTGTTGCCGTGCTGTCAATAGAAAATTAAATGGGAATACCATACTTTATGTTTCGGTAAATATATCGCTATAATATTCCATATACTCATATGTTTATGGTAATAATATTATAGCAGCTATTCACAAACATGTAAATGTAAACATGTAACAAAAATAGAATTTTTACGTTTTTCCGCAACTACCTTATACAGGGTGTGCACTTGCGGTTCTAGAGACTTTAGATAAAATAGTAAAATAAAAATTATTTACTAATTATTAATTCGATACATTTATTAAATGACTAATAATAATGACGTATTGTTTTGTCAATTTTACATGAAATATTTAAACTATATTTAATTTCTGCTTATATCTGACAAAACAATTCAAATGAATTTCGAGTACCTCAGGGTTCCTTTTTGAGACCCCTATTAGTTAGTATATATACCGCAGATTTACTTCAGGCTATAAGGTATGCCGATGATGTTCAGCTTTATCTTGTTTTTGACATCTTCGTCATTGAAGAGGCCCAGTAACATTAATGATAACTTAAATGAAATAAATAATCGAAGCCTGCGAAACTACTAAAACCAGACAAAAGCAGAGACATTCTTCAGTACTTCAAATAAATTAAAAAATCACGTTAATTTTCAAATTTCAATCGATAATATTATCATCGAACAAATCGGAAAGGTTAAATTTAAAGTTAATCCTTAAAAATCGTATATCTGAAGTTTGTAAAAGATGTTTCTATAAAATACAGGTTTTAGAAATACACTTGATAAAGATGCTAAGCTACTATTATGTGGGTCTTTAGTTTTGTCACACGTAAATTATTATGATTATAATTATGGACCATGTTCAAAACTATTGAAAAAAAAAACAAAATATTCAAAATATCTGTACTAGATTTATTACAAAAGGCTAGCTCAATTTAACGACCACGTTACAACTTATATTAGAAAACTAAAGCTACTATAGTCTGTTTTTAAACCAGGGAGAGGAAACATGGAATTTCCATTCCCACCATAAAAGTAAACAGAAAATACACTAAAACCTTTTTGACGTTTTGGGCAACCAATACACGACTACAGTGTTTTTGTGTGTATTTTATTACATTATATAATGCATCGACCTCTATTTGACCTCTAGGTATTTTATACATCCATACCATTTACGCAATATAAAGGCACTAAGTAATTAGCCTCTTTTACCTTCAGATTTATACAAAAAGGATTAAAAACTGATATATAATGTGCAAACGATAAAATAGAAATTATAACCAAATAATTTATGACATGAAATTAAAATTGTTACAATATGTAAAAATTTACGACTATTACCTTATGTAAAACTGGCGAGGGCGTATCTAATCACAGATGTATGATTTAGCGCGTTAAATTTAAAACGTTCCTCCTGGTTTAAAACAGAGTATCAATCTAAATGACAGAAGGGGCTCTCGGAGACCTCTGCTCGGTCCGGAGCCGGCTCTCGGCTACCCTAGATCCCAAGCCAAGAGGTTAATAGATAACTGGACTCGCTCCCGGCTCATTGACCTCTGGGATTCCTATCCAGGACTCCGGCAAGTGAAGCTCCTAATCTCAGGGCCCTTGCCAGAAAGAACAAAGCAATTTCTGCGTCTAAGCAGAAAGCAAATTCGTGACAGGCATCCTAACCGGACATGGCTCTTTTAGGAAACACCTACACACAATGGGGGTGGTTGACCACCCCCATTGCAGGTTCTGCGAAGACGAGGAGACTTCCATCCAAGTCCTCACTTCTTGCCCAGGACTGATGAACCTGAGGAACAAACACTTCGGCACTGGCTTTCCAATGCTGGAGGAAATAAGGAGTTCTCCCGTGGGAAGGATTTCAGCCTTTGGGCTGGAATACGGTCTGTACGGGGGAGCTCCTTAACTTGTTAGCGGTAGCACAATGGGCCACAAGGCCTGAGTGCGGCGACCTCCAGGCGCCTCGCTAAAAGAAGAAGAAGAAGAAGAAGAAATGACAGACGATTCGTACAATTAATTTCATTTCTAAACAATGTAATGGTATCTAACTATGCCACTGGATTTAGAAACATCTCAAATGGGTAAATCCATTCTTCCATGTGGATATGTTTTCTGATTAGCCTGGTTAATTCTACATGTAAACAGTCTCTTGCGTTTTTCTCGTCGAACGCACAGTTCTTTATTGAAACATTTGATATTGAAATGTTAGAACGTCATTAAGGAACGCCCTGTATAATTATTATCCAATTATTATTATTATTTTTTATCACCATTTCGGGTATGCTCTTGTTACACCTTAATATTACATTTTTAAGGAAGTCTTAAGTAAAACAAACACCGGACTCATTTTTATTAAGTCTGGTATAGTACAATAATTTCATCTTCGGGTGACTGTAGTGACGAAACTAGCCATAGCAGAGGTTTGTGCCCATTGAGACATTTAATCAGCATCACATGAACTACAATCTAACAAAATTTCAGTCAATTGCATAAGATTAGAGCGCGGTCCTTTATCAAGATGAAATAGCTCTTAATACAAACAGTGTGACCCCCAATTATTGTCTGTCATTACTAAATATTTTTATTCTGAAAAAAATATGTCCTAACATTACTGAGGTTTATAATATAGCAAAAAAGAATCATAGTCGTCTAATAAAGGATACAAAAAAAATTTATTATCAAAATAAAATTGTACACTCTGATAATCCTGCACGATCTGCCTGGAGAGTCGTAGCTGAATTGTCAAATAAAAATAAATCACTCAACAACATTTCTATAAAAAACAACGATGGCGTTATACATGAACATCCGCAAATAGTTGCTTCACTTTTTAACGACTTTTTTATAGAGGCCCCTAAAAACATAATTAAGCAAATACCACACTGTAATACATGCATACCTAGTGTAGTTAAACAAACAAATTCGTTATTTTTAAAACCGTTTACTGTTGAAGAAATGTTAAATTTATTAACAACAAAATTTAAACCCAAAAAATCATCTGGCCCGGATGACATTCCTTGTTTTCTTATAAGGAAAGTGTTAGATTTCATCGTCGAACCACTAACATATCTTATTAATTTATCATTTGAGACAGGAACATTTCCCAATAGCTTAAAAATTGGAAAAGTTGTACCGATTTTTAAAAAGAATGATACGCAACTGTTAGATAATTATAGACCGGTAACTGTGCCCTATGGTATATCTAAAGTGATCGAATATTGCTATTTGTATAGATTATTGGATTACTTAGAGACTTTTCAAATTAAAACAAAAAATCAACATGGCTTTTCTAGCGGTAAGTCGACTAGTACGGCTATTCATTCTTTTTTAAACAAGATATTAGAATTTGTAGACGCGGGAGAGTGCCCTATTGGGATATTTTGTGATCTCAGCAGGGCATTCGACTGCGTCAATCATAATTTATTATTAACTAAACTGCATGATTATGGAATAAGGGGTCTTGCACTTAATTGGGTTACGACATTCTTGGAGGGTCGGAGACAATATGTAACACTAAAGTATAAGACACAAAACATCGTGTCCAGGGCTGAGTCGGAATGTTTAAATTTAACCATGGGTGTTCCACAGGGATCTATATTAGGTCCTGTGCTTTTTCTTTTATATATGAATGATATTGATTCTTTGCCAGCACACATTACGATGTACGCAGACGACATATCTATAATAATTTCCAACCCATTGGATAATGTTTTAGAGCATAATTGCAATAGTGTTTTAAATATTTTAAGCAGTTGGTTCTCCCATAACACTTTACATTTCAATGCCGAAAAGACCCATCTCACTAGATTTCACACCAGGCAAAAGAAATGCGATAATTTAAAAATTAACATAAATAATACACCTATTTCTAGCGGTGAGGAGAATATTAAGTTTTTAGGAGTATACCTAGATGAATCCCTGAATTGGAATTATCACTGCGAAGCTTTGATATCAAAAATTTCATCGATAGTTTATTTATTCCGAAATATTAGAGCGTATTTAAGTAGAGAACAGTTAATTAATTTGTACTATGCTCAAATTGATACACGTTTAAGGTATGGTGTTTGTTTCTGGGGGAATTCCACATTATCATCTAACGTATTTATTGCACAAAAACGCATTTTGCGATGTATTGCCGACGTACCGAGTGTTTATTCTTGTAAAAATATATTTAAAGATTTTAAAATTTTAACCTTACCTAGCCTGTATATTTTTGAAATATGTATATATGTTTTTAAGAATAAGAATAATTTTATTTTAAATAAAGATTGTCATAATGTTAATACAAGGCAAAAGAATAGGTTGCACGAACCTTGTGCCAGACTTAATATGACTAGTAAATCCCCAAGATTTATAGGACCTAAAATGTTTAACCGACTGCCAGATGAAATAAAATGTAGTAAGACCGAGCATTTCTTTAGGAAAAAGTTAAAATTATTTTTGTTGGACAAATGTTACTATTCTGTACTAGAATTTTTTGTCTCTTAGTTTGTAAGGACTATATGACCATTCCTATACAATATTCTGTATTGTCAAAAAGGAAAATAAACTATTATTATTATTATTATTATTATTATTATTAAATAAAAAGACAATATTTATTAAAACTATCCACTTAATTTATCTTTTAATTATTTATTTTTCATGGACTACTTCGATTTTTAGAAAAAATCATGTAAAAGTTATTATAAAATATTACCTACATTAATTTTGTCATAAATCTGTCATTATTTAATATTTTTTCACGAAATTTTGGATTTACCCATTTGAGACGTTTTTGAATCCACTGGTATAATTAGATTTTATTTAAAAAAATCGCTAATCAAATTTGTCCATTCTTGACACCGAAAACAAATCATAGTAGGTCTTGAAAATTGAAATTTATCTCTAAATTTTTGTCATAAAGTAGAGCTTTCGATGGATTATCTTTAAAAAAAGCCCCGTTAAAATCAGATAATAGACACATTTTTTACAGGGGCGTTTCCATTCAAAATGGCTCACACACATTTTTACGGGAATTTTCAGAAATATTATCAGAGGTCTCTGTTAATAAAAAAAAATTATACTTGTTCTGAAAATATGTAATACATGAATAAAAAATATTATCAAATCCAAGCTATACGCTTGGATTTGACAATATTTGATATATCTTGATATCAATAAATGCGAATATTTACACAATGACAATTCACGTTTCTGGGAATTCCCTTAGGCAGTGCTAGATAAAGGAGTAATAACATAAGCAATATAGATTTTCAATTGTTGAACAACAAAAATAAATGTGGATAAGATATTTGTAACACACTTTTGAACTGATTGCACGACTACACGTAAACAATACAAAACTAATTTTAGCATATATTTACACCAGAATAAGTGAAAATAACTGAGCAGTGTTTAAAAGGCGGTCATTATAAATAATAAAACAAGTTAACCATTATACTCTTCGCCGATTCACTGCACTTTTTATATAATTGTTGCACATTCTATAGAATACTCTTCGTAGTTTTTTTTTTGTAAATGATGTTGAGTTTTAAACATTTTTAAATTATAAAACATTAAAAAAAGTTTTAATTTAAAAAATGTATAACTTTTTTAGTTATTGATAGATCTTGTTCTTCCTATACCTAACAGTAACTTACTGACCAAATTTCAATACAATCGGACTTTTCGTTCTTATCGTTATCGTGCTTACAAGAAACGTGACGAACGGACAGACAGAGAGACGGATAGACGGATGCACGGATATTTTGAAAGTTGTTAAGAATTCGATCACCAATAGTGAAAAGAAATAATAATAACAATATGAAATCTTTTTCTCTACATGCAATATTACCGGTTTTAGAAATGCAATATACTCTTCGTTTTGTATTTTCGAAGAGTATAATAAATAATACCAGACCACAAAAGAAAACAAGTGGTCTGTTCTTGGAACCCCACTTAATAATAATAATAATAATAATACATTTATTAACCCAAGAGATCATAGTACACGATATAGGGTAAGTCTAATGAACATTTGTTCAGTTGACTTCAAATTAAAAGGAAAAAGATTACAGTAAAATAATTAGTTAAAAAACATGAAAAAGAAATTCGTTGACAGAGTAAAAAACATTGGATAATAGTAGTTTTCTGACATAAGAACTAAATTTGTTTAAACTAACATTTTTAACACTCGTTGGTAGTTTGTTATATAATTTGGCACCAATATAGTATAGACTTGACTTATATAGTTATAATCTGTGTATATCATATTGCAAATTTTCACCATGTCTGGTATTATAATTGTGATAGTTATTTTGTAAGTTAAAACTGGATATCTGTTTCACAAATTTTAGAATTTCAAATATATATATACAAGGGAAAGTGAGTATTTGTTTTCTGATAAAAATTTGTTTACATGACTCTCGATATTTCAACCCAAACATACAGCGAATCGCTCTTTTTTGCATTAGGAAAACTATTTGCTGCTGATGAGCATCCATATGCGATAATTCCATATCTCATAACAGATTCGAAATTAGAGTAATAAAAGGTCATTGTGATATTTCTATTAGTAATGGTGGAAAGCCTTTTTAATGCAAAACAAGTAATTTTTTGAATACATAATTTACATGGTCTCGCCATGTTAGTGACGGATCTATGTGTAGTCCAAGTAGTTTAAAACTTGTTTTTTGTTGAACAGATTTACCATTCAACTTAATTAGGGGGCTGCTCGTATAATTGGCAGTAAGTGGGTGAAACTGTAGGATATGTGTTTTTTCTTGGTTTATATTTAAATGAATACTACTAAGATAGTTAAATAAAGCTAGTAAGTTGCTATTTAGCTGTTGGTTTACATCATCCTGTTCTTTACTGTATGCAATCGCCGTCATATCGCCCGCAAACTCGCAATGAGATATAGACATATATTCATCTATATCGTTGCAATATAATAAAAATAACAATGGGCCTAAAACCCTTCCCTGAGGAACCCCAACGTCTACTGCAAGCTCATCCGAATTTTGACCAAGATAGTTAACAAACTGCTTTCGATTAGTTAAATATGATGACGTTCGTTTAACTTCATCACCCACCAATGTTTAGTAAATTGCAAAAATAACGTAAAAAATTCAGATTTTCTGTTAATTTCGAGATTTGCAAAAAAATGGTAGATTATGGAGCTAAACGGATATTGTATTCGTGTTCAGCATGTCGATATACATAGGAATTACTATGTCGGGTCCTGATGGCAGACCACTTTTTTTGTGAGCCTGTGCACAGGCCTACAAAAAAAGTGATGTGTTTTCGAAACCCGACAGTAATCCTTATGTATTTCGATGTGCTGAACACGAATCTGATGTCCGTTTAGCTCCATCACCCTCCAATTTTTTGTAAATCTATGCCTAAGAAACCTAATTTCTTTAGCTAATTTTCGCGATTTACAAAAAAATAATGGGTGAAGGAACTAAACGGATATCGGCTTCGTACTCAGCACGTCGAAATACATAAGGATTACTATGTCGGGTTCCAAGAACAGATCACTTTTTTTCTTGTATGGTCCTGTGAATTAACCCAATGGATCTAGAATGTTAAATGCTTTCCAAAGATACCTAATATATCCTCATCTCATTCAGACTCCTTATAAAGTGTTAAGAAGCTCAGTAATAGCATTTATAGTTGGCAATCCTTCATAAAATTCAAACTGAAAACGGATAGATTATATTTTTCGAAAAAATCTGATGTTTTAATAATTTTCAAAAATTTTCGAAAAAACAAATTTTGCTTTTGTCATCTGATTTATGCAATGCTATGATTTTAGTAATTTTCAGTATTTAGGGAAAGACCGCCTCATTAAGTGAGCAGTTTATTAATTGTGTTAACGGTTTACTAAATTGATGCATCCTTTTCCAATAAATTCGAGTTGTTGATGGAAAGTATAGATAAATTATTGTTTAACACTTTTGCATCCAAAATATTATTATTTTTAAGACTGGCGAAAAAAGAAATATTGCGAAAAACTTCTGCTGACCCACCATTTTGAAATTATAGCGGTGAGGGACAAGCCAGATAACAAATTTATAATTTTAATTAGGGCTCCGAACTCTACAACTTATCCAAAAATTGTGATTCGCTTATTTCCTGTAGCTGAAATCACATTCTTTTTCAATTCTATTACCCAAAGTAATGTGTTAATGTAAATTCTATGCCTTTAAATTTGATCAGAAATCAGCACCCGAAACTTGTAACATGACATCCTGCACAATATGTTATCTTATCTTTATCATTACATTATCTTGTGCAATAGAACTTTTTATTAACAAAATAAAAATATTTTGAAGAGGTTTATTTATATATAGGCGCCGGAATAAACCCAACTAATACATTTTATCTACTATAAACTCCCCCACAACTATGACATGAATTGACTTTTTTTTTTAAATAAACTGCTGGCCACTCGAACTTACACATAGAGACTTTTAGGCAAAATTTAAAGTTCAATATTTTCAACAGGAATGCAAATTTTTGAACGCGGCTTGCAAATTTTAAGAGCTAGTTTTTTTCGGATTAAGCTGCATGACGTATATTTATCGTAGGCCCATAAGTTTATTATATACGGGGTGATCAATGAAGTCATGCAAAAAATCAAAAAGTTTGTATGAGTGAAATTTCCGCAAAAAATTTTTTTGATCGTTGCAATATGGTTGCTTACTAAGGTAACATCAATATCTCTAGACGGTTTTGTCAGTTTTTGGATTAAGGCCCTTAGGCCTTGTACACACTACTCAACATATAATTTGGATACCGAAATCTTTAAAATGCTATAACTTGACATTGGATTGACGGTTCTTGATGATTTTTGCGGATTTGGAATCCTTATTTCACGTAGATTTTCTATGGTCTAAGCATTTTATTTGAGGTTTGAAATTTACACATTATACCGGGTCGATAATAAACAAAAACGTAGGGTACGACGCGCTCTAAAGTTTGGCATTATTTAAGTTTTTGTAAAAATAAATTCTCACCTCAAGTTGTTTTTATTTAATGTTCTTCTCACTGTTCTGTCCGAAACTCACACCCCAGTTTGTTGTCTCAAAGAATCATTCAGTTTTACAGAGTTCTTTGTCCACCCCCATGCCCATAATTATGATCGGGTGTAATTTCTACGCGACGCGTCAATTTCAAAGTAGGCATTGGAAAAACAAATTTGTTGCTATGGAATTAAAAACTGTTTACATTATTTTAGAAATAATCTGACATATTTCAATGTTATAATTTTGTAAAGTTTAATTAATATGAGGCGTTTAACCACGGCAGAAAGGGAAAATTGCATTCGACTTCTCAACGAAGGAATGTCAAAACAGCAAGTTGCGCACATTTACAATGTCAGCCGAAAGACAATTTATAATTTGAACCGCCGCGCCGCGTCGAAACTACTGGTGATCATAATTATGGGCATGGGGGTGGACATACAAAAAAAATAAACCAAAGAACCGAAAGAATTTTAATGAGAGAAACTATGCGGAATAGAACAAAGAACTCTAGAAAACTAAATGACTCTTTAAGACAACAAACTGGGGTGAGAGTTTCGGACAGAACAGTGAGAAGAACATTAAATAAAAACAACTTGAGGTGAGATTTTTTTTTTTTAAACATAACATAATGCCAAACATTTTAAATTATAGAGCCCGTCGCAGAGCAAAATGTGTGCGGTTATTACAACGCCATAGAGCGAATAGGCGGGCATGGGCAAATCGGCATGCGAATTGGGGTAATGCAGAGTGGAGCCATTATTTATTTACTGACGAAACAAGATTTAATTTGTTTCACTCCGATGGCCGAATGTTAGTTTGGAGAAGGCCAAATCAGCGATATTTGGAGGAAAATATGGCCCCTCAAGAAGCATTTGGTGGCGGAGGTGTTACAGTGTGGGAAGGTATCATAAGAAATGGTAAAACCGAGCTATTCATTACCAACCAAACCATTAATGCTACTGTTTATCAGGAGGAAATTTTGGAACCTATTGTTGTTCCTTTTGCTCGACATTACGGCCCAGAAATTCTATTGGTGGATGACAACGCTCGACCTCACAGAGCGCGAAGGATCACAGAGTTTTTGCAGGCACAAAACATCAATAGGATGGACTGGCCTGCAAAGTCTCCGGATCTTAATGTCATCGAACACGTTTGATCTTATTTAAAACTTAAAGTAAGATCTCTTGATGTACCCCCTGAAACCTTAGGAACGCTCAGTGAGGCCATTCGTGAAGAATGGGAGAATATTCCACAAGATTTTATAAATAATCTTGTGGATAGTCTACCAAATCGATGTCGGGAAGTAATATTCCGAGCAGGAGGACCAACAAAATATTAGCTTCTCTTTTTTTTAATTAATGTACCTAATTTTAATTAGGTAATTTTAATTTAATTTTAATTTAAGTTTAAATTAAATTAATTTTTAATTTTTTAGTTAAATTTTTTTCAGTTATTAAAAATTACCAGAATTAGAATTATAAATTTTTTAAGAATTGACTTTTGGTTGCAATGTTGTATATTGTAGAATTTAATGTAATAAACTTGTTCTTGTCGCTACGTTTTTGTTTATTATCGACCCGATATAATGTGTAAATTTCAACCCTCAAATAAAATGCTTAGACCATAGAAAATCTACGTGAAATAAGGATTCCAAATCCGCAAAAATCATCAAGAATTGTCAATCCAATGTCAAGTTATAGCATTTTAAAGATTTCGGTATCCAAATTTTATGTTGAGTAGTGTGTACAAGGCCTAAGGGCCTTAATCCAAAAACTGACAAAACCGTCTAGAGATATTGATGTTACCTTAGTAAGGAACCATACTGCAGCGACCAAAAAAATTTTTTGCAGAAATTTCACTCATACAAACTTTTTGATTTTTTGCACGACTTCATTGATCACCCCGTATATAATAAACTTATGGTCCTACGATAAATATACGTCATGCAGCTTAATCCGAAAAAAACTAGCTCTTAAAATTTGCAAGCCGCGTTCAAAAATTTGCATTCCTGTTGAAAATATTGAACTTTAAATTTTGCCTAAAAGTCTCTATGTGTAAGTTCTAGTGGCCAGCAGTGTAGAACATTCTTTAAAAACACAGCGACTGCTGAAACTATGAAATAAAATTTTACAAATTTCGGTTCATTGAACTATATCATCTAATATCGACATTGAGGACTAAACCAACGAATAGAGAATTAACAGGATAGGACAGTCAGACGAAGAAGACAAAATATACTAAGGCAGTTGTGAACTCCAATTTAAATGACACGACATCCAGCGGAAACGGTTTCGGGATGTGTCGGGTACCCATGAAATGAATTTGACCAAGCTTACTAAAAGACAGGTTGGCTTATTAGATTCGGCATTTTATAGAAAAAAAAAAGTTTCAAAATTATTCTGTCAGTGAACAATTCTATTCTAACTAGATACCTGACATATGAACATAGGAATACTTCATGTGCCATGTTACGAAGCAACTTGTTTCTTTAGTGACCTTGGGCTCTGACTGTCAGCTGAGTCCGGTCGTTCTATTAGGACAGTGTTGTCGATTTTTCACTATTGGCCTCGCTCTTTAATGTTACCTTCTCCGTCTGATTGTTATAAACCTTACCAACGCGCATATATTCCAATAGATAACCTAAAAGATATATTCCTGTAAATTTGGAGGGACGAAAATGTTTGACATCACTAACAAACAAACTCCCCACAAAAATACTTTTGTATTCGGACATGTGGATCATGTGGGCCTTCTCTTTTGCACTTTGTGTTAGATAGTCATCGAGAGATGCATCTCAAAAACCGATTCCCTCCTCTATTGCCTGGTACTACTAAACTAGTAATGTTAAAATTTCGAAAAAACTAGCAGTGGTAGAGTCACATGTATAAATACTTCACAGGAAAACTATTACAATGTTTTCAACAACTAGAGTTTTCAAGCAATTAATAATAAACTTAACTTATGACAAATTTAATATTCAGGCGGTTGGAAAATGACGTCTAACATATTTATTTATTTGATTTTAACGTTCTGGCTAAGTTTAGCTAATGCTATTCCACGACTTGACCAGGAGTTATTATGTAACATGGAAACTATACACAGAAAAGCTATAGCGATTTAAAAAATTAAAATTCTTAAAATTCAAACAATATTCTGTAAAGCTTTGAAAATAAAAATATTTTCTCTGTCGCTACAAAGCTTAAATTATGAAATAAACCCGTATAGGCCAGGTGTCAGGTGGATTAAAATCGGGAAAAATATTTTACTGTTGGAACCAGTTCATTATAGGCCTCTTTTAGACAAACAAAATTTTCCAGTCCAGCTTTTCTACAAGAACACGCGGCTTTGCAGCCCTTTGTACACTTGCAGCTTATTGTTTTCAATAGTTCTCGTGGATCAGCTGCGTTTTTGGTGGTAATAATATAAACCGATTTTATTTTTCATCCTACTTTTTGCCACTGACATAATAAAGCATTTGTACAGGATTTCATTCAAGGAATAAGAGGGCTAAGATAACTGTTTGTCCTGCTATATTTATAACATCAGCGTGAGAATTATTGGGGTATTTAAAACATTACACATTTTTTTGTAATGCTGCAGATTTTTGTGAAAATTTTATAATATTTGCTTTGCCCTGCTTAAAAAGATGCAGAGGTTGTGTCAGATCCGCTGAACGCGTGGACAAATAATATGTTATCGGCAACATCTTTTGGGTATATAAAACAGTTCGAAGAATACATTCGTTCGTCCATTTTCCGTATCATAAAGATTAAGAGGTCAACGTCTTCACCAACTGTAATTAATTCTAATGAAATTATAATGGCTGTAAATAGCAATTGTTTTAAATATTTATAGAAAGCGTGGAAGTGTAGGAAAGTGCGATATACAGAGCCGACTTATCTTTAACTTTGATAACCATCTTTTTTCTCGTAGGACCCTTCGGAACCGATGGCAAAAAATTATATTTCAGCGATATTGCCCCAAAGTTGTGGATATTCCGGGGGGCGGGCGAGGTGGGAAAGTTAGTATGTCTAAAAATGGCCTCTAATGAATTGGTTCCAACAGTAAAATCTTTTGCCTGATTTAAAACGGTATTTACACGTCCTGAATTCCCTGATGCCTGGCCTATTAATACATGTTTTATTTTTATTCGGAAATTCTTCTAAATCTGGCAAATTGTGCATCAACCCTGTACAATTTTAAAGTATGAATATCTGTACTGAAACGCGAACCAGTCGAACAAGAAAAAATAACAGCATCGTACCCGCATTCATATCGGGTTTCTAGTAAGGTGATAAACATTTCAACTATATAATATAATAGGTATCAGATAGATAACGACTTTTTCACAATGGACCCTATCATTTTTCATTTTCAGAACCAACAGCTGGAACTGGACTTGCTTTTGGAACGTGTCAACGAGATTGCAAAACAGGCGGACCAGCGCAACAAGCAGAACATACAAGCTCAAAGTGACAAAGTGACCAACGAATGGACCTCTTTAGTGTCGGATTTGGAGAATAGAAGAGATACTTTGACCCGGCTGGCCCAAGTTTGGGAAACGTTTGAGGGCCGCTGGCAGAACTTCGAGAGCTTGTTGACTGGTATCGAGGAGAGAGCGAAGCATATTGACTACATTGTGAGGAACAAGGATCATGTGATTTCTACTAAAAAGACTATTGAGGTGAGTGCCTAATTCTTGGTTAATAGTTCGATATATACCACTGAAGAAAATATTTTCTGGTGTCATTCGGTTAAACTCGGAATAGTATTTGTGAGTGTTTTTCCAACCTCACAAATTTAAACAATTAGAATAAAATGGTTGAAACTTCGAGGACGGTGTTTTTGATATTTCACCCAGTATGTAGCGAGAATGGTAACAGATGAGACAAAATATACTCGGCATTTTTTCGTAGAACGTTGAATTTGCTACAAGAGATGAGGGAGAGCATATTTTTATTATAGTAAAGTTCTCTCCATATATTTATAGCGCATAAAAAGTGTCGGTGCCTTTGACTTTGCGGTAAAGATTAAAAACCCCGACATTTTTTATTTGCCTTAAATATATGAAGAGTTGCCGGCGATCGCGTGCAGGCCTAAAATCACCGTTTTTCGAGTTATTCTCCAAGTTGTTGGAGCACGTTGATTTAATTAACAATAGAAAAGAATTAAGAAAAATCATGGAGTTTCTAAATCACACGCAAGATGTATTGGCGAAATTTGCATCGATTTTCAAACGTTTATTGCCCTTTTTTAAAGCTGTACAGTTAAATGTTAGGTGTCTTATAGAAACGACAATATTGCCAATTTTTTTATTTGTGGTCATTATACACAATGGCGTCCTTATTTGTTTTGTACAATGCATTAATAGTCCAGTCGATAAAGTAAAAAATACACCAGAAAGTCGCAAAAAATGTTATCTGCGATTTTACTTATAAAATAATGAAATTTCAACAAAAACTTAAGGGAAAAACAAGTTACTCGATATTCTTAAGCTCCATCGAGAGTTGCAAAATCAATTTTTGAAAGCACATTCGTTTATGACAATTTTCGAATAAAAGAGAAGATAGAATTCCTCGCTAACAAGGAAGCAATATTTCTCAAAATTCGTTGGATTACATTTCAAACTTCCAAAAAAGAAATCAGTTCTGGGGGTATCGCGCAAAATACCACCCCTTCGGTGAAAAAACCTTTATTTTACTGATAACTCGGTAACCGTTGAAGACATAAAAAAGAAAGCTTGACTAGTTGGTTCAAAAAAAGTCCTCTTGTAATTTTCTTGTATATGCCATGATTTTCGAGAAAATCGATATGATATCTTTTGCTCAGAAGCAACTGAACTACTTATTCCCAAGTTTGAAGAAACTTCAACCGAAATGATTTTTGCAATGCTAATAAAAATAATAATAATAAAAATCATTTCGGTGGAATATTCTTTAAACATTGGGAATATGTAGTTGAAGGGCTTCCGAACAAAAAATGTCATATGAAAAAAATTATTTAATTCCGTCCCTGCAGAATTACAGCGCCTTAAAAAACTAGACAACCATTTTATATTCATCATTACTCCGTAAGTTTTTATGCTTTTACTGAAGCTCATTTTAAAGGTCTTTTCAAGTACTTTAAAAAAAGTTTGATAAGTTTTTCTTAAAAAATTCGTTGTTTTTCTGTTATTTTAAGTTGAAAAATTAGACTTCAGTTTTCGGCGACCCTTCAACGACCCATAACTCAGTTCGTCTTGCATCTACAGAAATAAAAAGAAAACAATCGAGTTATTTTATTGGCTTCATTTTTGCTGCTGATGATTTTTTTAAAACAAGCATATTTTAGGTGAAAAATCAACATTTTCAGTCAATCACTTGAAAAATTATGGAAAAAACTGCATATATTTTGCTCAAAATTCATCCCTCTGTCGATTCTGCGGTTATTTTCAGTTGACTAATTTCCACCCCTAGGGTAAAAGCATGCCTTCGAACCTTTGCAATACCATCAATTACGAATCGAAGGCCGTTTATTTCATGAAAATTAATCTTTCCTAACCGGAATCTCAGGTAAAATGCTTCAATGACTGGGCTAATATACAGGGTGTAATCAGTTTCATGTCATTAAAAAAACTGGTAATGGGGACCGACTAGACAAACAAAAAACCTTTATGACTTTTCCCTCTAGGTGCACTTTGAAAAAAACTGATCTAGGTCAACATTTTTAATATTATGGTAGACAACAATCGAGAACCACTGCTTTTCTTGGTCAATGGACTTGTAGTTCCCAATTATACAACTTTTAGATTGTCAAAAAAGTGCTCGCCGGCACACGCGGTGGTCTGCGGTGTCAAAGCAAAGGCCTTAGATCATGGACCGCCTTTGATGGACCGCCTCAACTGAACTGAGGCAATTATAAAGAGGTAAATAATTCGTTCTCTCTTCGTGCACAATTGCAAGCAAATAATGGCCATAGAGGTTTAAACAGAGCATTTCTTTACATGTGTGTTTTTTAATTTGGAACAAAATATTGGATTGTTTATAATTTAGAAAATTTAAATGTGGTTTATTAACATTTGTAACATAAATGAGTGTCCTGGGTTAAAAGCTTACTACCTACCTAAATGATTCAAAATCTCTGCATCTGCATCAATACACAATTCGGTACGTCGAATTAAGGACATACGCACTTCGCTCAACACTAAACACTAAACTATAAACTAACGTTGTCAATAAAGAAAAATAAAATAAAAACTTGGTACAAAGGCCAAAAAGGAATACAAAAAGAACGAAGAAGTAAGTGGTGTCTGTACGTAATCAAGAATTTGACAACTTGAACGGTAAGTCAATAAAATAAATCTTAACTATAAATACACAATGACGCGAAATTCAAAAATAACAAAAACAACGAACGGCGGGGCGGGTTGGACGTGTGTACATAACGAAACACCCACAGTAACTAAAATAATGCACAAGGGAGAGTTAGAGTTTAGTTTTCTTCAGATCAGATCTAGATCTAAACCTACCTCAATATTCCAGCAGTTCTCAAAAAATTTTATTGAAAATTTGCGAAATTTTTGTTTATTTTTTTCTCCAAAACTATGAGCTTTAGACCCCATGTTATATAAGGTTTTTTTGTTTGTCTTATCGTTCCCTACCACCAGTTTTTTTAATGGCATGAAACTAATTACACCCTGTATAATATTTAATAGGAAAAACATTTAATTAAAATTCTTATTCATTATGTGTACTGTTAATCTATTGATCATACCGATAAAGCCTATCAATGACGTAAGTAATTTTGAAATTATAATAAGATATTTTTATCCGGAAAAACAACACTGAGACACCTTCTCCCAACGAGGGTCTTTCTGTGAATCTTGAAACTCACACAGTTATCGTTTATGAAGATAATGCAAAAAAAACTGTAGGTTTAAAAGGTCGAACTGAAAACTGTCAATTAAACCAAAAAACTATAGATCTATAGATAAAACAGTAGAGTTGGTAATTCTAGCTCCGGCGCCTCCGGCAAAATTTCAAACGTCTCCGCATTAAAAAATCGAATTTCTGACTGTCAAATATTGAAGTCAATATATCGATCGATTACATGTTTCATACCCAAAAATTGGTGGAAATGTCCATATTTCGACTTGTATGTACTTTTAGCATTGAAAAATCCATATTTAAGTAAAATAAAGGACGCAATTATGTAGTAGAGCGATCAAAAAGGAAACAGTAGGCAATGTTTAAGTTTTCATAAAACAACGAATATTTAATTGCATACTTAAAAAATCGTTATTTACACTCAACTTCCTTCTTTATTTATACAGGGGCGGTCACTCTAAAAAAGTATAAATTACAAAACGACATATACTCGCTTGTTTAGAATGTCATGAAACGTGGAAAATTTAAATTTGAGCGAAAAAAATTTGTTTCCACTATCTATTACCTTTAGACGGTCCATCCTGTATATTTTCCAGTGAAACTCTAATCATTTCTTCGCTGGCAGTAGCGTCGGCTACCTATTAAATTTGACTATTCTCCGTCAAGAAGTGTTTTAGTTAATTCACCAACAGACAGACAACAGACCGACAGACAGACTGACGGGATTGAAAAACCTATATTTTCATCTACATGATCTGAAACGTGGAAATTCGAAGAAATCTCGGATGGTGGTGATCTTTCTCGAATACAAGTAATTCCCTTCGGTATGCGAGGGAAGTAAAAAGCAGATCAAAATTTGGCTATTAGCATCTCCAAAAATCGAGAAGTGTCGGAAATCGATCCAAACTTCGCCAAAACTTCATTCATGCGATTTGGAAGCTTCATAATTTTTTTTTAAACTATAATTGGCAACTAGATTAAGGATGCAAGTACATCTATTGATGAAAAAAATACGTGGATTTTGCAAACAGGAACATAGTATGTAGGACGACAATATTCTGAGGCATCATTTATGTTTACTTTCAACGTTTGTTTCAGGAGCTGCAATCGGAAGCAGAATCCCTCAGATCACACCAGCAGGAAGTTATACAGTTATCCAATACCGTCCTGATATTTTTAACCGAGTGCTCGCCTACATCTGCAGCGGCGTTGTCAGAAAAATTGGAGCAGTTGAATGCAACATACGAAAGGTAGGAAAAATTAAAAGTTTTTTACGTGTTTTAGGAATATGCTAAAAACGTATTTTATATTAACGCTATTACAACGTACTGAAGAATTTTTCTTTAAGTTTATTTAAAAAACGTGTTCTTGTTTCATAGCATCTATACCAAATTCTGGTGTTAATTGATTAACATCCCGTAACTGATTTATGTATACGGCTGCTAGGAAAAACAAATTATCGGACACCATACGTACTATTGTTCAGATCTAATTTTTTTTTTTTAATTTTCGGTTAAAAGTTTTCGGCGTGGTCGAGTCTCAGTTATTTTCAGCTTCTGAGTATATTTTTGCACTGTATTTAAAACATTTCAATTAGGCTGAAGAAATGTTCGATATTGTGACTATACTCTTTTCAAATGCAAAGCGAAGATGAACGTGTATAATATGCCTGTATATTGGGAAAAAATGTTGTCTTACTTTTGCATACTAATACTGAATATGTCCCATATTTTTTTACAAAATAACACCGAATCTGGCTTCCAGTCATTATTTAATATAACTGATGCAAACATGCATATTTAATATATATTTCTTTGTGAATCTGGTTGTCTCTTTTCTTATATGCAAAATAAATTATTATTATTTTAACCTGAAAGTTAAAAACCCTAAAAATAGTAGGAATATTAAATATATTTTAGGTACTAAACTGTAATCTAGACGAATGACACGTTTTGCTAAATATTTAGGATGTGGCTAAATTTACCACATCCTTTGCGAGGAAATATCTTCTCAGAAATAGCTTCTAAAAAAGACAAACCTACTGTATAATTGTTAATTTGTAGTACTACACATAAACAATTTCAAACCGGGTCGGCCATGCGTTTATTAACTCCTTATAAGCTTCTTTCAACAGATGTTAATCTGAACTAAAATAATAGACAAACTCGTAAGCGTATTGGCTGTAATGTCAGATCAGTTCAGTTTCTTTAGCACGTATATCTTTTTATTTAGCGTAAAGGACGCATCAAATAGACACATACATAAAGCAAAAAAGGTTGTTTTGTCTTTCTAATGTTGAATGTAACAACTTACCTGAGTATATCCAAGATCCAAAACTCTGTAGTGAAACCATGGCGCGGCATCTGAAATTAAAAAGCCTATTTATCGTGCAAATGCTATGAATATAACTTATTTTTTGTCTATAATAATAGAGCAATTCTTTTCTACAAAAAACGGGCTTAACTTCGGAATCCATTGTAACAGGGCGGACTTTTTTCCATACTCTTCTAAATTGTATCAATAATATATGATAAAAAGTCTCCTTCCTAAAAAGTGTCGCTGTAATAGTTATTAAACCAAATAGCTGTAATATTACGGTTTTTCGCGAATAACTTTTAACATTTAATTTTATCCAAAAGACTGTTTACGCCAATCGAAAGTAGGGGAAATTTCACATCAAAAATGTATATGAAGTTTTTTGTACGATCAAAAATGAAGACTCCAGATGTTTATGTTTAACGCACGAAAATGGAACGCAGCGACACGTAAGTAGGGCGCGCGAAGCGTGCGCGATCTCGGACGCGCTACACTAAATTTGTTATAACTTTTGAACTAATTAATGAAATTGAGCTCAACAAAGCTTAAATGAAAGAAGAAACATTTGGCTATTGAGTTATCATATTTTCAAATATAAAAATGAATGTATGTAGGAACAGTACAGTACAGTACAAAGTCGAAACATAAAAAGATTTCCGAAGAAATCGGTAAAAGCTCTACCATTTCTACAATTTTTAAAATAAGAACCTGGAACTTTCACATATTACTCTTGAAGTAATGTATAAAAAGATCCGATGGATGGGTAAGCTGACATTTTTTTTTAAATACAGGTTATTAACGTTTATGTTACCCCTAGTTTCACGAATTTTGGAACAAAGAAAAATGTTTCTTTTAACTTCGTAAAATAAAGAGGATTAATTTAATTTTTAAGTTAAATCCCCTTAAAGCATATTAAGGAGGTTGGCATGTCCTTTATCAACTCACTCAGTTCACTATAATTAATTTCCCCATCCAACCAAAAATCATTATTTTTTAAAAACATGACCTTAATTAATCTTACAATTTTTTCGCCATCTTTCACAAATTTGATATCCAATTTTTTAAATTTTTGTCCATTATTGCCTGTTCTCTACATTGTACGCGAAAACGACTAAGGACATGCATGTACATCCTATTATTTTGTTCCTTTTTGTCAGACTCCATTGATCATACCTAAATTGAAACTTCTCCGTGGTATAGCTACTTATACTATACCAAACTAAAAAGTAAAATCATGAATAAAATAACCGATGGTAGCAGCTTTTTCTCCTTAAAATAACAAAGTAGTAATAGGTAATTATAATCCTTAAAACGACAAAATATGAGTCAAGATGAATACAAGTATACAGTTGTTAGAATTTGTAGATATTCAGAAAAGTACAATTCTCATTTGGTTAAAAATGACACCGCTCTAGAAAGAGCGGGGAAATATTTATTATTTTTGGCCATACCTTTTTTTTTTCTTAGTACGTATATTTTAAAAAACTATAAGAGTACCTAAGTAGAACCATAACAAGACAATTACTATGAATTTTCACTAAATAACTTCAGTGGTTTGAAAAATAGCTAGATTTAAATTTAAAAATTGTTAATCTTCCTAGTTCGTAGTTTTAAATCTAGATATTTTGCAAACCACTGAAATTATTGAGTGAAAATTCATAGTAATAGTCTTGTTATGGTTCTACTTAGATACTCTTATAGCTTTTTTTTAAATATGCGTACTAAGAAAAAAAGTTATGGGCAAAAATAATAAATATTTCCCTATCGGATGTCTCTTTCTAGGGAGTGGCCACCTTAAAGCTAAATGTTGGTGGTTTTGTTTAAGAATAAAAAACTAAATACCTTGCATATTCTTCATGACACAGAATAACTTCAACACAATACTACATTTAAAGTACCTTTACTGAACAATTTCTAATCATAAACTCAAATTTACTTGACCTGCACCAATCCCGCAATCCCTTAAAAAACGGTCATCATAAAAATATAAAGGAAGAGATAAGTAAGATAACATTCTCAGAACTATTTAGTTTAGGATAGTTATTATTTTATTTATTTATTTTTTTATTTAATCGTCTTATTTATATTAACGTCCTGGCGGAGTTTAGCTAATGCTATTCCACCACTCAACCAGGACACGTACACATAGACATCAACACAACGACCATTCCCTGCGATATTGCCATCTACCGCAGCTGAGACTCGAACTCAGGATAGATATCAGCGACTAGACATGTTGTGCCACCCAACAGCGGTCTAGTGCACTGCTACCATCTCGGTAACACATGAAAAACGCCACTAAACATCCATACCCTGGCCAGGATTCGAACCCGGGACCCCGTGACCGCAAGCCAAACGCCTTAGCATTGCGCCACCGAGCCGGTGGCGCAATGCTAAGATATGTTCATAATTTTTATATTGGAATGGGTTGAAAATTTGTATTGTCTGGCTAGATTAATAGAATCACTGTGCGACGGTTTTCTATGAGATTAGCGTTTCCTACTACAATTAACAGGCTAAAAAAACTACATTTTGATATGCTTTTTATCCCTGTTGGGATGATTCAGTACATTTTCAGCAGAGGGTCGCAAGATGACTCGGTACATTTTGACATGTTTTATTTTTATTTTTCTTTTTTCTTTTTGCATTGACTAAAGTAAAGGCTAACTACATTTTGAAGCACAGAAAGGGCATCGGTTCTATTTTTATTTAGTAAATGAAAGTAAGGAAATGAATGATGATATTTTAAATATAACATTACATAATTTTTTTGCACGGAGAATTTATCAATTTGTAATATTTTTTTAAATAATTCTATGGAATGCATTTTCGTAAATAACTCGTTTATTTTAAATTTTTCGAAAAAAACTTTCAGATTTTTTGTCCAAAAAGGTCCGTGCCTTATAATGGTTATAGAGATTGAGCGACGGAATAGTTAATTTTCGATTTTTCTTAGAAAACTGTTCGGAACTTGTAGAATTTATCAAAAAGATCCAGTTTTCCCAGATTTGTACATTCGCTTTTGATTTATCAAATTTCTCACAAACGTCAACTATATAATAGACCTAACCGAGCCTTACAATTGCCATTTTTGAAAATCAAAATCGGACCTTCGGTTCGGGAGTCGTTAATTTCTTTGAAAAAATCATACTCGACACTGGAAAAAATACTTGCGGTCAACGAATTCGGGCCGCCAGCAATAGGCTTCATTTGTGGCCGTGTACCTTTGATCCCACCAAGTCTAATCGAAATCGAACAATATTCTGGACAATTATCGTGCTTCCTAGCCCGATTTCGAGAAAAACAGTTTGCAAAACAATTCAATTTTCATTTGTTTTTAGACATAGTCTCTGGTATACGTGTAGAGCTTTGCCAGCGGCACCATTTCTTTTTTGAAATATCTCGATCCGACTACCCGTTATCGAGTTATTCAATTTCTCCCGAAAAACTCGAAACGTCTGTATCAGGTACTTTCGATTTCCGAACGGAGCCGAGCTTCCGGCGTTAACGGTTTTCTAAAGACCTCCTATTAACCTTCCAAGTTTCATCGGGATTGGGCGTGACAGACAGACCGACGGACGGAATTTTCTAAATTCGCCCTCGAGTCGATAGATATGGCATTCATGTCGATCCGATGTTTTTTTTAGGATTTCGATGGTCCACCGGAAAAATGCAAAACCTATACTACATTTTTTTTTCAAAACGTAGTAACAAGTCTCAAAGTATATTTTCTTAAAGCAGTATTCAGTCACAGGTAGTTGTACGTTCAGCAAAACATGATCCTGATGTCCTGAAAGTGTATTCTAAAATCATGGAATATACAAGGAAGTTTTTCTGCTACCAAATAGCTATATTTTATTCTGTCAGCTTTCATTTCTAAGATATCAAACACATATTTTGGCTTAAGAGCCAGTGAGCAAAATCGAGAATTTTGAATACCTGCTAATAATTGTGGTATACTGAGGAAAATATTATACTGATCACCGTAGGTCGGGTCACAAGTACACAGAATGGTTTGATTTTGGGCCCGGGGCCATAGAATAATAAATATTTTTGAACCAAATGAATACCTGTTAACAACTGCGATATACGATAGTCTGTACAATTCTGAGTTGATATAAAAAAAGTTACAATTTTTTGCCGGTACAGGAAAAAACGCGGCAAATTTACAAATTGGTCATGATTCAACCGAATGAATACTACTTCTACTTTGCGGCAAAACATTTGTTAAGTATTTGAGACCATGTACAAAAAGTTACATTTTCCCATGGCCCAAAAAAAAGTTACATGGCCATTTTAGACTCAGAATTAAGCAAAAATTGAAAATTTCACAAAGCACCTATAAAATGGAAAGTTCTCAACGGAAAACGCTAAAAATTGGATAGGTCTTCGGGACATCATTTCTACTCGTTCTACGCCAAATATATATATAGGAATTATTCACTTTATCCAATCGTCAACTAAATGCACCAATATAGATGTGTGCAAATTAATTGGAGCTACATAGCATTGCTTAGCTATTGATATATAATTAAAAATGTTTTCATGCCATGTGTAATCTAAAACATAAACACAAATGTATTTAAACACTGTTTTCCAGCTCTGCCTAAAAATAATTATTTGGCATTGAGCCCATTATTGATTCCAACTCTTCAAATATTGTTGCATATTAGAACTAAATAAAATCATTATATCTTATAATAGAGTTATAGTCTCGCATCGATTTGATAATGTTAACCTATTTTGTGCACTGAGTAATTCCTAATTTTATTATGATTTTTAAACAACGGTTTTTAATTATGTCCTGTCTATTCCTCAGTAATTTAACTGAAAAAACACACACTTTTATTGTTAAATCCAATGGAATCTTCTTGAAGCAATACGAAAAAGCATTGAGAAACTCTCTGTCACCTTTCACTGCTATTTCATTCGAATCAGATATGAAGAATTCTAATATATAATGAATTTTTAAATTAAATAACCGTTTCACTTTAGTAAAATTAATCTGAAATTGGACATAGTGGACAACTGCATTTGAATATACTAGTAATTAAAAATAGTACTTGAAATTTAATACGTACAAAAAATATATCAGCACTCCTATAGTCTGTTTTTAAACCAGGAGAAACGTTTTAAATTTAACGCGCTAAATCATACATCTGTGATTGGATACGCTCTCGCCAGTTTTACACAAGTCAATAGTCGTAAATTTTGACATATTGTAAAAATTTGAATTTCATGTGATAAATAATTTGGTTATAATTTCTATTATATAGTTTACACATTATATACCAGTTTTTAATCCCTTTTGCATAAATTTGAAGGTAAAAGTGGCTAATTACTTGGTGCCTTTATATTGCGTAAATGGGCATGGATGCTGTATAAAATACCTAGAGGTCAAATAGAGGTCAATGCATTATATAATGTAATAAAATATACACAAAAACACTGTAGTCGTTTATTGTTGGTTGCCCGAAACGCCAAAAAGGTTTTAGTGTATTTTCTAGTTACTTTTATGGTGTGTATGGAACTTTCATGTTTACTCCTCCTGGTTTAAAAACAGACTATAGGTATGTCCCTGGAGTGACTCACACCATCGTACCCAGCATAAAATGGCTGTGGAATTAATTTCTTGATTCCGTCTGAATAAACAGATACGCAAAAGAGAAAACTTATACTTTGTGAGTTTAGTTACAATGATTCCACCCATTTCTTCGCTGGCAGTAGCGTCAACTACATCAAGCGTCAAGTATGTGAAAAATGAAAAATCCACATTTTTTTTTCAATATTTGAGTAGTACGCTGCGCTACTTTGCCCCCAGTTGACGCATTTTCAATATCTTACATTTCCGACATCCCACTTCTTTGCTAACATTTTAGACAATAATTCTTATCTTTTCTTTTGTCCTCCTCGTATTTATTCTGGAATGTTGGACCACCAGCAAACGTTTTTGCATTTGCCTCCGATAAGTTTTCAATTTCATCAAGAAGTGGCCCATGAAAAACCGATGATCTAAACCACAGTTAGTACCAAATGAAGTTTTATAGAGCATTATTGATGAACTTCACCAAACACCTTTTCTAATATAGTCAATCTGATTTCGACATCTACCGCCAGGTGGCAGCCAAGAGAAAAGGCGCCGTGGATGTTTTGGAATGCAGTATTAACTTATCATATAAGCTAGGTAGAACTGAATTAGCCTACTCTGCCTTTTAGCTCGTTCTCTGGTGCCAAATTTACCAACAACAGCTCATACGTGATCATCTTCCAGTATAGACTCTGGCAGTAAAATCACCCATAATGATGAGAGTGTCTCTGTTTGAAATAGTTCTAGATCATCGTAGAATTGCTAATTTCATCGTGAATTTGGCGAGAACGATTCACCTGAACACACAGTGCAATCGGTGGAGAGGCGAGAGGGTCAGGGGTGCAGCAGAGATAAAACAGTCTCTATATGCGGGAAAGCTATCCGACATGATGCTACAATCAGCGCTTAACCGAAGAACCATCGAAAATATGATCATATATCATGAAGGCTAAGGAAGAAGACGATAGAGCAATAGGCCCGAACCCCTAATACACCAAGAAAGAGGACGTAGAAAGACAAGGAATTTCTGTAAAATGAAGAATGACCCGGGATGAAAACCGTAAGCAGTTCCAAGAGGCTGTGGAAACACTACAGTGGGGGGGGGGGAGCTTTAGCCAGATGGGCGGGGGTGCCTTTTTAAAGATTTTCCCTTCCATCAGCAGCAGTTGTATATGCATATGCTTGTACCAAAGGAATTGTAAAATATAGTCAAATAAATCTCCACCGTTAATGGAGAGTCATTGTAAACATTTCTATAGGATGTACCGATGTTGTTTGAATCTATATATAAAAGCTTGGTTGAGACGCGAGCACATCTGATTCACACCCATGGGTTTCGAGTTCGATTCTCGGCCGTGGCACTGATATTTGTTCAGAAGAAATTAATTCCAGTATACTAGGATTTTAGGTGCCTCTTGTCTCTAAATGTTTAGCCCCTTCCGGTTTGCCTTCGGGGATAAAGGGGGTCATATTACCTGTGGTGTTATTATTATCCACACGCTTCTGAATGGCTGACATGAAGTACTGTGACACGCGCAGAAACCACAAAATTTGTTAGAAAACCTTACAATGAACAAGGTGTAGAGTGACGGGCTATTAGACAATCTCTGGCCAAGGTATTTTTTATGAAAGTATTACATGCACATCGGATATTTTTAAAAAGTATTCTAGGCTAAAAATATTATTTAAATGCACGAGAATGTGAACGACTGATTTAATTAAGTTGGCGGCCTCCCAAATCATAACAACCGACTCACGAAGCTCATATTCATATTCAATTGTTTGGCAGTAATTGGTAGGTCTTATAGTTTAAGGCCGCATGTATATGAAATATACTGGCATAGGGAATTTAATCTCAAAACGGATTAAATGAGGAAATTCTTCTATTGTCTACGCGAAACTGCAGCTAAAATTGAATATTCTGGAGGCGAGCGTAGTGCTAAAAAAATACGTCTAAATTAATGACGGAAGTTAGAGGCGAGCCAACCTAAACATTCGTGGCAAGTTTATTGTACAATATCTTAAGTATAAATAGGTAGTTATTGGAATTGACAAAAAAGAAAGCCTTAGTTGTCTGGCCTATTGTTAGACGAAAAGAATATGTATAGAGAATAGAGATACATACATTATTATGCAGTAAAAAAGCAAAGTGTCAGTTCTTAATACACTGAACTGAACTTGTGGTAGGTACCTTGTGAAACATCTTGAAAATTGTATCTAACTTCAAGAAATGTAATACTGTTATTCAAAGTAATGAGGCGTATAAATTGGAAATTATCAACCCTTCAGCCCCCATTCTCTATGGTCTTCGGAAAATTCAAAAAGTAAATAACCATATACGCCTGTGCCTTACATCAATGCTCCATCTTATAAATTGTGTAAAAAACTAAATTATATTTTACCAAAATTAATAAATTTTAAATCTAAATATTCCATAAAAAATTCTTTTGAATTTATTGAAAATACAAAAAATTTAATAATACCAAATAACTCAAAATTAATCTCCTTTGACGTTAAAGGTCTGTTCACCTCAGTTCCGCTCACAGAACTAAAATTAATATTAAATAATTTAATAGATATTTCACAAATCAGCGAAAATGAAAAAACAGAGTTAAAAAATCTTTCAAGAGTTTGTATTGAACAAAACTATTTTCAGTTTAATGGTGAATTCTTTAGACAAAAAGACGTACTACCAATGGGTTCACCAATTTCTCCTTTGTTAGCTGAAATATTTATGTCAAACTTAGAAAATTTAATGTTTAATGGCAATGACAGTTTAAATACACATGTTTTTTTTGGACTCGATATGTAAACGATATTTTTTGTATATGGACCGGTACAGAAAGGAACCTAACTAATTACCTTAATTTCTTAAATTCTTTTAATAGTAAAATTCAGTTCACAATGGAATCGGAGCAACATAGTCAATTAAACTTTCTAGATATTAATATCAAAAAACATAACAATCAGTTGAAATTTATCATCTACCGCAAACCTACTACTACAGATACAGTAATACATTATAACTCGCAGCCATCATGGCAAGTTAAGATTTCACCCTTTCATAGTCTAATACATAGACTGACGAATTTTCCTTTAGATCAAAGTGATTTTGATAGAGACTGAAATATAATTAAACAAATTGCAAGAATAACAATAGCACGAGTCACTAATAGATAACATGGTAAAAAATAAATAACGCAAAATGCTTCAAAAAGAATTATTCACTGTGCCTAACAAACCTACAAAATACAGTTTTATTAATTATGTTCCGAAATATAGTAACAAAATTTCTAAAAAAATTAAATAATTTGGGTAGCTCTACACTAAGTGTGAACAAAACAAATGTAGGAAACATGTTGGTCAATGACAAAGAGAAACTAAATAAAATTGATAAATCTGGTGTATATAAAATTAATTGTAAAGATTGCAATGCTGTCTATATCGGTCAGAGTGGTAGAAGCGTTGTGAACAGGGTAAAAGAACACAAAAAATCAATATTAAACAACAATAAAAATACAGGAATGTCAAAACACTGTATTGAACCATTTCATAGATACTGATAACATAAATTTACTTCATTCAGAAAGAAAAGGTAAACGTTTAGATCTGCTAGAACAACTAGAAATCAAAAAATCTTTCAAGTACAACCCTTGTAGTACCAATGATCAACAAAATTTCTTGAATACCCCTATAATAAACAAATTGTTAAAAACTGTCCATTGATTTATATAATCAGTTTAGGTCCTCTCCAAACATTCAAATAATTAAGGATGTTAAATTAAGTCTTAAATAGATTAGGTCATAAATAGATTAAGACATAAATACTTTCAGGTATAAATTAGAATAAGCACGTCGGAAACTTTAGTATTCACTATGTAATACTCTTGATAAAGGCCTAATCTTCTTTCAAGTGAGATGGGTAAAAACTCTCTACAGTTAGTCATTACAAAATGGTGGCTATTTTTCCGGAAAAGTACCCGTTCTTATTTTTTTAACTTCTATTCTTTTTTGATGTACCTAATTTTGTGCCAGCAATTTTTGCTTGGTTCGGAGGTGTAGAAATTCGAAAATGACAGATTTCGACTGAATGAATGAAATAGGCGTTAATAATATTTGTACGCCAGTGTCAAAGTTGAAAAGTATTATCTCCGGTCGCCTCCTATTCAGAGGTGTTGCCAAAGCGACGCGACGGTCAATGATCTTTATATCCCCTGTTATATGTATTTATATCAATAATACTGGTAATAATGAATTAGTGGGGTTTGTATGTCAAGTTCGCATAAAATTCTAGTTCTATTTATATAAAATGTGCCTACTGTATAAATAAATATAATTAGATCACCAATGGAAATAGTAAATTCGTTTGATAAGTATGAACACATGTTTACAACGTTTGAAGTCGAGCACACTGAAAATTGTTGAGAATAAAAGTCGTTTTTTATGGATTTCTATGACTCACGAGGACATTTTTATACCATGCTCAGCGTATCGAGGCCAACGACGAACATAAAATGGATTTTTGGGGTATTTACATTGATTAATGTGTTTAGGTGTCATATTTTTCGTCAATTTTCTTTATTATGCCCACTCGTGAAAAACTACTTTGCAAAAGAGAAGTGACATCTGTTTATTTTGAGGTAGTTCTCTTAGTTATTTTAGCGATGTATAAAATGCAGCTGGTTCGCCTTAAAACTAAATAAACAGCCAATCAACTAAAAACACCCACGTATGTGTACCGATGTACCGTATGTTTACCGATGAAAATTCATCTAGGGAGAATCATTATGAGTCAAAACAGTCTAAATATTTTACGTTCAAAATGTGAATTTTCATTCAAGTAAGAGAATTTATAGGCATAAATTCTTTCTAGCCCTTTGAATAATATTTCATAGACTGTTTCCAAAAAAAAGTTATGTTTCGGACATAATCTTGAAGAATGGCCATTAACACTTCATTTTTAAAATAAAAATTATTAAGCATTCAATATTTTTTATAAATGCCCGTAACGATGTTATTGAAGTTCCTGTAAGAAACAATTTATAACAAACATAACAGCTGTTAAATTTAATCCAGTCAATCTAGTTATTAAACATTTTCTATGCGAGGAACTATTAAACTTTTTATGATATATTTTATATAATATATTACACTTTAACCTAAACAATACAAAATTGGTCTAGTTCAAATTCCTTTGTTTTTACGGAAAAAAATATTTTACGCTGCTGGTTATATAAATGTTCCTATTCAAAAGTATTTATAATGCATAAGACAAAAACACAACCATGTTTAATGATGTTAAACAAAAAAATATCATCTCTGCGGAAGCTAGAGCGACAAATTTACACTATACTAATGAATAACCAGATTTGCGACGTAAGTGTGAACCACAATAAACTTACAGCCCGGGAGGCAGCGACAATTTTCTTGAAATCCTTTCTATAAAGCTAGAATTTTTTTCCGAAGAGAGTTTAGATAGTATCTATAATGAAGGTGCAATTCTACCAAACTCTTAGTGGTGCATAGATGAGTAAAATATTAAACATGTTGCAAAAAAATAAATGGACGAAAATTTCGTTTTTCGAATTGTCACGAACTGTCAAAAAAAGACGATACGCCTTCGCTCATGCCGGCCCTAATTTTCGATTTTCACCTCGCGATTCACGTTGTACGGTCATTGCCGACCTTCTCATCGCCAGCGAGACATATAGAACGGGTCTCCGATCGCCGTATTTATTCAGCTCTTACGTTTGAAAAATTGACTTGCGTGTTAATCGGCGATTATTTTTAAGTGGTTTCCCGAGTTCGAATCCCGCCCGGGGATACGTTTTTTTTTTTTCGTTTTCAATTTTTCGGCATATGTTTTTGATTCTATAATTACTATTAGCTCCGTTCTATTGCGTTTCTCGGAGAAGTTTTGAATTCTCCGTCGCGGAATATTAATCTGCACTATTTCGATTAAAAATCACATTCTACCTCCGCTATTATAGGGTGGCTAAATCTTTGGTAGACGTTGCAAAAATGGCAATACGCAGTCAAATCACGACAATTATATTCCTCATTAGTATTAATGAACAGACAGTATTTTTATAGATTACCTACGGTCAAAAATAAATGAAATTTGTTTAAATAATTTGTGGTTTTACTCGGCATAATCGACAAAATCATCAAGTTAATTTTTTATGCAATCAGGAAATAAATTCAGAAGGTTACAAGGTTCGTTTTATTAAACTCTTTTATGCCTTGTGATTTCAGCAACGTCTACCAAAGATTTAGCCACCCTGTAGTGGAGGTAAAAATGTGATTTTTAATCGAAATAGTGCAGATTAATATTCCGCGGCAGAAAATGCAATACTTCTCCGATAAATGCAACAGAACGAAGCGAATAGTAATTATAGAATGAAAAACATATGCCGGAAAATTGAAAACGAAAAAAAAAAGTATCCCCGGGCGTGATTCGAACTCGGGAAATCACTTAAAAATAGTCGCCGATTAGCACGAGCGCAAGTCAATTTTTCAAACGTAAGAACTGAGTAAATACGACGATCGGAGACCTGTTCTATGTCTCGATGGCGAGGAGAATGACCGTACAACGTGAATCGCGAGGTGAAAATCGAAAATTAGGGTCGGCAGGAGCGAAGGGGAATCGTCCTTTTTAGACAGTTTGTGACAATTCGAAAAACGAAATCTTCGCCCATCTATTTGTTTGCAACATGTTTAATTTTTTACTCATTTATGCACCACTGAGAGTTTGGTAGAATTGCACCTTCATTATAGATACTATCTAAACTCTCTTTGGAGCTTTATAGATATTAACGCGAAAAATCTGTCGCTGCCTCCCGTGCTATTATTTATAAATGGTCGAGCTATGATTTCAGGGGCGTTGCCATCGATAGAGTCCGTTCGTTTCTGAGTGATAGGATTGGCTCCTGCGCCAGTGTGATATTTTGTAAAGAATGCACAATAAGTAGATTTAATGCAGAGTGTGGTGAAGCTAAAACCGGTGTTCCACAGGGTTCAATTTTAGGCCCCTATTGTTTTAATCACATACCAATAAACTCGATATTTTATCCACAGAGGCATCTTTTGTCACGTACACAGATGATAATTCGCTTATCTTATCAGATAAATCTGATGTAATATTGGATCTATTAGCAATAATGTGTTGAAATACTTATGCAATTGGTATTCGTCTAATTTATTATATATCTGAAAATTATATTTTATGAGGTTCCACAACGGACAGGAACCATGTGCAACTTTAAGTTTTGCAATATTAATTAGACACGTGAAAACTATTCTATATAAAGAGCAACTTGTAAATCGGATTTAGGTTAAGGTGGGGTATTTATAGCTAGGTAATTGCATCATCTCCCCGAGTACATTTATAGCTCAAACATGATCATAACATAACATGCACCCAAACATTACTCGCACAGGAATATTTGATTTATTGATTAGCCAGTGTTAGGTAGGCATTGCTGAAACTTCCTGATATCCAGTCTGGATATTTCTATATACCGCCGGACCAGCTACATACGCCGAATTGGATATCAGACATGGTGTAGGAATATAGGATGGGATGATGGGAAGTGTAGGTGTTTATGATATGCTTCTTTTAGGTTTCCATGCTTATTTTAAGTTTCCATCTACCATAATCTCTTTGTTTACTCTTCTTCTGGGTCTTCTGTTTCTGAATCTAGCAGTGTGTACATCCTCCTGCCGGCTTGCGTCCACATATGGTTTCACATTTCCTAGAAATTTGTGTTTCAACGTCCTGCATCAGTGTATCCACCCGGTCTGTTTGCCATGACATATTAACTTGCTGCAAGAAGCTTCTATTTATTAACCGTTCCACAGGTAAATAGCTATTTCCAGTGGGTGCAAGGAAGAGCCCCTGGAAGAACATTTGAGACACTTTGTATATTGATCTGTTAAGGTAAAGTAAAATAAAGAAGTAAAGTCTACAAAAATAAAAGAGAATATTTGGAACGCTCTATATATTAAGCAACCTTCATTATTTTGACCTGAGACCTTTTTGTATTTATAATTAAGTTAATAATTAATAAGGGTTCATAAACTAATAGAACTTATCTTTTCATCCGTGTGTATATGTTGGCAGCTTCCCTTTCTGTTCTGTAGAATTTCCACACTACTTTTAATCGCTGCACTCGTTTCATCCTTTTTAGAAACCAGCTTGTTGTTATTCACTGAAGACAAGTTTATGGTGCATATTTATAATACATTGCCAGATATTTGTGTCCCTTTTCAAGTTGTTTATATACGTTTTTAGGTGATGCTATATTCAACCAATATATTTTAATCAGTTGATGTAGAATTGCTCACGCTTTAATTCGACACAATTTCGTACGATTTCTCACAGTTTTAACCGAGTTTATTCGAAATTTCGTAGGAGTTACAAGATCAAAAAACATACAATATTGACACTGCTTTGTATGTATGTGAATTATATGTATTTATGTTTGTTAACAGAAATGATTTTAAACTTATTAAAAAGGTTCACTCTATTAATATAAGAAACAAACAAGATTTTTATGTATGACTATGTAAGTATAAAATATATCCTCAAATTGTCCAAACTATATTGGCCGTAAAGGTATTAATCATTTACCAGCAGGTTAAACCTGTACATTGTTAAATTAGAAAACGTCTTGTAAAGAAGACATTTCTATTCTAAAAATATATTTATAAATTTTAGCAAAATGTTTAATCTCCCCATACGTGAAATCTGGTATCAATGTCGTTGAATTAATGAAAATAGTTTTTAAAATATTCAGTTACTTCAATAATAAGACCAGGAAATCCCTTGTCAATCTTACATAGATCGCCCTGTATCTTTAAGCAACCCTGTATATTAAACGGTACAATTAACTTTTTTTACAGTTTATATTTCATAAACACGATATTAAAAATTGTTGTTAAGTGAAGGCTTATCAACTGAGGTATAAAGCAGTCTAGTGCCACTTCCGTTGTAGCCAATTTAATCAGTCTACTGACTCACAAAATGTTAAGAAAACAGTTGATGAATTATCCAGCAAATGCGTTGGATGTGTTATTTATTTCTGCCAAAATGTGACTTAATCGGAATGTATTGAATATGTGAGTATGTAATTAACATTCAGTTTGAATATTTAGTAGATTAGTATTTGGAAATATTAATAATGTAATCGAAACTCGTAAAATGATACGAAGATGAATGTAAGGAAATAATAAATAATATTAAAATTTTAATCTATAATTAATTGCTGTGTGTATAATATTAATTCGTTAATTAAAAAAATTCACACGTGATGTTCTCGGAAATTGCTAATCCTAAAAAATAGTTTGGAGTAAAACTGTTGCCTCCATCCTGTATCTTTATTTGTTCCTAATACTTGGTATCTATTTCGGAAGATAACAAAGTTTCCCGCTTTGCTATTAGCACAGGCAAATTATCCATTTAGGGTAACAAAAATTAATAAAAGGATCATCTCTAGGATTTAAGTAGATAAGAACCTGGAGAATGATATGATGCATTCTTTGCACTCCCAAGTTCCGGGAAAATTCAAAAAAATTTGGAAAAACTTTTTGATTTTCGGTTTTTTTGCTCTAGCGTCCAAAATAATAAAATAGAGAAAAAAGTTCCCAACAAAAGTTGTAGCTCGTCTCTTTCTCTATAAAAAAGGTCTTTACAAAATTTTGTCTTACTTAAGCCGTTTAGATGATAAATCGAGTTTTCCACTTACAGTTGTAAGCCGCTTCGAAATGCGCGAAAAATGAGAATTCCCCGGGAGTTTCGTACGACCGGGCTCATCGATCAATAATTCTTACTTACTATTCAGAGCCCCTAAAAAATTCACAGCTTTAATGTGGAACTAACCACAAAATTTAAAAAAAAATTATTATAGAGAAAAAGTGTCAGAAGATGGCTTAGTAAACTTTGTACAGTTGATCCACAGATTTATTCATATCTTTGCCGGGAGTCGTTATAATGATAATTCATTTTGCTTATATTTTCTTATATAATGATATATTAATCCAATTTACATTTTTTTGCAATAACTTTTGTTGGAAAAATATGCCTTGCGATCAAAGTACAGGGTATATTTCTCATCGATCAATCACCTCAAAATTTTGGAATTCAATTCGCTATATCTTAATTAATAATCATAGCACAATCTTAATTTTTGGATTATAAGTACAATAAAACATATTCTTTCGAATTACTTTACAATTCTTTAAATGCATGCAGTACTTTTTGAATTTGTCTACATTATTCATACATGTTCAGAAAATGCACAATTAAACAGTAAAACATATACAACTTATTTGTTTCTTAACATTCTTCAATGAAATTTTCACGAAATATAGATTAAAGTGTGTGGAATCGAATCCATGCAGTGAAAAGGCACCCATTGTTACGGGAGAAATAGACAGGATGCATAAAACTCAAAGATATTAATAAATCAACTGTTTAAAGTTTACTAAGCCATCCTCTAACACATTTTTCTCTATGATAAAATTTTGTATGAATTTTGTTAGTTCCACATTAAAGCTGAGACGTTTCTCTACATTTTATGTTGTTTTCATTTTTTAGCGGCTCTGAATAGTAAGGATTATCGATCTATGTGTCCGGTCGTACGAAACTTCCAGAGAATTCTCATTCTCCGCGCGTTTCGGAGCGGCTCAACACTATAGGTAGAAAACTGGATTTATCTCCTAAACGGCTTAAGTAAGAAAAAAATTTGTAAAGACCTTTTTTGTAGAGAAAGAGACGAGCTACAAATTTTGTTAAAAACTTTTTTCTGTATTTTCATTATTTTAGCCGCTAGAGAAAAAAAAACGAAAATCAAAAAGTTTTTCCAAATTTTTCTGAATTTTCTTGGAAGTGCAAATAATGTATCATTCCATTCTACAGGTTATTACCTACTTAAATCCCGGAGATGATCCTTTTATTAATTTTTGCGAGGTTTTTACAAAATTTTACCTTCATTGCCTGCACTATATACTACAGTATATAGTAAAACCAGATTCTCATATTTCATCGACATAGCCTTAGAAAAAATTTCACGTTTTCTCCACTTTTAAATTTTATCCTAATATCAACACATTGCATTAACGAATATATAGAGATAAAATGCTAAAAAACTGAAACGAATTTGTCGCACCATGTTTTGGGTTAGAGCGAGCTAAACGAACAAATTTTTATTTCTTATTCAATTTTTAAATATTTATCAAACTTCTAAAAACTTCTAATGGCGTTAAATAATTGTTTATATATAGTATTTCTATTATTAATTTGGAAATTCAGTCTAAAGCGTTGCTACCAAGATAAAATCATTACAAAGCCTGATGTGATAGAATAAGAGCCGAGACCGTGCTTGAATATTGCAGATGATATCCATATACGAATATAGTTAATCAGATATGTTATGCGCTTACCTCAAACGATAGTAGTCGATTGTTTACCTGGCCCGCTATTACAAGTCCGTTACCTGCTCTTGGAGCAATCTTAATATTGCCGGTAGCATAGCCGTAGGTTAAATGATATTTATTTACTTTTATTGAATCATTTATGGAGTTGTTCAATAGACTAACTTTATTTACTATAAATAAATAATTTGTTATAAACAAATAATTTACTTGATGCCTATCAATTAATATAATGCAGTAAAACAATATTTACAATAATTAAAAAATGATTCTAAAAATTGTCGACCGTCGCTGGTGTTATGAAGTATTCCTTTATCGATCTTTTTTTATGATTTTCAAACTGACTTTGGATAATCCATGCTGATTAAACTGCTCGAGGGATCATTCAATAGTAGGCGGAGCGGTTTAAAAAAGTCAAACGAGTTCGTTAAGGATTACGACCTGTAGATTGTTTCCGTACGTACAGACCAACCGAGGGAGAAATATGGTAATTTTCCATAGCAAGTTTAGAATTTAATGCGAGTCCAGATTCTAACAATGGTACCATTTTCAAAGCAGTCTTTCCAACATCTAGAAATAAACTCGACTTCATTCAAAATTAATAGCAATTTTAAAACTTAATATAAATACTCAAATCAATCTGAAAATGGTACCATTTTTTGGAATATACAGGGATGCACCATTAATAATAGGCCATAATTCAAGAGTACTACATACTTTGGTCTAAAATATGTGGATATAACCAAACATGCTTTAGTAAATTGTTGCTGTGGAAAAAAAATACAGGGTGTCAGAGTTGTATTTTTTTCCTTTCTTGTAATATTTCAACTATAGTTCAAATCAGGAATGTTATCGTTCACGTCATCATCTTTTAATTACCGTATCAAATCGACTCAAGGTCACACAGAATGACACGCATGGGCGTACCATTTTTACTACAGTAAAAGACACTACAAACTTATGTAAATAATAGTAGGGGAGCCCATGATGCTAAATGGGGATTTACTCGAGCGTCGTGGGGACCAATTGGATTTTGAAGATTAGATGGTAGAAAGAAAAACGGTTATAATGTATGTCCATTCACCGGTGGGGGGAGCTTTCAAAAATGTAAGAAAAACACATGGAAATATTCGAGCACGTCAGATATTGATAGTGTATAAAATATGCTCCACGTGTCTCCGACGGCGGAGATATGTTAATCTGCCGGTTTGCATAATGGAGGCGGCCGTACGGGAGGGTTAAAAATGGGGGGGGGGGGGAATTTACTCGAGCCCGTCAGATATTCAGAGGGAATGTCAAGTGAACCCGAACGAAGCTCCCATTCAAAAGACTGGGGATTCGCATGTGACGCAAGCTCGTGGCGGCTTTTTGAAAATGCAAAAGAAAATCGCCATTTTAAAATACACGAGCGCGTCAGATTTTCATACAGACGGTTCAGCTTGATGCCCTGGTCGTGTCTGACGATTATTTGGAGGGATTTTCTTAATCTGACGGTTTGAAAAAACATTTTTCGTCATTTTTTTTTTAAATCACTGAATGTGACAAATAAAATGCATGGCAAATAGCATGCAAATAAAAAAAATAACAAATTTTGTTGAATTTGTTAAAAAGGTTTTTTATTTTATTTTCCGCACACGTAAATCTATTTCTTTTAATTATAATGCATATAAACGCATATATTATATATGATATACAGTGTGTCCCACTTTTCACGGTAACACCTACGTAGCTCAGTTATGAATAAATCGACTTATTTTAAACTTGGTTAAGTTATACACCTGTTGAAGGTAAGTAAAAGCGCATATACCTATTTAATTTATTCCATATGACTAAGGGGGTGAAAATGGGGTAAATTTTCAGGTGAATTGTATTAGGGATGTTTTTAAGATTATCACCATCTCGTAGGGCATCCTTTAAAACCCCTTTGCGCCAATTTTTGTTAAAATGTCTCTAGTAGTTTTAGAGGTATAAACAGGTACATATGAGGTTTTGTCAAGAATTAATGGCCTTTAACTCGGAACGAGGTGAATTTAGAAACAAAGTTATTTCACATTTTTTGCTACAAATTTGAAGTAATAATCAAAAATATCTTCGTACTCGCCAAAAACGCCAAGAAAATTCTGTATATAAAATTGTATAGCGCCCGTATAAATGGGCAGAGTTTTCTCAGGGGTAGGTGCAGGACTGTTTAAGGCGGCAAAAAGAGCCCCAGATGAACTTGGTCTCGTATTCGACGACATGCGAGGAGGCCGGCGCGGTGCTGACCCACAGTCAGTCACCGAACTTCAGCCACCTGGCCTGAAGGCCCAAATAAAAGCTGCCGAGCAGGAATATCTGTTTAGGCAGCATGTCGATAAACCCATGCACGGGGTGTTCTATAAGAACCTAGAAACACTGGGTTTATCGACGAAACTGACATTTGCCTTTTTAAGGTCAGCTGGGCTAAAGTCGGAGACCGAGGGATTCATTGTGGCCTGCCAAGATGGTGTAATTAATACTTTGGTTTACCGAATCCGCATAATGGGTGTAGAGGTTCCTGATATTAACTGCAGGACCTGTCGTCAGGCGCCGAAATCGCTCATGCATTTACTGTCTGCATGCCCGGTATATGCGATTTCGGCCTACATCCATCGCCATAACGCGGCGTTACGGATGCTGTACTACCATCTACGGCACTCGTACAGAGTAGACCAGACATCAGTGCTGCCTTACGTCCCCGGAGACCGTTGTCGAGAACGAGAGGTGCCGAATTTATTGGAACTTCTCGTTTCCGACAATCAGGCTAATTCAAGCCAACAAGCCTAATATAGTCCTCCTCGACCATCAAAACAAGATGATGTTTGTGATCGAGTTCTCAGCACCTGCCGAGCCAAACATGGCTTTGAAAGAGGAGGAAAAACGGACCAAATACCGTGATCACCGGTACTAGCTTCAAGTGCTGTACCCAGGCTACTCGGTCAAGATGGTCGTCCTAATAATCGGTGTACTCGGAGGTATGGAGCCCACGTTGCTCTCGCAACTGAAGACCCTACCAGCCTGTCAGCAATCAGCCGAATGGCTAGCAGGCCAAATGCAGAAGGCGGTCGCCTTGTGGTCCCTTCGCCTACTTAGGGCACACGACTCTGGAATTTACAGTAACTAACCCCACAGGTCGTAGGGAGTGGCTGTAATTATGGCCGGCGCGGCTACCGTGTGGTATCGGTTGGAAAGCACGGAAGCCCTTTCTGATAACAGGTACACCGAAAAAAAAATAAAAAATAAAATAAAATAAAAATAAATTGCCTTTATTTAGTATTACAATATATAATACGAAGGGCGAAGTCTAGCCGAAGCTAATCTATTTAACCCTAATGACGATAGAAAACTACCATAATTTACACATTGTAACCGACCATTCAGATACATAGTTCATAAGGAAGTAAGTGAGTTTATGGAATTGTCAGTATTTAGTTTCTACTTACGTTGTGTAATTTTTCCAATAAATACAATTGGTTAGGTTCCTACATGAAATTTTATAGTCAAAAGTGCCACGACGGCCTTTCACCGGCTAGCATGATGTGATATAAATTGTTGTTTCTTAGCTTAAAAATACAACTTTCTCCACAGCAACAATTTACTAAAGCATGTTAGGTTATATCATATTTTGGTTCAAATAATGCCCTTTGAACTATGGCCTATTATTAATGATTCACCCTGTATAGTGTATATCTTGAACTATGACCAAACGGGCCAAGCTGACAGAGCTGACATATCCCAGAAGTCTATTTAGTTAGTTAGAATTAAATTGACTTATTTTGAGGTAGTTTTGACTCTTGGATTGATGTCTATCTTGTAAAGTTTTTATTTTCTATGGTTGATTTAAAATGATACAAATAATTTTGCACAATCAAAATATTTTTTTAGATGTGTAAATAAAGGAAGTATTTCTGGCTTGGCAACTGACTCCCAAAAAAAATAAATTTTATCGTACATTTCTAAAATAACTATTATGAAACGATAGATTGGCGATGTGAAATCAAAAAAAGTATGATAATAGAATGCGAGGTAGTTTGTTGGGAATAACTCTTTTTACTTCCACATTCACGTGGTTATTTTCCATATAAAATGCCATTCGAAATTTGGCAACAAATGTAAAGTTGACAAAGGCGTCAGACATCCTCTTTAACATCTGTAGTGAACACGTAATGTGAGGACTAGCAATGTGAAGTAGCTATAGGTGGAACGAAGATTTCGAACTTGAGTTTTTTAGATGATCCACCTTAGTTGTAGCAAGCGACGATGAGCTCATACACCTGCTACGCAACCTCTAAACAATAAGCTCTGAGGATGGTTTAAATAAACAATAAAATTATGATTGTAGACCAAGCAAATGAATACCATTCAGACGTGTTAAAGATGAGGTGATGGTAGGGTAGTGAACAAAATGGTTTTCTTTGGAGCTTTTCTGGAGATTACCGGCAAACTAATATGAGACTCGATGCACACAAAGGACTTGCTAATTCTCTATTTTTCTCCATATTTCTTTACACATATGAGACAGTATTGATAACTACGAGATGTGGGGGTCTGGAGAGCTACGAATTTCATCGGCAGCTTATCACATCAACTGCTCAGTTTCGCAAGTGTGATGAATACACGACTTTCCAGTATCGTATTTTCCTTAATCCTCCCATTTATTCCAAGGAAAACAGTCGTGATAGATATCTTGAGGCTGTCGGAGGTGCTAACTGTAAGGCGAAGCCAGCTAGAACATCGCATAAATCAGAAAACGCATGTTAAGACGATGTGAACAAGAAGATTAGATGTTTACTTTTAGGCGGACCCTGTATAACTGAAAAAGTGGAAAGTTAAACAAAATTAATAAACTACATTTTAAACAATCTGACAGTTGACACGCGACCGTCATAATAAATCTGCCTTAATTGTATGTTATGAATATGATTGACATCATATAAGCAAAACAATTATACAATAAAAACGGTCTAATTACAAATCATACATTTGCTTAACTGTACTACATGTCACATTCATCCCAACACGCACGTACACATCAATTAAAACAATACAATAACATAAGAAAAAGCATTAAATTAGATAATAACGCATCGCGCTATGTGCGCCTTGCGCAGATGTGGGCGTCTCGACGCCAAAAATTCATTTCACCGTTCTCGAATTTAATTCTAAACTACAGTTTGATCACACTGGATGGCTGGATAGTACTTGCTGGGGTATTTACACCGCCTGGTACCGCATTCTGACACACATTCATCCCCTAGACTGGATATCAACCGAGCGCTGTGTTTTGTGATTATATTAGTGCCTTTGTTTTAATCCACGAGGATTCGTATTTGTTTAAATATTCCTCTGTGGAAGTGCTTTACGTAACGTTTCACGCGACTCCCTGTTTAATTGTACATTAAAATATTGTGAGCCGACAAAAAATAGGTGAATAAAATTCTTGTATTTAAAAACTGGTGGAAATCGCGACTACCCTGTTCTAAATATACGATTGGAGGAATGGTGTGATGAAGTTTGGGAAATATTTTTAGTGCAAGCGCAGACGGTTTAATAGCAAATGCATGGCGATATGCGGATTTTGTGAAGATTCCTGTAGTTGTTTACGTTTAAAATTTGTTTTAGCCTCTCCGAATCAAATAAAAATCTATTAAGTGACTAGCAACGCATTTATGTTTTAAATGTGCACAACCTTACGCCGACAGAACTGAATATTACGACAAAACTGTATTTTGAGACAAATATCTAGGTCTAACGTCTAAATTTACCAAGGGCGACATATTTAGTGCAGTAGAAATAGACTGAAATTTGCAGTATAAAGAGAAAAAAAAGACAATCAATGAAACTGCCTATTGCTTATTCTTTTGGAAACCGATGACTATATCAGAATGGAGGGCATTTCCTTTAAGGGATGGCAAGGGGAAGGAAATTCGTTCATTGTAATGTCTCGAAAATTAAGCATTTTGTCAAAAAATGTCAATAATTTTTAAAGATTATAAAATTTCTGTTAGTTTGAAACTTGTTGCAATCGTTTTGGATAAGAATTGATGGAATTACGGCGTTTTGTGATTATTGACTTTTTTGATCCCTTTGAAGAAATCAAAATTTTACAGTTCATCGGAATTTACTTACTAACAATACGTGCTATGTTAAAATTATCTTTAATATAAGTCCTACTACATCCCTCTATGACAGAAATCAGCCAAGATATGCCCAAAAGTGAACCAAATGCGCATGTTGATAAACACTGTTTACAATGTTGCTAAACAACAACATTGAGGAATTTTAAAAAATAATCATTTTGTATGCAAAGAGTTGTTTTCTCATAATTTCTCAAGAACGATCATATTTAAACAAATATATTATGTTGAAAATATTTATTGCCAAATAAAGTATAATAAATTGTCTCTCAAATGTTACGGCATTCACTTTTCTCAATTAAAGCTTTAGAAGTGGCTATTTTAATATAAACGAAAATACAAAAATCCATAATCTTAGTGCAATTTCGAAAAGGTCTAATTTTAAATACAATAAAAAGACGTAAAACGTTATCAAATATAATTATATCAGCTTTACTTTCTCTCTTCTGACATTTTCCCCTAAATTATTTAGTAGTATTTTATGAAATATTAGCAACAATATGAAAATTTGTCGATTTTTTCGTCAAAATTTGAGGCAATAGGCTAATATCAAATACGCCTTTTCAGAGCACAAATGGGTTAAGAAAGAATATTGCAGCTCAAGTTCATATTGCATTAAAAAAAGAAATATCTTGACCCTTTTTGAAACTTTCATCTATATTGAAATGGCTATTTCTAGATCTATAATTGAGATAAATGGATGTTGTAGGAAGCACCTGAAAGATAATTTGTTAAACTTACGCTCGCATCGATGATTTTCGTTTCTTTGTTATGAAAAATTACCTATTTTGCATACAAGATTTTAATATAAAAAACTAGTCTAGAACGTGTTGGGCACGCATATAGGTTTCCATAGCCATACTAACTAACATTTTCTTTAACTTAATGCTCTTTATACATACGTACTTTGACTGCTCGCTCTTTAAAAACAGTGATTTTAAAATGTTTCAAAGAGTGTTTTTGCTACAGCGTCAGTTATAATTTTCATTGAAAGTGTACTAGCTAAAAGCTATATTTGGGACTATTCCTCCACATTCTGTAAATATTTTTTGTTGCATTTTAGGAGACCTATTCAACGACACTCCACTCTAACTTTTCCTAAAATCTCTTCATTTCTGTTTTTAGGTCATCAGTTTGCGTCTGTCTACCAAATTTCATCTCAATAGATTTAATAATAAAAGAGTGGCAGGGCTGTGGCATACGGACGGATGAACATTAATTTCCTACGGAATCCTAAATGTCTTGTTTTAAATTCTATATATAGTCCAATAATTATAAAGATTTCCATAACAAAAAATGTTATCTGAGATTTTCCCTCGGTAACTGTTAGTGGAGGGATTATACATCACAAAACCACAAAAATCAGTTCTGGGGGTATCGCGCAATCTCCCCAAAAACCCCTTCGGTAAAAACATGCTAGGAAGAAATATCAAAATGGGTTTTAAAGGGGATATATAATACTCTTTTGTGTTTCCATTTTTGATGGCTATTGATATCTATTAGTATATAAAAATAACAATATAATATAGATACCTCTTGATTTTTTGTACTTTTAACTATTCACAAGCCCATATAAAATAACTGACTTTAATCTAAGTTATAAATGCATTATCTTTTAGTTCAAGGTAGTACTTCAATGCAGAAAAAGTTAAGAATAAAAATATTCGCATTTACAAATTTACCAGCATGTTGAAGTTAGCCAAATTTTGGCCAATTTTTTATTGTTTCCTAAAAATTAAAAATAAGACCAAAACATCTTGAAAATTTAGCTCCAAATTTTTTTTTGAGGTTTATATATCATATAAGTATTGTTGCTAATCATTTAATAGTTAAAAACTTGTAATAAAAATATATAATCAAAAAATTAAATACGCAGCCTTTTTTGGATTTTTTTTTGCTAACTTTGTCTGCATTTAAGTACTACCTTGAGCTAAAAGATAATGCATTTATAACTTATATTATAGTCAGTTATTTTTTATGGGCCTGTGAATAGTTAGATGCACAAAAAATCAAAAGATATTATTTTTATATACTAATAAATATCAATAGCCCTCAAAAATGGCAACACAGGAGAGAATTTTATATCCCCTTTAAAACCTACTTTGATTTTTCACTTTGATGTTTGGTTTTCGAACAATTCAATTTTTTCTATAGGCCGCGCGCAAAAAATTTCAAATAAACGAAAATTCGCGCGCATTAAAAATGCAAATTTTGCAATTTTTGTCAAAATCGATTTTCTTGAAAACAATATATATACAAGAAAATTACAAGAGGACTTTTTTAGGCAATTAGTCAAGCTTTCTTTTTCATAATGAGCAATTTTTTTATATCTTCAACAGTTAACGCGTTATCAGTAAAATAAGGCTGTTTTCATCGAAGGGGTGGTTCTTTGGGGGGGGTTGTGCGGCACCCCCAGAACGGATTTTTGTGTTTTTGCGATGTTTATTCCTCGCATTGACAGTTACGGAAGGAGAATTTCAGATAACATTTTTTACGAGCTTCTGGTGTATTTTTTACTTTACCAACCTAGACTAATATCACAAAATTCTCTATTCCTTTTTGATGCAATATAAATCCTTTATTATTAATCATGAATTTTCACGAACTTTTTGATAGTTTTGGCCACAACTTGACCAATTTTTATCGTAGAAAAATGTGACAGGTTACAAATAATTTAATAGGTTCCCAATATTATGCGATTATTTCAATTTTACGATGCATTTTCTGCGAAAATACAGAGTAAAAGTTTCATTCTTTCAAAGAAAATGGACAAGCTAAGATTCAAATTGACCTAAAATTCATATAATTTATAAACAATTTCTTGATATTTTTCCCTAAAATGTTCCGTTGAAAAAATGTTTTCCACGAACCTGAGACTCATTAGTTTTTGAAAGAATAGAGTTAAATATTTATGCAAACTTTCATTGATTCCATAATTTATTCCACAATTTCCTATTTCCATTGTACTTTATAATGGGGTTAAAATACAGTTTGCTGAGTCATACGAAGTAAAATAATAATAATAGAATGACCAGAAAATAGAAATAAAACATAAAACTTAAATAACATCTATTAATACCATGCCACACACAGAGATTGATCTGAAAAAATAATTATTTTTAAAATCGCGCACGATGTATATTAAATGCAGCGAACCTTTCTAAAAATCAAGTCATACTTTAGTTTACACACTATGGAATCACGCCTCGAAATTATCTTAACGTATGCTTTCTCCGTTGTCTCTGTACGATATTTTGGCACATTCTAAATCCTACTATGAGGTCAAGAATTAAAAATAGTCCACGCTTACCCGTCCGCGCTCACCAAAAACTGTCTGGCAGTATAGCCATTTAAAAAAACACGTTGTTTTCGTTAGCGCGAATATTCCTTGTGTATCTGTTTATATTTAATACTATAAAGTTTTTATTCATTTTTCCAGGCTTTTGGACAGCTTGAAAGAAAAACACGATAAATCAGTGGAAGACCTGAGGGAAATCGAAAAGGCGCTTCTGGATATCACGCAAAAGAGAAGCTACCTGCATTACCTCAAGGAAGAAGTCGTCAACTTCTACGTTTTCGACGAAGACCTTTCACGAACCGAAGAGAACTTGAAGAAACTTCAGCAGAAAGTTGACAAGGAAATCAAAGACGTTAAGGAGTTCTCCTGGGAGTTGAAACATAGATATAGCAAAGCACAGCAACTCGTACCTTCAGATATTGCTCAAGAGTTAAACCAATTAGAGTTGTTAGCCGAGTCGATTAGCAGTGCAATGGAAGAGAAAGACCGCGAATTCAAGAAAGCCCGCACCGTACGCACCGACTACATCGCGGAGGTTGAGGAAGTCCAGATTTGGATCAAAGACGCAGAGCTCAAGGTTCAAAACCGGTCTATCGAGCCACAGTTACTGCACGAGCACCTTCAACAAATTCAGGCCGAGATTGGCGGCATCAGCGATAAATTAGAGAAGCTGACCAAGAACGGAAACACGATTATAGATAAGACCAGAGACGATGAAGAGAAGGGCATCGTCAGGACCACCATCAATAACCTGACCGAGCAACTGGCCCAAGTGAAGTCTTGGTTGGACGAGAAGAGACAACAGGTTGGAGAGACTTTGGATGCTTGGCAGCGCTTCCTCACCTTGTACGAAGCCGTGATGCAGTGGGTGCAAGAAAAGAGGGTGTTCCTCAAGGAACCCTTATACTTGAGTACGCTGCAAGAAGCCAAACAAAAATTGCACGAATATTCCGTAAGTATTTGTTAAGAATTTGTTAAGCGCGAAGTGTCTAGATTTTGTGAGTTCTTTCCTATTGTATATGTAGTCAGAGTTGTTGGTGGCAAGTTTACATAATATTTAAATTATAAAGGTTTTTAGTCTTAAATATCTGCAGTCTGCCTTCACAATTTGCATTTGTCATTTATTTAGACTAATTATGTATGAGAAAATTGTTATGTACCAAAACAGTATTTGTCGGATTATGGTGGAAATGATATAGTTCAGTGCAATTAGATCCGAAAAATAAATAAGCTCGGAACTGAATGAGTTTTCACGATTTTTTGGCATTGAATTTTTAATACTGAGTACAAAAAAGTTTACCTTTTAAAAGTTGTTGCTTCTTGTGTGAGGGTGATGGGCAAAAAGTAAAATTCTTATATAGAATCAAATTATAAGAGAAATACGTGGTCTTTCATGAACAATTGTATTTTCCAAGTTGTAATGACTTGAAGATTGCGACTTTAGCATTAAAACATTGGTACCTTGAGACTGTAGTAAATCCTTATAAATAGAATATGTTAGTGGAGACAATGAGTCGGGATTTTGTTACAAAATAGTAACGCAACCAGACCACCTCCTCCCACCGTTTTTGAGAATGATGAACACAAACATGAGAGTAAGGAAAGTTTTTATTCAGGGCAACACCTTCAGACGGCTAAAAACCATCCCTATTATAGGTTTTCGTGCACGGAGGCGCGATAGCAAGGGTTGTAATGTGAATTTCTGTTGATTTGACCGAGACATGATAAAAGGCAAAGGATAATATCAAAATTATGACGGTGATCACCCTTGGGGGTTGAGTCGACCCTTCCAGGGGGTGGGAAAATTATAAAATATATCTCGTTGCAACTTATCCACCCCCGTTTTCGAGGATGCTAACGATGAATAAAAGACCTTTAGGACTTCGACCCTTTCTACCCCTTCAAATTATCAAAACCCATCCCCTTCGCGTGTATACTTTCATTAGTGCTCAGTAATAGTTAGATGGGAATGGATGGAAATTTAATAGTAGTCGAACTATACGAGAAGAGTGACGGTCAGGGAAGTTTGGGGCCACTCTTAAAGGTGGATCATACCCTTCTAGGGGGTTTAAGGGAGGTAAGAAGGCTCAAACTCATCTCAAAGTATTTTTTTCGTCATCAGAATCCTAGAGAATGAGGAGTAAAAGGGAGGTTTATTAGGTAATGAAGGTCAACGAACCAGGTGGGGATATTTTATTTCAAAATTTTTAGTGGCAGTTTTATTAAAAGCGAATGGTTTTGTTGGTTGTAGTTTTCACCATTTTTAATGACCTCTTATGTAATTTATACAACGTAAAAGAAAATATCCGTCGTCTTGAACTGTTGACGTATTTTTAGAGAATATTCATATTCCTATGTACTAAATTTCATGTAAATTTGCAAGTTTGCAACTATTTTCTTAAATTTTAACATGACAGTATTCCTTGCAATTTGTTTCTATTTTGTTATGTTCTTCGGACACTCGATTTTGATACGTAATTTTATAATTTATTCAATGAAAAAATTGGGTTGTACATAAAATTAATGAAGCTGGAAGGTTTTTCTCTCTTCTTATTCAATCAAATTTTGTTGCATAGCACGCCCGACAGCCTCATGCAGATGACATGTTCAATTCAATTTCCTTTAATTAAGTTATTTTTTTATTAACTTGTTTAACGTCTGCCTAATTTCGCCCCTAAAGCCAGTCACCGACGACTGCTTCACATCTTTCAAAGGATAGTGATGGTATATTCTCCACGCAGTGCCCCTCTGAAATTACATAGCTTCTATGTTGCTTAATTTTCCGTGTCGAAATACTATTTATAATGGATATAGGGCACGCTGCGATGATCTAAGGGCTGATGAGAGATTTATTCAAAATACCCGCTTAAATTTTGAAGAAAGATAATTTTTTCGCTTCCTCAAAGAGTATCGACCTCCTGGCTAGCGGTGGGCAACCCCAGCCCGAAATGTACCTCTATGTGTTGTTAAAATCTAGGTGTCAATCAATTTTTATGAAACAGAATAACAAAAAATAAATTATAGGAAGTTTTATAAATATTACGCATCTGCATCACCTCCCTCTCCTCCGTTCAACAAAAGTTGCCATAGTTTTAGCTAAAGATTCATCGGTTTTGAAAAGAAGTAGTAAGAATAAACATTTTCCCAAAGTATTGATTCCCCATGTTTCCTTTTTATTTGGAAGTTTTCTAATTTACTGCATTATCACAGGAATGTAATTTCTGTATGCTCGGTTTTTTAAACTGAAAAAAAAACTTCCTTTATACTTTAACTGAAATTAATTTATAAACACATATCTCCACAATTTTGAACTACCTATCCAACATTACAGCTGATCAAAAATGGAAGAAATCTCATTCTCATTTTTTAAAATCGCCCTATTAGAACCGGAAATATGGTTGTTTTCCCTTTTTGCACGTTCCCCCTCCATCCCCTAGCCAAATTGCCCCAAAGAGCTCCGCCCACGGCCTCGACCTCTTCCTATAACCACAACAGAAAAAAAATTACCATCCTAACCCCACCCCTTATCTCTTAAACACCCCTCATACCTCCGGTCCGATCCCTTTTCCTACCCTGAAACTCCATCCCTTCAAACGGCCATATCTCCGGCCCTAATTGACCGATTTTAAAGAACCAAAAACCAGTTTGCACGCCTCGAGGAGACTTTTCCTTTTTATTTAATTATTTAAATATTTCTTTGTCGGTCTCACCGATCGCGCGCAAACTAAGAAAAACCGATTTTCCATATGTTTAACAGCCCCCCTTTCCCCCCACCACCTAGATCTTGGATGTGAAAGTGTCAGGGAAGCGGGGGAAGTCGTCCTCTATAAGACGGAATTTTTTTTTTTTTGTTGAAAAAGGCACTTGTTTTTCACCCCCTTTTTTCTGCCAAATCTACTCCACTAAACTGTCCGGTGCGTGAAATATTCCCGATTCCTAGAAGAAAAAAAACACTTGGCGGGAACTCCGCAGTCGGGGAATAAATTAATACATAAACAAACATAATTGTTACTTACTTTTAGAATACAAAACATTATTTCGATGAGCATCGTATTTCTAATCGTTTTCCGCATTACGCATAAGATAATAAAAAAATATTCCAGTAAATGTTTGTTTCCTTTTACACTACTCGTCCGCAGTTGGCACATTTGTCAACATCACAATTGTAAAGAAGCAACTCAGTTGCGTTTTCTTAGTTGTTACTTTAATTTAAAAGAAAAGCATAACTTTAAGTGGTTTGCGTGACATTCGACATCCCATAGCCAAACTTATTATTAAACTGCTACATTACACGCAACCTTTGTCCCATCAGAGTATTCAGTTTGGTTTATTTAAAACATCTGTGTAAATTATTTCTGTTGATATTCTTCGCAAGCACTAAATCACTACATTACAATAGTACCAAAGTATTCTATCGTGTCACAAATAACACTAACTTATTCGTATCTCCTTAGAATGCCGTAAAAAGCTGCAAAGGAGCCACCAAGAATTTAAGCGATATGGCCAAAGAATTAGAGCACATTGGTAGTGTTACCAGTGTTGGGGATCTTCCACATAAGATGGAAGAAGCAGAAGAAGCCAAGGCTGAAGTCGAAGCATTAATTTTAGAGAGGGTATGTTTCATGAAATAGATACAAATGATTTGTGATTCTTTTATACTAAAATTCGATAACGTTATCTTAATTTTTAGAATGCCCTGTTACAAGAGACCTCTGAAGAATGGGAGCAATGCGAGAAGAAGATAAAAGAGGTCAGAAGCTGGATAGAGAAGACAAAGACTGCTATAGAATCTCAACAGAATAAGAAGAAACCACTTAGGGACCAACACGGTTTGCGAGAGAAGATGCTCGCAGACATCCAAATTCAAAAGACAAAAATTTCCTTGTCTGTTGAGAAACTACAGGTATATCAATTTGATACAGATGTTTAATTTATCGCGTTTCAATGTATAGAACAACGTATTCTTTTGTTACCGAATGTGCTAAGCTCATTGAAAATTTTTGACATGTTTTATCGCCATTTTCACGCATTGTTTAAATTAGCTTTGAATATCGAGTGAAAATTCAGATTTTAGTTCAATTAGATAAAGGATAGAAAACAAAAATATATAGGTAGCTTATTTTAAAAAGAAATCGATCGCTTACTATGACAGTTTTTTTATAAAATTCCAACAAAAGCATACAGGGTGTTTAATTTTCCCCTACAGCCTGTAACGTTTAGACAAGTTGATATGGTTAAAAATGTAACAATCAAACGCGTTTCTATGTTATAGCCCAGTGAAATTAGATTTTTCTGATCTAACAAGATATATCCTCCATTTTTTTTATTTTAAATCGATTTATTTTGGTGTTTTAAAGAAAATATTAAAAGTCGAGGACGAGTCACTATGGTATTAAAAATTGTTCAAGTCAAAGTTCACAAGAAACGGTTATTTGCGAATATCGCGCTTTTTATGGATCCGAGGCCAATCGAGGTTATAATAAAAATGAAAGATAATGAAATTCCGCACAAAAATAATCTATTCCATTTTTTATGTACAACGAACGGTTTAGGCAAAAATTTGCTTCAAAGATTCCGCGCTAGGCATAATATGCTCTATTTCATACAGTCAATGCATAGAATACGTGCTTGTTCTATGTATAGTATTTATTAGCAGATCGATATATAAAGTAAAATACACATATATGTTAACTATTATACAGTATGTCCCACGTTTCATGACTCCTATATCACATCACTCTTATTTACGTGATTTTTATAAAATTTGAGTGGAAGGTACTTATCCATCAGAAGATTGCATCCCGGTAAAACATTTTAAAATCCACCAGTGGCGTCCGTCGTTATGAAGAAAAATGTACCTAATTTTCCACAAAAAGGTATTAGGTAAAGTTTTAACTGTAAAACAATTTCATCATCTTATTCGTTGCTATCAAAAACTCACTAAAACCGAATTATAACATACTATACTTGGTGTTTACATAATAGGAAGTTAAAACTTCCCTTGTGCGGAAATTTCGAGGCACATTTTGTCTAAACCGTTCGTTGTACATAAAAAATGGAAGAGATCATTTTCGTGCGAAATTTCATTATCTTTCATTTTCATAATAATCTCATTTGGCCTCCAAGCCCTAGAAAGCGCGATATTCGAAAAAAAAAACAGTTTTTTATGAACTTTGACCTTGTATAATTTTTTATGTCATGGTGATCTCGTTCTCGATTTTTAATATTTTTATGAAAACACCAAAATAAATCGATTAAAAGAAAAAAAAATGAAAGATATATTTTGTTAGATCAGAAGCCAAATTTATGCGTAAAGTGACTGGAGTAGTTAGATGACCACCCTTTGTGTATCTTCCAAAGGAACGTGCAATAATTTTCGAAAATTTAAAAAATCATGATTTTTTTTGGCGCATAACTTTTTCTTCATTAAAATTGTAAAACCAACACCAGTAAAACAGAATATCACTGCCCAAAAAAAGGATGTGGCGCTTCACTATAATTAGAGGGTATTGAAAAAATTTGTTAATGTTCAAAATTGACATCTGAATAAATCCATAATTTCAGATTGGAACGAAACAAATTAAAAACAAAAAATAGCTACGCTACAATCCTTGGCCCAATATACACAATTCTGTACATCGTGGCTAAATTTGTTGATTACAGATTCGAATTTTGGTAACTTTGAAAAAAATTATTTCTTAAGGAGGTTGAGGCGTTAGACGAAAATAGTGAAAAAAATCTGAAATAAAGTTTTATTAATAGATTTTTATACGACACAATTTTCTGTAAAAAATCCAGTCCAGGAAACTCATAAAGTTAAAAATTTTAAATATGGAAAATACGTCAACCCAGCATGTAAACGGTACATTTTAACACAAATAACTAAATGAAACAGACTACTATTTATGCAAAATGATTAACTGCCACAGAGTAACGGCTTCTTCAATCAATCTTTTGGTACATTTTAATTTATAGCAAATAACCAAATAATGTCGGCAGTTCCAAAAACTAACTATGTAAAGCATTGATGTTTTACGCATATTCTAATATTGTTTCCAATTTAATTAGGAGACTTAAAATTAAAAAAATATTAAACATTTGTAAACTGTCAAATTTCTCTTTTCGTTAATGATTTTTTACCGATTTTTCAATTATTTAATGATTTAATTTTAATCAATCAATCAATCAATCAAAATATACTTTATTGTCGTAAAGAAAAATCTTGTTGACAAAGCTTGAAGAAATATATAAAACTACTGCTTTTCATCTTTTTTTAAAAATAATTACCAAAACAACAAATTTGTAAAATACAAAGATAATATTTACTTTTTTTTTTCAAAAAGTTTGGACAAAACATCCAAAAGTTAGTTCATTCAGTAAAATAATTAAATCTACTTAAATAATTAATTAATAGTAAAGAATGATTTATTTATGCCTTTATGACAATATTTATTGATATCGACTTATAACCTTTTGTAATAATTTATTATAGACAAGTTCCGATTTAGAATTAGACTTACTATTGGCTGGGACTGTAATGCCTCAACCTCCTTAAAATCAGTAATATTATAGCACTCTAGTTTAATTTAAGAGTTAATGGCGAAGAATACATATATCTTGCGAATTTTTCCTCTCTCCATAATTTGCAGCTTTTAAAAATATAAACGATATCAATAACTAAAATACTTATATTTCCCCTAATTTTCCTTAATTGTAAATATCAAGATGTACGACTAGTAGTATATAATTTAAATAAAAAAATAATGAGTCGTAAACCAGAAAAAAGATCGAAAAAAATATTAACAATAAACATAAAGCAAAAAAATAAAAAATGCAAGTACTTTAAATTAATTTCATTTATATAAATATTTTGTTGATTTTTAAAAATATTTTCTTCAGTAAATGTTTAAAAAATACGAGCAACTTTTCGCACACTTATGTTAATAGACTTACCAGCAGGATAGAAAAATCAATGGCTACAAGTAAACCGTTTAAAAACAGTTTTAAAAAATAAAAACTGTTTAAATGGTTTAAACGGTTTTAAAAACACTTTGAACATATTTTACGTGAAAAATTGATAAAAATAGTACCTAGTTTGTTGCTTGCGTTTCTGCTGCGAAACTACACTTTTTACAATAAAATGTCAAGAGATCGAACTTATTTTCTATTAAGAAATCTTCAATTTGCATACCAGTTTTTTTTACGATAAACAATCTCCCAAATGTCTTACTTTAATTTTGATAAAATCTCTGTGAAATCGAAAAAAAAAACATTTTCCCTGACAGTGCAAATATCACATTTGTAGTTGAAAAATTCATTACAAATTCATTACAAAACATTTCTATATCGTGTATATAAGGTCTAGGGATTCTTTTATTTCCATATTTTTAAAATCTAAACAATGAAAGTAACTATACTCAGACCAAAATCCCACGTATTTTGCTGTAGAGGTTTACTCCGGATTCTTAAGCGATAATGCCAACTTGGTGGGCGAAACCGCTGTTCATCATAAGGCGTGCTTTCAGTAGGTCTATTTTGTTATAGAAACAGATTTTAACAAGTCTGTTTATAACAGGTCTATTTTATTGTTGAAACAGATTTTATCAGGTCCGTTCTGTTGTTCTGAACTGCTAGAAATACAGCTGGTCATGAACTGCGGTTTTGCCCATCAAGTTGGCATGATGATGCCATATTTAAGTGATGACTCCAAAAGAAAATACTTGGGACTTGGTCTGGATCTGTAACTGTATAGCTTACTTAAATAACTAGGGACAGCTCTGATTGAGACTCAATGGCTAACCTATATAGATGAATACATACTTCTCGGGACTTGCTTTAGGGAATTTTATTACCGACAACTTTGACCTTATACATTTTTTACGGATATGCTAGTCAGCATTTTGAAGCATCATGATGCCCTTTTATTTTTGTAATTTTTTTTTTATACTGTGTTAGCCGAATGCGAGGCTTCACCCCCTAATTATCACGAACTTATAATCGGAAATCATCTCCCGTTCCTGAATTAAACGCACTTTGAGTACATTGAAAATCATTTTCACCAACAGATTTAACAGAATATCACCCAAATCTTCGGAAGACGACTTCATTTTTAAGAACTATTTTGAATAGGTAATTCTTATATTGAAAATCTTGTCTCCACCGTTTAGTGTAGCGCCAAATTGTATTGAATTCTCTTATAGATGCTGCTGCTATTTTACAATGCAATATCTCTTAAGAGTGTTGATTAAGTTTCTTTCGTAACTAAATAGTTGTCGTATATTTGGAGTCTACAACAAAAAATGTCTACTACTACATTTTGAATTATTCATAGACGCGATAAATGTCTAAATGTCTAAATGAAAAATTTCAACTTAGCAAGAGCAGTTCTTCTAAAGATTTCACGTAGATCAAAACCCATCCAACCCCCCCCCCCATATTCTCTCCTTTTGCAAGTATGTTTTCCCACAGCTCCACTTCCGCTCGGGCGTGACGGGAGACAGCACAGTGACCGACTCAGCCGAGAACCTCCTCAAAGAACTAGACGACCTCAACTCGACCATCAAAAACCAGAGCCACCAATTGGAAACGGCCATCGCCCAGGTCGACCAGTACCAACTGGAAGTTCAACAGCTCCGCCAGCAAATCGTCCAAGTCGAGCAACAGCTCCGAGCCACGATGGCGCCCACCTACCTGCCGCACGACCGGGATCAAGCGCTCCGTGACCAACAGGTAGGGTGTTGTGTTTGAATATTAACTACAAATACTTACTTTTTGTTGTTTAGAATAGATGGAAGTGGCATGAGCTGTTGGTGCCGTTCTGGTTTAGTTACGTTCGAGTGACTAAAATATTGAACTTGTCTTAGATTTGTAGTAATATTCGTCTGTATTTATCTCGACTTATATCTACTTGCACATGGCGTAGTAAGTAAATTGGAGGATTGCTAGATCCAAAAACTGTCTATATCTTCATAATGTCAAATTATGCAAGGTATATGCAGGTTAACCTTTTAAATCTCGGTGTGAACACTGAAATTGTTTCCGCAAAGACCACAGGGGGCACGCATTTCGTCCATATATTAGGCATTATTTGGAAATGACCAATGGGACGCTTTTTGAATTCTGAGGACCAGCCTAAACCTATTGATTTATTCGTTAACTTTCGAAAACAATTCTTCAAGATGTACGATTTGGATACAACTACTCTTTTATTCAATTTTGTAGACTTTCCAATGCAACTAGTTTAAACATCCTTAAGCTGCCTAGTATCAATTCCGTAATATGCATTCACATCTTATGAGTTCTTGCTTAGGAGCACTACGTGTTCCTTGACCCTAGTCCACATTAGTCATCTTGTTTTCCCAGCATAGTTTGAGTGAGGGATCTGCGAAACATATCTCAAAAATAAAGATGACAAGATTCTAGCAGGTATCCGAAAACATCCCAACAGTATATATTGGGCAGTGAGGATTATTTCAAAATACAAAAGTGGAAATTTGATGCCTGGAACTAGATATTGCAATTATACTCGCAGAGAGTATGTAGCCCCATCAATATCCCGGAGTTGCCACTAGGTAACTTTAGACGATCCCCACCATTTCGTCGTTAAGCCACCCTCTTTTCCCCATGCCAAAAGTTCAAAACTTTGACTATTACAGGCACAGCATTTTATTATGGCCACAGACTTTTCACTATTCTGTACTTTTATGGATTGCAGCTTTTTACGAGTCTGTATGTCCCAGAACTGTACAAAGTTGTGCCTGTAATAGCCAACATTTTGGATTTCCCACGGGGGAATGTGGTGTGGCCCAAAGGTAGAGTGGTGGGGATGGCTCAATTGACCTCGTGTCTTACTTCTCAATTTGACAGATTTCTTAGGTATGGTTCTTCGATCCGTTTTTTGATTAAAAGAGGCGTTCTTAAATCATTTGCGAATATTGTCGATCTAGTTGGCGAGAATGGTGTACAGTAGCTTGATCTTAGTGGAAACATCTCAGTGTAAAAGTTTTTTGCATTCATCCCGCAACTCTACATATGTTACTTCAACGAATACTCACTTCGGACTGTAAGAACATATTACACCTTTGTAATTTTCATACATCATGTAACTACATAAAATAGTAGAGTAGTTTGTACTAATTAACCTTAGAGACTACATCGCAGAGTATTTTCAGTCGACAAAAGTCACCTTGCCTATTTGCAATGCTGGAAAGTCTATTTTCAGGTATGAGGTAAGTGAACAGTTGGCTTTATTCTACTTACATTTGAGAATTCAAATCACATGAATTTATCCATACTACAAATCAAATTTTTGTAATACTGATAAATTTTTCTGATTTGTGATTTTAAATAAGAGTTTTAATGATTATTCAGTATTGCAAATAGAAAGATTGAACTTTTAGACGATGAGAATGTCCTGTATGTCTATCATTTTATTGGTGTCGGGTCAATAACTAAGCCGTAAGATGGCAAGGTGTTGAGATTCAAGGTCAGATCATGCCACGGCCATCGTTCGCCAAAGCGCACTGCAGCCGTAGTGAAGCCAAAATTAGTAAAACTCGAGAACACTTTTAATTCCAAATGTTCCATTTTCTATTTCCACAAATAACAGTGTCACATTTACACAAAAAAAGGAAAACATTCAAAATTCCAAATTATTCGAATCGAAAAATTCTTGGAAACATTTTGATGAAATTTTTCTAGATAAGAGGGCGCTGAGGAGGTGGCTGACACGTTCATCAAGGTGTTTCCATCGCCCCTCTCCTCCCGGCAGCGGGGATTGTGTTTGTTTTGGTTTCGGGCTCTATTGGTTTACTATTTGCTTCATTTACTGCTTTATTGCTTTTACCATTCTTACCACATTGCTTGTAGTCGCCATTATGCTTGAGTTCACCACATTTTATCACTTGGTTTTGTGTTCACTATCTATCTCATTCACCAACACTGGTTTTGTGCCTCACTCATACACCACACACGAACTTCATGCTTACATTATTTATTTGGGTGAGCCAGAAAGCGAACACAATCGAGTTAATTTATGTTTGCTCATGTCTGATTATTTCTCACGGAGCGTTTTGTTTTTTTATTCATTTTGCTGCACTCCCCTCCACTCCCGTGCGACGGTGCAGGTGTGCAGAGATCGTGTCCGTGCCTTGCAGAGTAAGTTGGCCGCTCGCAACGAGCGCATGAAGCTTATCTTGCAGAGGGGCGTGCCCGACGCTGAGCCGCTTGTTACTTAGCACCTCCCGAAACGTAACCATAACTCACCAAATCACGACCCAATTACCCTAACCCGACCATGAACACCTATTATGACTTGACACGCGTTCAGCCACCATCTTGCGCGTGTTTCTTTTCTTGTTTTGCGCGTTACTGATACTTTGCATTGTTGCTACGTGAACAGGCGCGGATCGAAGCAAACCGGCAAAGGATCTCCGTACTGATCAGCACCATCCGGCGTGTGGACCCCTACTACGTCCTACCCACCTCAGAATACTCCCTCCTTGGGGTTTCATATGCGGACATCGCCGCAGGCCGCTCGAAATCTCAAGAACGCCGATCCGCTTCACCTGCCTACGAAAAACACGAACTCGTTTCAACGAACAAACTGGAGAGAGCTAGCGCATCGCTCGTCCCTGAGATGCAACAAAGCGTCCCTCAACTCGAGACTGTACCGGTCATTTTAGAACCAGAATCGAAGAAAACTGAGACTGCCACACTAGAGTATCCGATTCGAACCAAACCAAGGCGTAGTCGCTCGGCGCGCAGGCGTGAGGATAAACCGCCTGTCGTCCAAAATGAACCTGTTCTACAGAAAACAAGCCCTCACATACAATTCGATGAAGACGTTCAAGAACAGACAGTTACAGTTACTGCAGATACTGACAAACCTTCGGTCACGATACCCACAGAACGATCACCGAGTCCTATCAGCCCTAAGCAGAGCGAACATTTACTAGTTCAGGAAAAGTCACGGGGACGTTCTCCTAGTCCAATGTGGGTGCCCGGACAAACTTCTTATGCCGAAATTTTAAGGGGCCAATACAGGTCTTCAGAAGAGAGAGATACTCCTTCACCTAAAGCAGAAATACTAACAAAGAATCAGTCACAGCCTGCAGTAACCGAAACTACCACATTATTTGAACCTAAAGAAGAGGTAACAGACATAACTGATACTATCCCAGAGTACACACAAAGTGAGCCGAAAACTTACGAGAGTATACAAGTTCCTCAACCTAACTATCAACCTACTCAACCTCAAATTGATTTTAGAGGACCACTACAACGTCCTCAGGACCAATTTGCTATGCCATCCGCTGCACAAGGTTGGAATGAATACCCACAAACCACGTATGGCTTTCAACCAGACCATTTTGGCACAATACAACCGGAAATACCGTCGAATTATTACGCGACGAATTTACCGCAACAACACATCCAGCCAAACATCTTGGATTACATACAGCCAATTCCAGATATGGTGAATTTCATTGCTTCCGGGCAACAATTGATGAGTTCCGGTTTAGGAACGTACCACACCTCACCTCAGTTTTCGAGCACATATACCGACCAGTCTATTTACAACGCGCCTCAGTATATGAGTAGCAATTACGCGGATCAGCCGAGCGTAACAAAAGCACAGACGCATTTTACGACTCCCAACCAAACTGTATCAGCCACGTCTTATAAAACGACCGTTACAGTCGCAGAGAAAGAAAAGACACCGGAACTTCTACAGCTCCGACAAGAAATGCCTCGAGAATCAACAGCACAAGATGACGCAGCTGGTTCGCATTTCTCTTATGCGCAAATTCTATCTCAGGGACTGAACGCAAAACCTCTCCAGCCATCCAGTTTAGCAACAGTGCAACCTTCGAACGCTCGACAAGCCCCCAGACAAAAATCTCCAGTGCCTGGACACACATCCACGCAAATGGAAGATACGAAGTCTTTTTCGAGGGAGCACCCAACGCGCAAAGTTAGGAAGGATTCCTCTTCTCAGGAAAGAATCCCCGGTGTTGCCTCCAGGCAACATAAGAAGACAAATACAAAGAAAGATAAACGATCCGGTCGCATCGACAAAGAAAACGTTCAAACGCCAAGTTACCATGGAGAGCCTATTGACGCAATAATAGGTGGTAACGAAGCACTAGAACTTCCTGTACAAGACTTAAAACCCCTTAGTGATGTAGAAGATATTTCCCCAAATACAGATAAGAAAGAGAAAAAACGTAAACTTAAAAAACCTAAAAATAAGTCACCTCACGAAGATGATATTGATAAAGCTTTAAAAGAAATCTCCTTGGCTGACCAGAGGCCGAAAACGCTAGACACAGAAGAAAAACACCAAAAGAATAAGTCACATGTAAAGCAAATAACTGTAGTTAAGACAACTACAGAAACCATAATCGAAGAAGACGACAGAGGTAATGACAAAAGTAAAAAGAAGAAAGGAAAACAGATATTACTTGAAGAGACTAAAATTAAAACTGTCACTGAAGTACCTAAAGGTAAACAAAAGAAAAACAAAGCGAAAACTCCCGATGGAGAAATACTCGAAGAGACTAAAGAACCAATGCATGACAATATAAAACAAAAAGCACTCGATTTCCCCCCTGACGTGCAATTGTTAGAATCTGCTACTGAAGCAGATTTGCTTCCGACTACCGATGCTTCTACTGAGAACCCAAAACGTAAAACTAAGAAACCTAAAAATAGAACTCCCGATACCAGCGAAGAGCCAAAGCAAATCACAAAGATTTCTACACACGAAACTCTCGCCGAAGACGATTCTCAAACAACGGCCGAATCAGTACAACCCAAAGGAAAAAAGAAGAAATCCAAAAAACCTAAGACTCCAGAAGAATCATCAATTACAGAGTTTATACAAAATGAGCAAACAGCATTTGGAGTAGACGAGACGACTGAAATTACTACCATCAAAAACACTACTACATCCGAAATAATAGTAGAAAAATCTGGGGAAGAACCTGCAACAACGGAAAAGCCTAAAAAGAAAAAGAAACCCAAGAAAAAGGTTCTTAATGAGCCACAAGTGACAAACGAATCTGATAAATCTGAATCTAAACACAGTGTTTCAGAGTTCATTGAAAGTGAAGACGTACTTTTATCTCAGACTGCTATCAATGAAACGGACGTCAATAAAGAAAATGAGCCTTCTGAAAAAATTAATAAAAGGTCAAAGAAATCCAAGAAATCCTCCGAACAAATCCTTATAGAGCCCTCCGACGAACTTGCTAAAGATAAAAAGAGCAAAAAACCCAAACAGGCTCAAATAACAACTGCGCCCTACAGTGAAATTGCTACTACGGTATCGCAACCAGATATTACCACAAATATTTCCAAAGAAGAACCATTACCACCAACATTGGAAGACGAAAACTATAAAGAAATTGAACAAGTCTTATTAAATGAAGATAAAATCAGTAGCTTAGTTCCTTCGTGGGCCAAAATTGTAGACAACCACTCCCAGGCAGAAAGTGATACCAACATAAGAAAAATTCAGGTGCAGTTACCAGAATCGACTTTGTTCGGCGATGAAGAGTCAAAGCATGCCTTAGATGATTCTAAAGCTGTCGATCATCTGTCCACGGCCGAATTTATTCAGAATGAAAAAGTATCGAATTTACCAGTTGAGGAAGCCAATATATTGGCATCCTCTGAAATTGTTGAAGATATTATGACTAAAAATCTTCCAAATGTATCTGCCGAAGAAGTTTTACCTATATCAACAGAAGATTCCAAAACAGTTAAAATCGAATCTGAAATATTAAATAAGCATGAGATTCTAACTAAAACAGACCTTGAAACCGAAACAATCGAATTGGACAAAACAAAAGATGATGAGATTAACATTCAAAGCAGTACTCCTGTAGTAGATGATTTTAAGGAGGAAATGACAAAATTATCTTCTATTACGACAGACGAGATTGCAAAGTCTACTAGTTTAGAGGCGGCCATTGCAGAAACCCAGTCTCAACCTAAAGAAATCGCGCAAACCGTATCATCTGAAAATATTATCATACAAGATAATTTTCCAAAATCTTTATCAGAGTTTATTGAAAATGAAAGAAATCAAGGTTTATTGTTAAAACTTTCATTACCTGAAAATACTCAGCCCTCAATCGACGAACCGAAAGATACAATTAAAGAAAATCTCGAAGAAGCAACATTAGTGTCACGTCAGGAGGTTGGTATATTCCAAACAAAAGAAGAAGAAACTCTTGACATCACCGAAGATGCATCACTTTCTAAAACAGGCAATATACAGGCAAACACTCAAACACCAAAGCATATCAAAGATAAAACTGAAGAAAATAAATCTAAAAAGAAAAAACATAAAAAGACGCAGCCTATAGAGGAAGATCATAAACCAGCTTCTATTACAACTGAAGAAATAAGGCATATTCCTGATCAAGTAAAAGAACAAACTGATTTTGAAAAATCAGAATTTATTGAAAATAAGAAACTCGAATCTACAGAAATATCAATCCATTCTATTAAAGTATCTGACGACTTGCCCATTTCTGATACATCTGAATCCCTACCACCACAAGATTTAACAACATTGGATCTCGATGAAAAACCTATTTCTGTAACTGAAACTGTAAGTAGTTCTGCTACATCATGGGCTTCAGTTGTTGGAGCAAATACCCACTTAGAAGAACTTACCAAACCCACATTTGAAAATGTATTGAAAGAACCAACAGATTCTATAATTATCGAACCAAAACAACCTAAGACGAAACCCATATCAGAACATGATAAGGAAGACAAAGACAAAAAATCTAAAAAGCAGAAGCATAAGAAGAAACATCTCAAAGAGGAGAAACACAAACCGGCATTCGTTATTACTGGAGAAATAAGACACATTTCTGATGAAGACGGACAAGATGTTGAGTTCATGAAACCGAAACACTCGAAAAAGAAAGATACATCCCCAAAAGTAGCTAAACAAGACGCTGTTGAATTAAAGTTCCCGCCCTCATCAGAATTTACTGAAGATACGACACCACAAGAGGATACTGCCTCATATGTTCCTTCTGAGTTTGATGATATCCAGAAGAATATTGAGTATAAAGAATACAGTGAAGAGAAACGCACTTCAGAAGAAATATTAACTACTTCTGAAGAAATCTTAGTCGAGCCTACTATTACTGAAACTATAAATACGATTACTGACGTAACAACCACTAAAGACAGCGAAAACCCTACAATCCCTAATTCTGAGGATACTAGTCGACAAACTACTAAACTAAATGATACGGCAACACCATCAGTCGAGAATATTTTGGAAACATTCTTGCAGCAGGAGAAAAATATTAGTACAGTACTAGAGAATACCGAAAGAACGAAAGAAAGTTTCAATGATGTAACAAGCTTAGACAACGAAGAGTCTAAAAATCCTATTTCCGGAACAACTTGGGCCAATGTAGTGAGAACTGACACAGTATCGGAAAATACTTCTGACATAATGTTGACTACAAAAGAACCACAAAAATATGCTAGTCCAGAAAAGTCTGACACACACTTATCGGACTCAGGTGTAGAAGATCTGCCAAAAGAAGAAATAGTAAAGTCTAAAAAGAAGAAACATAAAAAGAGGCACCAAGAAAAAGAAGAGCACAAACCTGCGTTTGTTATAACAGAAGAAATTAGACATATTTCTGATGAAGAAGGTAGAAAACCCACTGCTTCAGGAGCAGCTAGATTAATTGAAAGTATTATGCAAACGAGCGAAAAATCCAAGAAAAAGAAAGACAAAAAGAAGAAACCTGATGTACACACCAGCGAAGATGAAAATACATTAAAGAAATCTAAGACAACTACCACCATAACTACAGTAACAAGCGCTTCGAAAACAATACCAGTTGTTGAAACTGTCGTGACAAAATCACCCATTATGACTCAAGAATCGTCATCATCGATTACATCCGACCTCCCTGAAGTAACGCAACAAATAACTAATAACGAAACACATGAAATCGCTACAAAAGAAGCCGAGACGATCATTGACCTTAAAGATACCAATAAAATTGTTCTAATAACTCACGAGGAAGTGAGAATGAAACCTGTAGTGACATTAAAAATGGAGTTTATTGAAACACCTATAGAAGAAATGCAATACATAGAGAAAGGAGTCATTGAAGACATCAGCGTAAATCAGACTCAAACCATAGAAACAGAAAGAGTTGAAACTGACGATGAAAAAATAAGACAGCTAAGCGAGGAGAAGAGTATTATCACTGAAACAACTAAAACTGACGATGAAAAGCTGCATGAAAGTGCTCTCACGCAACTTGAAACTGAAAGAGAAACAGAAGAACCGCTTAGGGAAAGACAAGAGATAGTTGAAATAGTCCATGCTGAACCAATATCGACTACGATTTTAGAAACGTTTATTCAAAATGAACAGATCGGCACTGTACCTGAACGTAAGGAAGAAATTATTATTAACCAAAATCCAGAATATGAAATTACAAAAACCCAATCTACCGATAACGAAACAGAGAAGTCTGATACTAAAAAATTGGTAAAACTTGAAGTTACATCTGCCGTTCCTTCCCCAATTAACACTATAGAAACAGTATATCAACACGGTCTATTAAAAGCTACCCTACACGATAAGGTTGAACCACAAACAGTTAAAGAAGACAGTGTGAAACCTCTTACTGAAAAAATTGAAAAGGTTGAAGTAACTTATGCCGAACCTTTACCTAATAATATCATACACACTTTTATACAACACGAGCAAATAGCAAGCAGTTTACAGGAATATAAAACCGAGAAACTCGTTCAACAAACAGAAGTTGAACAACTAACAGAAACTGCTGTTGCTAATAAAATAGAAGAAACCCCTATCGTTGTGGAGTCGCAAGAGAATCACACGAAAGACTTGCCAACGGAGGAATCGAAAGAATTCGATTTATCACAACCTATTGAAATCGACCAAGTAATATTTGGTTCTGTCAAAGAGAGGCCTAGCAAAGCTTCTGTTAAGGAAAAGACTAAACAAAAAGACAAGAAGAAACAGGCACTAAAGATAGATGAACTTAATTCTGAAGAACAAGAGGCAGTTAAATTATTCGAAGAAAAATTACAGAAGAAGAAAAAGCGCCAAGGAATCCCTCTCGAATTTCTACTACAAAATCAACAGACACCGAGTGTAGACATTAAGTCTCCTGACTTTGTCACTACTTCACACGAAACGTCACTGTCAAGATTAGACTCGATCGTTGACACTGAAATTAATAATATTGAAGACGTTATGAACATTTTGGAGCAGAAAAGGGATGTGAAAATTAAGAGTAAAAATGAAACTAACGTCAATCAAGAAGACGGCGAGTTGGAAAATACAATTCATATAAGAGAAGTAATTAAAGACAATGACAAAGGATCGAATATAAATGAAGAGGAAGTAAAGAAATCTAACGTAGGTGAAGAGACGCAAGATAAAGGTCTATCCGTTAATAGTGACAGGCATATATCAGACGTAGAAGAGCCAATTGTAATTTCAGATGAAGAATTAGTCGAAAAAGATATAGAACACGTCGTAACTATACCGAAAACTGTTACTCCGATCTCTTGGGATGACGAAATTAATATTGGCGTGACGAGCAAGGAGGATGCTTCATCACCTCAGGAAATACTGCCTGAAATTAAATACTTAGAAGCTACTGGTTCGCCCATAGATGTAGAGACACCTGAAAGCCAAAATAGTTCAGACAGTGATAAGGTAGATATTCTTTCGCAATTAAAATTAGAGACATTATCGAAATACAAGCCGGATTTAAGTATCGTATCTGATTCGAAGCCAAAGCCTAAGCCGATATGGCTTACCGAACCATTTATAGCTAAACAAAGTGATGTATTTGTGCCAACTGTTAGCGAGGAAAAGAATGATGATTACATCAGTGCAGATTCTACCGTAAATGAAAAACCGAAAGAACATATAACGGAAGAGATTGTAAAGGAAGTAAATGAGAAAGTTGTGTTTGAACCTGAAATAGAATCAGAACACTTAAATCAAACAGAGGATAGGAATATTGATACAGAAGTGTCAGAAAGCATCGAAACTGAAGCCGATGAAGATAAAAGAGAAGATAAAAAATGGGAGACAGTAGATGTACCACAAAAACCTGATATCATGGATATAATAAGACCCACGTCTCCTGAACAACCACTCCCTGAAATAAATTATCTAGAGGCATCTGAGACTAACGAACCAGCCGAACAATATAAAATAATAGACGTTAAACCACCTGATATCAAAGATATCCTTTTACAATTGAAAAAGGAGACATTATTAAAATACAACGAAAGTGAAACTGACGTAATCTCAACTGAAAACACGGAACAACCTCTAACTAAAGAAAGTTCAGCTGATGTAAAGAACGAGTTAGAAAATGTAGAGGAAGAACTTCAAAAGGCAGAGTCAAAGAAGAAGAAAAAAGGAAAGAAACATAAAACCGTTTCGTTTGAAGAAACTCCACATATAATTCATTTAGAGGAACCTTCGCCAACTGATCAGGATGAAGATGGCACTGAAACAACAGAACAAGAGTTCATATTCGTTCCCAGTTTAAGCAAACAGCACGAAGAACTGTTGCATTCTATAACCGAGAATGTTCCAGCTGCATCACATTATACCTCAAATATACTTGAGGAAAGTGTTTCAGAACAAGACCAACAAAGCAGCCAGTGGGTAAATGTAGAACAGCAGGATGCAGATCTGTCGACATTCACCTCAGACGAATGGACTGATATCTTACAAGAAGTATATAAAAAATGTAACACAGAAACTGAAAAGCCGGATGCAGAACATACGTTTGAAGTATTAGAAAAGCCTGCTGAAGAATCAAAATCAACTAAAGAATTATCAAAGATAGTTGATATATCAACTGATATTTCGAATGAGCCTATTATACTTTCGAACGATGAAGGTTTTGTAAAAGCCAATGCGGACAATGACTCGGTAGATTTTAAAACAGCTACTAATGAATTTATAACCAATGAAATTCAAAATCAAGTACCTGAAGAAAAGAAAGCTAGTGAAACTACAGTGGAGCATAAGCAAATCGCACCTACTGATAAGAAAGTAGAATACAAAGGTTTACCAATCGACGAAAGCACCAATCTCTTCATGGAAATGCTTGACGAACCTATGGTATTCTCAGATGAGGAGGAAAACGGCACAAAAGGTGATTCCAAATTAGACACGGATGACGTTAAAATAAATGAATCAATTCCTGATACCCAACTACGTGAGAAGAAAGTTGAATACAAAGGTTTACCTGTTGATAAAACTACCGAACTTTTCTTGGAAATACTTGATGAGCCGATGGTATTTTCAGATGATGAGGAAGATATAGTAGACGATTCTAAAAAAGAATCAGATGGAATTACAATTCAAGAAACAACTCCTCGGGTTGACAAAGAACAAACAACCGTAGACGCTCCCGTTGCTGAGAAAGTTGATTATAAAGGTTTGCCGATCGATCACAGCACTGAGCTCTTTCTAGAAACGATGTCATTTTCGGATGATGAGGAACAACTGGTCAAGAAAGAAATTAAAGTAGACCAGTTAGGGACTTCTGACTTACAATACGTCGAGAGAAATGTAGAGGTGGAAGACAGAAGTCGTGAACAAGCTGAAATTGTTAATGAAGACAACAGAGATGGCAAAACTGTTGTGCAGCCCGTAGAGAAAAAAGTGGACTATAAGGGTTTACCCATTGATAAAACTACTGACTTATTCTTAGACTTGCTTGATGAACCTATGGTAATTTCGGATGATGAAGAGTCAACAGAAAAACATAATATTCACATAGATGAAAGTAATGTTCAAATACCAACTGACACTCAACCGATGTTGGAAAAATTCGAACACAGTCTAAGTACCTTGGAGGTCCTGGATGAAACCTCACCGCATCAACTGGGTGAAAAAACACACACCGTAGAAGACAAAAAACAACTTCATGATGAATATGTAACAGATCAATTAAAAGAAGTTAAGCAAAGTGAACAAAAAGATGCGAAGAAAAAAGGAAAAAATAAAAAGAAGAAAGAAGCGAAACCAACAGAGGTGGAAGAGAAACCTAAAGATTTGCTTACAAGAAAACCCGAAGAAAATGTAATATCTATGAAGGAACAAAGCACTACTTCGTGGGCCAACATTGTTGGCGTCAAAAGTACAGATCATGAAGGGAAAGAAGTGGAACGTGAAATATTTGACGAGAAACCACATGTAACTGATGAAAATGTAATTAAAACGACAGAAGAGCAACATTTAGACTCAGACCACGGTTCAGTAACTGAAAATAAAAAATCAAAAAAGAAGAAACATAAAAAGAAGCACCAGCATGCAGAGGAATCGCCGAATCAAGGTTTTGTCATTACGGAAGAAATATTACACATACCGGAACAAGAAAGACCAGAAATTGACAAAACAGCTCAAAAACAAAATAAAAAGAAGAAACATACACCAAAATCGGTAACTGTATCAGAAACTCCAGTCGACAATAATAGACAAGCTAACGAAGGATTTATCACAGAAGAAAAAAGTGACATGATTACAGCAACTCAAACATCAGAATCCATATCTTTAGTAGATGACACGGTAATTATAGCTGACACATCAACAGATAAACCACCAGTTGTGTCAGAACTGTCAGATGATGTGCAGAGGAGGCAAGAAATAACTGAATCAATAGTACAATCGACTTCAGATAAAGAAATAGCCTCTTGGGCTGTCATTGCTGGACAAAAATCCAAACCAAAAGAGGACCAGATTAAACCGGCAACTGAAGATGCTGCAGAGAAAACAAAGCAAGAATCCGTTTTCGAAAATCAAGTGGCTGATAATCTGAAACCTGAAACGACTACCGGTGAGGTCATTGAATATAAGAAATCCAAGAAAAAGAAACATGGTAAGAAGCACCGCACTGGAGACGAGAAACCTGCTTTTGAAATAATCGAAGAACAACGGCGCATTCCGGTTGACGAAACATTTGAAGTAACAATAGAAAAGGAACCTGTAAAAATAAGTGACGTTGAGGATAAACAAAGAACTAAACCTGTTCCTATAGTGAAATCAACTACCTCCTGGGCAGATATCGTTGGAATTAAAAGTGCAAATGATAATATTAATACACAGTTTATATCTGCAGAAGTAAAGGATACAACCAACGAAAAATCAGACCAACTATTTGTTGCCGATGAAATAGCAAATAAACCAGAAGAACCTCATAAAGACAAAAAATCTAAGCATAAAAAACACAAGAAGCACCGAGCGTCTGAAGAAACAACTCCGAAAGCGTTTGAGATTACTGACGAGGTATTAAACATTTCAAAGGCAAGCAGGCAGATACCTGCAGAGAGTCAGGAGTTAGAAGTACCTGCTGAGTTAGAGATGGAGCTATACGTTTCTGAGGAAATAAAACCTGAATATGAAAGACTCCCAACAGATGAAACAGAGGTTGAGGTAGTTGTAACTAAAGTAGACAATAAGGGTTCCCCAGAAGAAAAATCGAAAAAGAGAAAGAGCAAAAAGAAATCAAATCATATTACTGAAGAAATAAAGTACGACAAACTGAAATCTGAAATAGACCTACCAACAAGAGAAACACCAACAGCCGAAAGTAGATTAGTAGACCTGCCGCAAAGCGAAATTTATTCAACATCTTGGGCAAATGTCGTCCGCTCTAATTTAGAACCACAAGAGAAAATTACACTTCCACCTAGAGATATTGAAGAATTCTTGGCAGAACCAATTCTCAGAGAAGAAACGATTACTGAGAAACAGTTAGAATCGAACGAGGATCAACCTCAAAAAGACATAAAATCGAAAAAGAAACATAAAAAGAAACAACACCAAGGGGCTAGTAAGCCTGTATTTGAAATAAAAGAAGAAATTTTGCATATTACTAAGCCAGAAGAAAAAACGCCTATCTCACCTTTACCAGAAGGAAGAATCATTATTTTAACAACGGACACAAAAACGTTGGTAAAACCAATCATGGATTTCATTGAAAATGAAAGAAATCAGTTTGTAGAAGGTACAGATGCTAAAGAAAATGTGGTTTATACTGATTCGCCAAAAACAAGTGAAATAAGTGGAGAAAAACTTACATCAGGGCAAATTACAGACCTCAATACGTTTGAAACACAAGTAACTTCTACTGAAAGTGTTACCGTCACTTCTTGGGCTGATGTGCTTGGCAAAACTAAAGATTTATCTGCAGAAATAGAAGAAGGAATAGTAGAACAGAAAACGGAGATTTCTGATGCAGAAACAACACCGGCATTGGGTACAGTTCAGCAAATCATAGAAGGCGGAAGCATTATTCAGATAGACTTAACTAACAAAATTGCTTCTCCACGAATAGAAAATAAATTAGATGAGTCAGATGCCTTTCAATCTTCTTGGGCTGACATAGTTAGTTTCAGTTTGGAGCCAAGAAAGGAATATAAACCACCTACTTCAGCACACAAACCAGTAGAAATGCCATCACCGGCCGTTTCTGAAAAAGTTGAACGTGCCGAGTTAGAACCGGAAACCAGTGGGACAGACGACCTTGCGTCGATAGATAAAAAATCTAAGAAGAACAAACATAAAAAGAAACATCCTACAAGTGAAGTATCACATAATCTTTCCGTAGTCGCTGAACAAATAAGGCATACACCAGAAGAAGAAGAAATATTTAAAAGCGACAAGAAGCCTCAGAAACACAAGAAAAAGAACCAACCAAAGACCAAAATAATAGGAAGCAATGATCTCATTAAATCTGAATTGACTGATGCTCTTAAACCTAGTGAAGAAATGAGGGAACCAACAATTGATACAAAATCTATACTTGCGCCAGAAGTTGCTGGTAAACAAACGTCAAAAGATGATAGAAAGTCAAGGAGGAAGAAGAAGAATCGGAATGTGATAGAGCAACGAGCGGATAATCAGCAACTAGACACTCAAGTTGAATCAGTTAGAATGTCAGAAAGTGAAATTCAATTACAAGAAATAGGACAAACAATTGAAGTTACAGAAACAACGTGGGAAGACCTTGCAGATTCTTACTCGGAACAAACTGAGGAGGTTCCTGCAATTCAACAGACACAGCCCGAAGTTGATCTATATCCTGTAAAACCGATACGTGAATCTGAACTGACAGACGACGATATTGCAAAGGAAGACAAAAAATCTAAGAAAAAGAAAAACAAAAAGAAACATACTGCAGCGCAAAGAGACACATCTGCATTTAATATAACTGAAGAAATACTCAATGTTCACGATATATCAAAAACAGATAGAAATGTAGAGAAGCCCCAAAAACATAAGAATAAGAGGCGTCATAAGATATCAGAAGAGGAAAAAGATGCGCAAGGCATATTAGAAGCATCAACTGAAGACAAACAGAAGACTGTTGAATCTGCTGTTGATTTTATTTCTGAGGAAAAGAAACAGTTATTAAAAGAGTCATCTGAAGAACCAACACAATTAACAACCTCAGAATCTTCTGCCACCTGGGCAAATATTGTTAAAACTAATGTAGAGCCCCATGAAGAATTAGCACAGCAACCTGAAATTATATCAAAGCCTGGCTCGAGAATTGAAGGAACAGCAGTAGTGGCTTTACAAGATTCGGAAATAAGCGAAGGAGACATCACAACAGAAACGAAAGTATCTAAGAAAAAAAGGATTAAAAAGAAGCATCACGCCAAAGAAGAATCACACAAGCCTGCATTTGTTATAACTGAAGAAATATTACAAATTCCCGAGGATGAGGAGAAAACTATCGACGATAAGCCTCAAAAGCACAGCAAGAAGAAGAGTCATCATAAAAAATCTGCCTCAGAAGATAGTGATTCTCAAGTACCTCATGAATCTAAAATATCCGTTACTGCAAGGGAATCTGTGATAAATGAAGATGTAAAGGAGGAAAATGCGGAAATACGTCATGTGGAACAAATTGCAGGAAAACCAGAATCTATTACCGACGATATTACAGAAGCTAAGAACCTAGTATTAGAAAAGTCCGTTATAATTAACGATATAAAACCGGAAATTGTCTCTGAAACGACGGTTACCAAAGTAGAATATAAGGGTCTTCCTATTGATAAATCAACTGAATTATTTATTGACTTTCTGGATGAGCCTATGGTCATTTCAGACGAGGAAGAAAATGTAGAACCAACCCGTGCTGAAGAAAAAGATAGTACTGCACAGGTTAAAAATCTAATAACCGATGAAGATGTGACAGATAAGGAAAACATCGTCACTGGAATTGTAAGTGAGGATAGAACAAAAGATGTCGAACCTACCATGACAGTTACTATAGAAGAGTCTGTAATAAGTAAAGATATAGATCCGAAACCAGAACCAGTCACTGAAACAGCAATTATCAAAGTGGAATATAAAGGTCTCCCCATTGACAAATCGACTGATTTATTTATCGACTTCTTGGATGAAGCGATTGTTATTTCAGATGAAGAGGAAAATACAGACATTGGCACGGAAAAAAATGATGAAAAACCTGAAATTGTTACTGAAATTACTGAAGCTAAAAGTCCCGCATTAGAAGAAGAATTTGCCATAAGTCATGAACATAGACCGGAAGTACCCTCAGAAGCAACAGTTACTGAACCACAAACAATGACTGAAACATCAGTTACTAAAGTAGAATATAAAGGTCTTCCTATCGACAAATCAACTGATTTATTTATCGACTTCTTAGATGAGTCTATACTTATTTCGGATGAGGAGGAAAATGCGGAAATGAATCGCGTGGAAGAATATGAAGCAAAACGGCCTTCCATTGCTGATAGCGTTGCGGAATCTAAAGATTTGGAATTAGAAGAAGAGTATCTTACAACTCACGAAAATAAGCCGGAAATACTCACAGAAGCAACAGTTAGTGAACCGGAAATAAAAACTGAAACACCAGTTACGAAAGTAGAATATAAAGGTCTTCCTATTGATAAATCTACTGATTTATTTATGGACTTTTTGGACGAATCCATTCTTATTTCGGATGAGGACGAGAATACGGAAGTAGACCGCGTGGAAGAAAGTGAAGCTAAGGATTTAATATTGAAAGAAGAGTCTGTTACAGTTCACGAAAATAAGCCTGAAATACTCACTGAAACAACAGTTATTGAACCGGAAATATTCACAGAAAAGGATACTGTCGAAACTGAAACTGTAAGTAAGGATATATCAGGTCAACCGCAGACATTAGTAACTAAAGGGGAAGAGGAAACTCTATCTACGGATAAGACGCTTGATCAGTTTACTGACTTTTTAGATGAGCTAATCGTAGTTTCTGAATTCGATATAAATTCAAAGGATAAGAAATATGAGAATGTAGCTAAAAAAGAAATGCCTACAAATGAACTTTCTGATATAGAAGCGGCTGTGTCAATTTCTGAAGACAAGAAAAATAAAACAATCGCAGAATATACCGATGATTTCTTAACATATGAAAAAGAACAGTCCGCAGAAAGACCAGGAGAGATAGTTTCTGTTTTACAAACCACAGAAATAATACCGGCAGCTGAACCTACCGTGTCACCCGACAGTGAGGAAAATTCAACAAAAGAATCAAGAATATTTGAAAATCAGGAAACACTAAAAGCTAAAAATGATGGATTAATTATTGAAGAAGACCTTCTGCGATATGACATTTTAGGACAAAAACAAGCCGAGACTAAATTTTACACTGAAGCTAATAAAATAACGCAACCTAGTGAAGAAATAATTAACAATGCGGATGTAGTAGTTGTAGAAAGGGTAGTAGGAGTGAATGAAATAGAAAAACGCCAAGAAATAATAGTAGAAGAGGACTTATTTAAATATGACATTATAAAAATGCTACAAGAAGAGTCGGAGTACTATACTCGTCAAAGTAAGGAATTAAATGAAATTACTGAAAAAGTCGAGGATACCAAAAAACCCATTGAAACCAATAATCTTATTTTAGAGGCTCCTAGGTATGACATTTTATATTTACAAAATGCTGAAATAGCCTGGTTCGAACAAAAAGCACTTGACAATAAATCTGAGGTGCCACCTGAAGATTTGGGTCCATCAAATGATGATCCATCTATTAACGTTAATGACATAGCTAGTGCGATATTAGTTACCGAAACAGGGCCTAAAGTAGAATATAAAGGGCTACCTATTGACAAGTCAACTGATTTGTTTATCGACTTTCTGGTCGAACCTATACTTATTTCGGATGAAGAAGAAAATGCGCAAATAGATCGTGGGGAAGAGTGTGAAGAAAAATCTAAAGCTATCATCGAAAATATTGACGAAGCTAAAAATCTAGTATTAGAACAGCCTGTTACAACTCAAGAAAATAAACCGGAAATACTCACGGAAATAACAGTTACTGAACCGGAAATTTTCGTTGAAACAACAGTTACTAAAGTAGAATATAAAGGTCTTCCTACTGAATTATTTATCGACTTTCTGGACGAACCTATTATTACATCGGATGATGAGGAAAATGCGGATATAGGTCGCGCGGAAGAAAGTAAAGAGAGGGAAGACATCATTGACAAAGCTACGGAAGCGAAAAAATCTGCCATAACTTATGAAACTAAGTCTGAGATAATGCCTGAGATAAAACCGACAGACACTTTGGCTATTGCTTCTAACGAATTAACTACTAAAGAAATTTCTAAAGATGCGTTACATCTAATCGATTCAGAAAACATATTTACATCTACCTCCCCCTTAACCTCCCCCGAATGTATACCCACACAATCACCTCCAGTATCTATCGAGGATGAAAACGCGTCTCAAGCTGTGACTGTAGAGATGCCAAAAGATCTAAGTATTTATACCACTGTGACCGAATTTATTTCTCAAGAAATGAATGCTACTGAACCTCGTATAGTGTCTGATATAACGCCGGAGTTTTTTACAGAACATGAAGATAAAATCGTTGAGTCTGAACTTACTGAGACTCCAAAGATTTCAATTCCAGAAAAATCGAAATTGGAGATTGCTACTAGCGAGGCAGAAAGTAAAGAGCCTAATAAAGTCGAAGAAATACGAACTGAACATATTGAATTTGAAGAGGAACAGATGCCTGCAGAATTAAGTAAGAATTCTACCAGTGTACAACCTCCTAAAGTATTATCTACCAAAGACAATGAACAAATAATGGAGGATACATCTGCGGACCAAAAATCTTCAGAGGAAGACCAGCCTCAAACAGAATCAGAGAGTAAAGAAGATATATTTGAAGAAGAATCAACAGCGAAAAAGCACAAAATTTCAGATAATGTAGGAAAACATTTAGAAGATGAATCGGTTATTGAAGAAGTCAAATATGAAGAGAAACTTGAAGAATCTGTTGCCAACCAATTTGAAGACGAAAATCATACCACGCAGGACAATATTGAAAAAACGCTTCCAAATGAGGAAATATCTTTCGATGACAAAGACACATCAGAAGAATCTGCAGGACATAAATGTTCGCAATTTGAAGCTATCATTGAAAAAGCCACAGAGTTTATTCCTAAATCTGAATTTCAGCCAAAATCAGACCTGTCAACTGAAGCAAGTGAATTTATTCCAAAGTCAGAATTTTCGCGTCTTAACCCAAACGCTGCAGAATTTATACCTGGTTCAGATCCGATAGCAGCAAATTACACGGACTATAAAGATTATACCATGCCTTATAAGACCCAAACGGAGAGCTATGAGGACACCCCAGCATGGGATTATACGAAAACTGTCTATAATATAGTTGACGAACCCGACCAATATGACTCAGGTTTTGAAATACCACCCGACCATGCTAGCAACGCATGGGTCAATGAAATTTTGCATGAGCCTTCTGAAGAATTTATTATACCTTCAGATAGCAAACTAGAATCTAAAGATTTTATACAAACTGAAATCAAACAAACTGGTACAGATGTATTAAAAAGGGAATATAAATCCATTGTCGATCAAGGAAAAATAGAAGAAAGCTTGCTACCTAAAGATGTCGTATCAGAGTTGCAAAGCTCTGATATTAAATCTACTACCACAATTTCTTGGTCAAATGTTACTGGTTCCAAACAATTTGAACCCGAGGAAGTTCAGGAAGTCATTCCAGATGCAGAACTAAAATTAACACCAGAACTTGTTGAGGAAGATAAATTAAAACCAACAAAATCCCCAAGAAAGCGCAAATCAAAATCTCCCAAACCAAAACACTCAGAGGAAAATATTCCCGAGCCTGCGCCAATTAAATCTCTTAAGGAACCACCACCTGAAATTATACAAGTGAATGTTTGGGAAACGCTAAAGAAAAGTGAAAAAACCTATGCAGATATTGTAGCTAGTCACGTCACAGAAAAACCGAAACAGTTGGAAACTCCGTCAAGGAAATCAGAAGCGAAACCTAATAAAATTGAAATAAAAGTAATAGAATCTGAGGAAACAAAAGAGCCATTAGCTGAAATTGATACGGATGGCTTTACGTTTGTTACAAAAAAAGACAAGAAATCTCGTTCACGATCCCATCTGAAACAAGCCGAGTGTGAACAGAGCGTTGATGAGGTGCTGCAACCCCACATGGCTTCCGAAATTGCTGAACAAACATCAGAAGAAAAATTGTTATCGCCGAAGAAACAAAAGCGAAAATCTAGAAAGCGATCGAAATCTCCTAAAGTCACCGACGACCAAGAAAAGCCAGAAATTCGCGACGCAAAAATTACTATTTCCGATGATACTGAAGAAACTCAAATTACTGAAGAAGAAACAGTTGTAAGAGAGCCATCATATGAAACAAATGTTTTGAGTTACGCTAAAATACTAGCAAGTCCTAGTAGAGAAGCTTCACCATTACCCAAAGGACCAGAAATAACCAAGCCGATAAGCATCGATGATAAGAAACATGAGGACACATGGAGCGAGTTTGAGCAAAAGCAAAGTGAGCCCATATTAAGAAAACCCACAAAAGATATCTTTGACACGACTATGGATGATATAACCGTAGAAACTCCGGTTTCCATCGAAACAACTATTACTCAAACTATCACAAGTGGCAAATTAGACAAACAAGATGTACCTTATAGTTTAGATGACGAACAAACGTATCCTTCCTATGCTGAAATTAGGGAACCCAAACCAGAAGTAACTAATGACAAACCCTCAAATATAGAGGAACCAAAAACAATAGACGATACTTCTATTTATATTAAAGAGACAGTTGATTTCTTGGAAGAGGAGAAACGCCCTAGTTATGAAATTATAGCGGTCAAGAGCCTAGATAGTGTTCTAGTTGAGGAGCTCGCATCAGAATCTCCCACATTAGAGCAAACCTTGGGAGAAGTACCTCATATTAGCGATAAAACTTCTGATGAACTAGAATCGCCGTTAGACACACCCAGGAGAAAACACAAAACTAGAAAGCATAAAAAACTAAAAGTAAAAGAGGAAAATATCGAGGATGAAAAAGTACCTGAAGAAATAGTTGAATTGGAAAGAAACGAATTCGCTGCCGATGTAACAAACGTTTTTGAACAAATCGACAGGCAGCGTTTGACATACGCAGATATAATTAAAACAGGCAGGAGTAGAGAATCCTCTCCCCAGGATCATCTAGTGTCACCTAGAAGGAAAACGCCTAAAGAAATTGAAATTAAGGAAGCAGAAAAATCCGAACCCGATTTAATTATTGCTGAAGAAACTGTAGTCTCACATAAAGAAGAACAGAGAGTCGCTGAAAGTGTAGAAGAGGAATCTAAACAGATCGATAATGAAACACCGTCAACGCCTACAGAAAGTATTATTATAGACGAATTGTCATATCAACCACAAACCATTTCTGACCAAAAGAACGAAGCAACTTATTTGGTGGAAGAGGAAAAAATAAGAGAGGTAGATAGTGATTCTACCCAAGTAACAACTATTGCGGAACCCCTTACTGACACTATCTTACAACCAGAGTACATGGAACCGATCGAGGCCGAGGAAACATTTGATATATCTACGCCTAAACAAGAAACACAAGACAATAAGCTTATACAACGAGAAGAACACAGAGACAACATTCGTGACTTCATTCAGCAGGAAATTACTGCTTCAGAAAGTGAAAAAGATCTGCAACATAAAACATACGCCGAGATTCTTGCAGCTAACCAAAAAAAGGCCGACTTAGAAAGGGTGGAAACTCCACAATTTAAAAATCCAGTTGTTCCAAAACCCATTGAAATTCACATACAAGTCACTGGAGAATCTATAATTAAACATGAACCAGAAGCAGATGCAGAAGGGTTCGTGTCTGTATTGAGTAAACGAGACCGATCTAGATCTCGTTCAAGGCCACGAAGTCGCCCAGAGCTTGTAGAAAATACCCAAGCTAGGGGTAAGGAAAAATTACCTACAGAACAACAAGAGGATATAAATGTAGTAGAAGTGGAACAACCTATTAGCTTACCAGAAGAAGCGAAAAAAGTTGAAGAACAAAATATTACAAGTTGGGCTTCAATCGTTAAATCTAAAACTGAAGATATCAAACCAATAAAGAAAGATATGTCCAAGGACAATGTCCAAATTAAGTCAGATAAATACGTTCCTTCATTAGATATTATTGAGTCCGTAGCAGATATAAGAGACAGTGATGAAGACCAAACCGTAGATGAAAAATCGAAAAAGACTAAGCATAGATCTAGTAGAATATTTGGAGGAATTATCTCTTCTGTAAAAAATGCAATAACTAACAAAAAAGAGGGCTCTCCTGAAAAAACAATAGAAAAAGAAGAAAGTCCCGAGGAAGGAGAGAAAAAGAAGCACAAGAAGATGAAGAATAAGAAAAACAACAAAGATCAAGAAATTACAGACCCAGAGACACATTCCCAAGAGAATGATGAAAAAACAGAAACTACTACAGAAGAAAGTTTACTTACTGCCTATAACACTTTAATTAATGAATTCATTCATAACGAAAAAATATTCACCTCAGATGACATGTTAGCACAAGAAACTATGGCCAAAAAACCTGGTTTCATAAAGAGCCTTATATCTAAAGTAACAAGTCCCAAGAAAGAAAAGACGCTCAAACCGAAAACAGCAGATGATGAAACAATTATTTCTGATAAACCTAAAAAGAAGAAGGACAAAAAATCTAAACATGGCAAGACAAATGCTGAGATAGATTCAACTAATCAATTAGCGAAAGGGGTTGTCAATGAAGAAATTGTAGAAAACCCTTCATTGGAACCTATACTTAAAGAGCTTAAAATAGAAGAGCAGAGAGCTGAGAATTTAGAAGAGAAATTAGATCTGCAGGAAGAAGACAGAGGTGTTAAATCTGAGGAAATAACGAAAGACAAGAAGCTGTTAGAATTAACACCACAGGAAGAAATAAAATTAATACGGTCGGAACAACAAGTAATTGAAGAAATTCCAGAATCTGATACTACACTAAAGGAAGAGTTTGGCACCACTGTGGCTGAAGATGAAACACTAGAAACACAACCAGATATCGCAAAACAAGTATTGGGAGATGGCAGGCTTATAGAGCAGGTTGCTTCTCAAGAAATAAAATTAGTAGCAGCGGAAACGGTCATTGAAGAACTTCCAAAATTGGCTCGAACGGATGAAATAAAGTTAACAACAAAAACATCACCTGATAAAGAACAGACTAATACAATTTCAGATACAGTAACCGAGACACGCGAACCTAAAAAGATCGTAGAAGACTTTTTAACTGAACTTAAACAGTATGAAGATAGAGCAAGACAAGAATTAGTTGACAGCGAAACCATTAGTGAGAGTAGGGCTATAGATGCAATACAAACAGACAAGGAACAACCGGAGAAGAAACATAAGAAGAAAGGTGATAAATCTACTCGCCGAAAATCCAAAGAGAGTTTGGACCTCGATACAGAGCACAAAAAACCTGGCATAATCAAAACTATCGTAAGCAATATCTTTGACAAACTGACGAGTAAGAAATCTAAAAGTACTGATTCATTAGAAATATTAGCGAATAACCTATCTAAAGATGAGGAAGTTTGGGTAACGAAATCTTTATATGACGAAGCGGAAGATTCTTGGCAAATTGCTTTGGCTCAACAAGAAAAATCTCAACCTCCAGCAGAGGTAGAATCTAAAACTGAAACTACACATCCACTAGATAGTGCGGTAGTTTCTACTGTAAATAAGGACTTAGTGGCAATAGTTGATAACATAAGAATTGATGAACCATTTTGGCTAACGAAACTCATCTACGATGAAGCCGAAGAAACCTGGCAGATAAACTTAGCTAAGCAAAAGAAAAGACAAGCGGCAGGGGATAGTAACAAACCATCAAATAATTTCCCGGATAAAGATGATGATTCTGACAGCTCTGGTGGCAGAAAATCGCCCTCAAATAAATCTGGAAGCAAATCATTGACTGCCAACCGCCCTCCTACTGAATATATGATGTATACTCTACCGGGAGGTATAGCAGGCTGGAAAGATAAGAGTACTTACTTATCTTCCGAACCGATTGTTACTACTCAACTGAAGTTGGAGCTTGAAAGATTATTAGTAGAAGAAAGAGAAGATACTAATAAGAGACAATACGAGGGTCAACCGTCTACCAGTGATTCGGGCATCGGGCTCGCGAAAACCGTCGCCGAACACTTATCCGCCGCGCAAAGACTTTCCGAAAGTATAGCTGAGGATGTTATCAGTGACTATACACCCCCACACTATATCCCAGACCAGACTAATCCACCTCTAGGGCCCCAAAAGCAGCCAGCAGTTTCTACAGGTTTAACTGTCAGCACTACCGATGACAGCACACAGCTGAAGAAGGTGAAATATACTTGTGTTGTTTGTTTGGGTTTTCAATCATTGTGCATGTCTTTAATTAACATAGCTTTAATTTTAATATTTAATGTTTATTGGGCGCTATTATGTATTTTATGATATTTAATAAATATGTGTACATAATTGCTTTTGGTTACTTTGACAATTTGGCTTGTTAATTCTTAGGTAAGTCTGCTTGAGGGTATTATTTTTTTTTAGTGAAAATAAATTTGTTACGTTTATGTTTACCATAAATATTGGAAGGTATCCGATATGGTTCATAATATGTGTAGGCTTGAAAAAATGCATGTGCAGAAAAAGCAAAAAGAGAACCATAAGAGGAAAAATACACTTTACTCTAATAAAATGCGCTACTTATGTTTCTTTCACCAATATGTTAATTATATCAAGGAAGTATTGTACTAAAAAGATACCTGTCATCTAGCAAAATTGCGGACAAAAATCGTTTTTTATTATATTTCTCGGTGTAGTGCAGTAAAAATGGCCAGAAAAACAATGAGATATGCATAGTTTTGTAACAGCAAAATTATGATTTCATACCTTCTCAGGTATCGCTAGGAGTATATATATCTGAGTTGTGGACTTCGAAAGCCTATTGCGTTTTTTTTATAAACAATTTTGTTTTTTGGGCAGCGTTTTTTCAGGTAAAAAGGTGAATATCTCCGGTTCTAGAGGTCCGAGCGGAACAAACAAAAAATCAGAATCTTCACAATTAAAATTCCAACAAATCTGTGTTGGTTTTGGGTCATTTGAGTAAGTACATATAATTCTAAATTGAATAAATTGGCCTAAAAGCGTTTTTTCCATTTTAACGCCCAGGGACGACAAGAATTCCGATCGGCTTCAAATTTCTGAAAACATACCTTTTGATGAAAACAAAATACCCTGAAATTTTGGTGCCCAAATATTGTACCTTGTGGCCACAACTGAATTTGTGAATAATTTTTACAGAATTCAAATATTTCTTAGTAATTATAAAAATGGTCCCGGCAGTTTTCAGTGGGACATTCTGTATACATTATCATTTGCAAGTTCACATGATACTATCTCTGAAATGGATACTCCTAAGAATAGAATTCATAGAATATTTATTATAGATAAGTTTCTATGCTACAAATTGACCAAATAACCAGATATTCGCCAAAATCTATTTCTTTCTAACTTTTCGCCATCTGTAATATTTTTGGCAGAGGTTTCATATTGATGAGAATTTTTTACATGTTGCTTAAAGCAAAGAAATAAAGGCCAATATACTTTAGCTCGCAGATAATTTTTCTGCAGTGAAATCCTAATAGTTATATAGTCCATTGAAAGGTTACATTGACCTTGCATTTTGAACAGGAGAAGATTTTAGTTTTTTGATGTGTAGGGCGGTTCAGTGTGAGTTTTCGGGGTTGAAAGCCCCCCACTTGGCCGCCATCTTGAAAAGGGGGCGTAAATAGTTTTTCCACGATATCTTGAGAACCGTAAGTCTCACAAAAAAACATCTAAGACTTTTTTGTAGAGAATGGGCTTGTTCAGCATTTTTTTTTTATTTCATAAATCGAAAGTGCAAGTATAAATTAATGGATCTGCAAAAAATCAGAATCTTATTCGCACGTTTAGTATCTTAAAAACTATTACAAATCTCCATCTCACGAAAACGGGGCGTGGCCAGGCGATACGTCACTATACGCATAGACTCGGCGATCTCAATAGACTTGATGCTCCTTACTTGTTATAATTATAAGTGTTTTCGAAGTATAGTTTGTTTTGCTTATTACATGACAGTAGGGGAGTACAATTTGGTGAAATGTCAAAAAATTACAATTTTCTCTCGCTCCTGCCGGGACGAATTTTCGATTTTGATCCTGCAATTTACGATTAGAATTCATCGACGACCTTCTCCTTTCCGTAGACACTTAGAGCGAACTTCCACTCGACGTATTTATTTAGTTACCAGCGTTTAAAAATTCCATGTTTTTCGACTTTTCAGGTTAAATTTGAAAGGTCCCAGAAGCCATTTTTCTTACGTCACTTGCGTATAGTGACGTCACAAATGAGCGCTCAGTTTTTGCAACTATTACTAATTTCAACTCCTTATATCTCGAGAACGGAAAAAGTTAATAATACAAAATTTTAAGTGTATAATGAGAATATCGAGTACTATATGAAAAAATATAAAAACCATTTTTTTCCTTCTTCAATTCTTTGGGAATTTCACTGCCACATGTATGTTTTCTTTCTAAGCGGTGCTAGGGGAATCTACAAAATATATCACAATTAACCAGTATTACTGGTAAAAAAACCTCTACGCCCGTGACGTTTACGTCAAAGGATCAGTTAAAGGTTGGTTTTGATAACTAAACAACACAAATAAGTATAAAAGCTTGACAATATAAAAACCATATAAAAAGAATATCATGGAACAAGCCCATTGACTTCTCTACAGTCTTGGTCTAGATACTTCTTACCATAAAATTGAAAATGAAAAAGTTATAATTAAAAATAGACTAAAATTTTCAAGAAAATACCATTTAAGTATGGATAATAAGTAATTTTATTTCTATTGATTTTATTGAAAAACACATAAGATGTTTTTTGTAGATCATTTTATTGCGAATATTCTCTACTCATTTTTTAAATTTCGTTTCTTTGGAGAGATGTTAGGACTGTGCGAAGGGATCAAACCAATAAACCATACAAAACGCGCCAAAGGGTGCACGAAAGAGCACCGCTCTGTAACTACTTTGACTATACGTTTTTTGAATCGCTAATTACGAAATTCCTGGGTCCTGCAATCCAATAAGTTGGGGAACACCCCTAAAAACGCAAAAAACATCCTTTTAGAGGCGTTTTCACGATAATTTTAATAATAATCAAAAAGGATGCTATGAAATCCTCTTTATTTAATATTAACTTGCAAAGGTGGTTGATTTATACCAAATATAGCCAAATTATATGATTTAGGATAATCAGAGAGGGTTAGAACCATCCCTATATCGACTTAAAATTTAAAAAATTGGTAAAAAAAATTTTATTCTACTTTTTGCTTCAATCTTGGTTGAATGGACATTGCCAGGTATTATTCTTAATTCTTAAGGGGGCAAAACTATCCCCTTCTACCTCTAAATTGAAGCAGGCTTCGAAAAACGAGTTATATTCTTGTTTTTGCATTTTCATTTTATTTTTGATGAAATATTACCTACTAAAAAAGTTTTGAATTTATTTTATAGCCCTTTTGGAGGGTTACGCCACCCCTATATTGAAATTAAAAAAACATATTAAAAAACTAGTAATATTTCATCAAAAATAAAATGAAAATGCAAAAAAAATATCTCGTTTTTCAAAGCGTGCTTCAACATAGGGGGAGCAGGGGGTAGTTTTACCTCCTTAATGGTTGAGAATAATTTACTTTTGCCCGACAATGCCCATTCAACTAAGTTTGAAGCAAAAAGTAGAAAGAAAATGCATTTGAAAACCCCACAATGCTCTTTTCGGCAAAGGGTATTGGACAATTTGGAAAAAAGTTTAGCCACCATTTGTGATATATCAAAAAAATTACCAATATTTTTTTAAGTCGGTATAGGGGTGGTTTTAACCCTGTCTGATTCTCCCAAATCATATAATTTGGCTATATTTGGTATAAATCAACTATCGTTGCAAATTAATATTAAAAAAATGGGATTTCATAGGATCCTTGTTATTAAAATTATAGGGAAAACTCCTCTAAAAGGGTGTATTTTTATGTGTATTTAGGGTGTTCCCAAACTGTTAGAATTGCAGGACCCCGATTTTCGTAATAAAAAACCCAAAAAATGTATAGTCAAAGTAGTTTCAGACCGATGCTCTTTCTTGCACCCTTTTTTAAATGAGTAGAGAAAATTGCTCGCAATAAAACGATCCACGAAAAACATCAGATGTGTTTTTCCAATAACATCAATTAAAAAAAAGTTGTAACCCTTAAATGATATTTTTATTGAAAATATTAGTTTATTGTTAATCATTACTTTTTCATTTTCAATTTTACAGTAAGAAGTATCTAGACCAAAATTGTAGAAAATTCAATTCTCTACAATTTTTTTTGTGAGACTTACGGTTCTCAAGATATCGCTGAAAAACTGTTTACGCCCACTTTTTCAATATGGTGGCCAAATGGGGGGGTCAACCCCGAAAACCGAGTTTTGTACTCACACTGCACCCTCCTACACACCAAAAAATAAAAACTTCTCCTGTCCAAGATGCAAGGTTCGGATTAAATTTTGTAACATTTCATTGGACTAACAATGGCTTCTCTGATCTACTACCGAGAATGTACTTTTTGCCTTTCTACAGTATTTTGGAAAGTATTAAGACGTATTGAGTAAAAATATGCACTCTGCTAGATGACTTTGAACACAAAATTTTATATTTTCGAGGGGTTACTTCGGTAACTTTAGGGTCGGATAAGAAAACATTTAAAGAATTCTTTCTTAAAAAGTATTAATATTGTTCAAATATTTTTTGAAAGAACTGTATTTTATTTACTTACCGCTCTTCATGATCAGAAAAATGTATAGTTATTATTGTAATGTATGAAGATCTTTTTAAGACATATTATGTATATAAATTCACTTGAACAAGTATTTTATGTGAGTTGGATAGTTAAATTTATGTAATACAATTTTATAGCAATCACAGCAATAAAATTCCTTTCTTCTGGTTCTCTTTCTGCAACTTTGTTGTTGTATTAAATGGAATGCGAATAACAATACTTTTACAATGTGTAAAGTAAATTTAATCACCGTATTAATGTCACCTATTCACAACTATAAAACATGAAAAAAGTTTAGACGCCGATGATATCCTTTGAGAGGATCGTTAGATCAGAAGTGAATATTTTACGGAAGTTATTACTTTACACGTGACGATAATGATCAAATTAGAAAAATGGCAAAGTAATGTAATATTTTGTATTTTATCATAATTTTCAAAGTTTTACCTATACACATTTTTTTTAACATATTTAATAAATAAAACAAACTTCTTTTACTGGAAGATATTATCCATATTTTTGAATGGTAACTACCCAAAAATTACACTGGTCTACAAAAAAACTAAACTTTCTTCTCCAAGGGCTAAACCTATCATTCCTTATGTATTTTTGTGTGCCGAATCCGAATTTTCAATTTGAAAAATTTTCTACCGCGTAGATTTCGAGTAATTCGCGGTTTTTATTGTCAAAACCGTATTTCAAAAAGTGAAACGATTTTTAATTTTATACCTGGTAGCGACCACATTTCTTCGACGGATTTTGAAAAATTCATATCGAAGAAAAGTTGACAATAATAATAATGATAGTGTTTTTTTGTTTAGAGTTCAGATAAATTACAATATAAATTATGCAACAGAAGTTCGACATGGCTGCTCTTCCACTTAACCACTTCGGACTGTACATAATGTTAAGCTATTATAGTTACATATTACATAAAAATAACAATAAAAAAAGAGAAAAAGAAAATATATAGAACTTACGAAATAAAGGAAAATATTGTATATAATATATTAACTATTTCTAATATCTAAGTTGCAGACTTTGACTTTTTTCCGAAATGATTCCAAACTAGGGCTTTAAGGGATCTTTCAAAACAAAAGGTATTGTGCCGAGGAACACTGTATAAGGAGTTGTTTCTAGTTGGGCGGTCATGAATATCACTTGATCTTACATTTATCATGTAGATATTTGGGAGTTTTCGACATATTTACCTTGTAAACAGGACAAGCCATGTGGACTATGAACCACCGCTCATCCAGGTTCAGCCATTTTGAGTCATTGAATTTATCAGAAATATGGTCATATTTCCTCAGATTATAATTATATCTAAAGCAACTGGTTTGTAGTCTTTGAAAGCTTATTTTATCTTCGCTCAGCAGCACTGGCCAGTACGCTACATCGCAATACGAGATGGAGTCAAGAATTAACGAATTGCAAAGCTTTAATTTAGTACCGGTTGTAGAGGTGTTTCAGAATCTCATGAGCCGCGAAATGCGCAAAAGGCAAAGTTTAATCTGAGTTATAAGTATGTTTTTGAAGACACTGGAGGCTGCTTTGCTGTATACATAAACAAGAGCTCGGGATAAATTGTAAACAATAAATATAATATTTTTAAGAAGTGTAACTGAGTCAACAGGACGGATTATGTCTCTGCGCATATGAAGGTCACGGCTCATGAGGTTTTAAAACACCTCTAAGTCTATCTATAGTACTTTAAGTCTAGTATAGGATTTTCGGAAGATGTGCCTCACGTGACTTTGAAACCTAAGATTATCATAAAAGTATATTCCCAAGTTCTTACAATGGTTAGATGGTGTTAAAGTGACTCCATTTAAATTAATGATTAATTAAATTAGGATTATTCAGAACTGTGTCTCTGTGCCTACCAAATATTTTAATATTTGTTGTCTTAAGTTGTGTTTTAGATTCATTAAGAATCAGGCCATGGGCTTTTGATATGTCATAAATGGTGGCTAAAATTGTTTCGGAATTGTCCAATACCCTTTGCAGAAAAGAGCATTGTGGAGTTTTCAAGTGCATCAAAGAGTGCATTGGAGAATCCCGAAAAAAATTAAGGATATTCCCGGGGTGATTTTAAACTCTGTTTGCCTCTTGGAATTTTCTTTTCCGAGTAAAAAAATTGCAAAGTTCTAAAATTTTAATTTTTCCTCGCCGGATAACTGAAGAAAATGACAATTTCAGAAAAAATGTTTCGAACAAAAGTAGTCTATTTTTAGTCAGACAATTCGAATTTGCAACAAAAAATAGGGGTTCCCTTTTAAAAAAACCGCTGCCTAAGGAATCACTACTTCCACATCCAGATTCTTCATCCAAGTCGTTTTATAGGAAACATCTTGACGATATTTGCACTCTAGTATGTGGAAATTATTGGTCATAGAATTTTAATAATATTTGGGGCAGATGTCATAGAAAAGTTGGAGGAGTTGGTTTCTACCATATACGCTAAAAATGAAGTTTTTAGTTCACCCTACTTATTTTCTACTATTCACCTCCCACCCCTTCAATGGAGGCATCTCAATCAGATGTCACTACAATACATACGTGTACTAATCTCAAGTGAATATCTCAATTTGATGTTATCAATCCCATTAATAATGAAGCGGAGGTGGTGGAGTTTGAAAAATATTAGAAAGAAATCTGAGGCCTTGGTTTCTAGTATATACACCGAATCCCAAATGTCTGTACTCTTATCACCTTGATTTACTTATTTTCCCCTAGTCACTCCTATTAACCCTAACCCTTCTACGGAATCATCCCAAAATATAATCTAGTTCCAGATGTCGTTATAATATATACGTCTACCAAATTACAAGTGAATATCTCAATTTTATTTTATCAACCCCTTCAATAATGTAGTAAGGGTAGTGGAAGGGTTGAAAATATTGTTAAAAAATTTGAGGTCTTGGCTTCTAGAACATACACCGAATTTCAAGTTTCTGTAGTCTTACCAGCTTGCTTTACTTATTTTCCCCTATTTATCCCTATTTAACCCCCAACCCTTCAACGGAATCATCTCAATATATATCTAGTTCCAGATGTCGTTATGATACATATGCGTACTAAATTTCATGTGAATATCTCAATTTTATTTTATCAACCCCTTGAATAATGGAGTAGGGGTGGTGGGGGGCTGAAATAAATTATCAAAAAATCTGGGGCCTTTGCCTCTTGTACATACACCGAATTTCAAGTTTCTGTACTCATACCTGCTTGCTTTACTTATTTCCCCCTATTTACCCCTAAATAACCCCGAACCCTTCAAAGGAATCATCTCAAAGAATAATCTAGTTCCAGATGTCGTTATAATTCATACGTGTACCAAATTTCAAATGAATATCTCAATTTTATTTTATCAACCATTGTAATAATGAAGTAGGGGTGGTGGGGGTTGAAAAATATTATAAATAATCTGAGACCTTGGCTTCTAGTATATACACCGAATTTAAAGTTTCTGTAGTCTTACCAGCTTGCTTTACTTATTTTCCCCTATTTACCCCTATTTAACCCCCAACCCTTCAACGGAATCATCTCAAATTATAATCTAGTTCCAGATGTCGTTATAATACATACGTGTACCAAATTTCAAATGAATATCTCAATTTTATTTAATCAACCCTTTTCATATTGGAGTAGGGGAGGGGTGGTGGGGGTTGAAAAATATTACAAAAAAATCTGACGCTTTGGCTTCTAGTACATACACCAAATTTCAAGTTTCTGTGGTCTTACCAGCTTGCTTTACTTATTTTCCCCTATTTACCCCTATTTCACCCCCAACCCTTCAACGGAATCATCTCAAATTATAATTTAGTTCCAGATGTCGTCATAATACATACGTGTACCAAACTTCAAATGAATATCTCAATTTTATTTAATCAACCCTTTTCATATTGGAGTAGGGGTGGTGGGGGTTGAAAAATATTATAAAAAAATCTGACGCCTTGGCTTCTAGTACGTATACCGAATTTCAAGTTTCTGTACTCTTACCAGCTTGTTTTACTTATATTCCCCTATTTACCCCAAATTAACCCCCAACCCTTCAACAGAATCATCTCAAAATATAATCTAATTTCCGACGTCGTTATAATACATACGTGTACGAAATTTCAAATGAAAATTTCAACTTTATTTTATCAACCCCATTAATGGGGTAGGGGTGGTGGGGGGTTGAAAGATATTATAAAAAAATCTTAGGCCTTAACTTCTAGTACATACACCAAATTTCAAGTGTCTGTTCTCTTACAAGCTTGCTTTACTTATTTTTCCCTATTTTCCCCTATTTAACCCCCAACCCTTCACCGGATTTCCTCAAAAAACAATCCAGTTCCAGATCTTGTCATAATATATACGTGTACAAAATTTCAAGTCAATATCTCAAACCGTTCCGGAGAAAACGTGCGGACAAAAAAAGTTACAGACAGACCGACAGACCGACAGACAGACCGACAGACAGAAATTTTTTTTTCGCTCAAATTTAAAATCTCGACGTTTCATGACATTCTAAACCTATTTCACGAATAAAAATTTTTGAAAATTTTTTTGCGATTACTATACTTCCAATCCACTACGTGGATGTGGAAGTAATACGAATCTGACCTTGAATGACCTTAACTTCATGCAAACAAAAAATTTCAAAAAAGCCGTAGTGACTCCAGTTCCAAGACTCCTTTCTGAGTATTTAAAACAAAAATTTGAAGCGATATCTCACAAATTGAATTGAATTGAATTCTGTCCATTCTGCCACACTGTGTGGCGTCCATGCAATCTTAAATGTCGATAAAAACTGTGTACTTCAAAGTACACAGTGAATCTCGGAAACGGAACGGTAACCGGAGTACATATTGTACCAGAATGTTTATTGATATGTGAGTAAATGTGAGTAAATTTGCAGAAAGTTTCATGACTTTCTTGAATAACGTGAATTGTGATATAACTACATTAATAATTCCTTAGGAATAAGAAAAAATTTTAATTCTTTTTAATATAAATTCGCGCTAGGCTGGTCTATATAGATATTTACATATTTTGTAAAAACTTTTTAAATGAGTTCAATATGTCTTGTTATTGTATTTATTCATTTTCTATCACCAGACTCGTGAGAACTTCTCTAGGTGAATATTTTTAGGGCAAAATAACCGATATCTTTCGAGTTATGACATATTCAACATTTTCCACAACAAAACTGATTTTTTGAATTCTAAAAAAATGGGCCGGAAAGAAGTGGTAGAAAAGTCATTAAATAGTCGCGTCATTTTTGCATTTTACTTCTAAAGTTGAAGGTACAGGATTAATTGACTTCATTTTTGTTGCAAAGTGTGCAAAAAGGCATTTAGAAAAAACGTTTTTCTGCGGAAATGTTTGGTTTCATTTTTTGTCCCATAATTGGCGAATATTAATGGCCAATTTAATTAATTGAAAAATTTGTTATCACACACAATATACCATAGAATTAGACGAAAATGGTTACTCCGGAAATCGGGCCATTTTTCAGACAAAATGAGAATGGATATATTGGCCTTGTAAATCTGTACTCAGGAGTTTTCGAGGTCGCTGATTGCGAATCCGAGGTCTAATTTGGTAAATTCAAAATGGTGGACCGGAAGTAGAGTCAATTTCTCAGGAAAAACTCGTGTTTTTTTTTTCATTTTTGGGCTGAAAATGAGTACTCGGGGATTTTTGTGGTCACTAATCACGAATTAGAGGTCCAATTTACGAAATTTAAAGTGGAAGACCGGAATAACAGTTAATTTCTCCGGAAAACTCGTATTCTTTTCTTTTTGGGGCTGACAGTGGGAACTCGGGGGGTTTTCGTTATCGCTGATAACGAATCTGATGTCAATTGGGAAGAATTGAAAATGGTGAACCGAAATAATATATTTTTCAGGAAATGCTCATTTTCCTTACTTTTAGTCCAGAAAAGTAAAACATACGAGGTTTTCCGGAGAAATTCACTGTTCTTCCAGTCCGCTATTTTGAATTTCTGGAACTGGACCTCTGATTCGTGATCAGCGACTTCAAAAACCCCCGAGTTCTCATTTTCAGCCCAAAAACGAAAGAAGTACGAGTTTTCCTGAGAGATTGACTCTACTTCCGGTTCGACATTTTGAATTTACCAGATTAGACCCCGGATGCGTAATCAGCGACCTCGAAAACCCCCGAGTACAGATTTATAAGGCCAATATATCCATTCTCATTTTTTCTGAAAAATGGCTCGATTTCCGGACCGCCATTATGAATTTCCCAAATTGGACTTCAGATTCGTGATCGGCGCCTCCAAAAACTCCCGAGTAACAATTTTCGTCTAATTCTATGGCATATTGTGTATGATAAAAAACAATCAATTAATATAATTAATTTGGCCATTAATATTGGCCAATTATTGGTCAAAAAATGAAACCAAACATTTCCGCCAAAAAACAAAAGGTACTGTTTTTTTTTTATCCCTTTCTGACAAAAAAGAAATCAATTAACCCTTCAATTTTAGAGGTTTTCAGATTTTTCATGCTAAAATGACGCGACTAAACGAAGATTTTAAGCAAATACGTTCAGATCCAACTTATTTTTTTCGTTTAAGTGCACTCCACTCTAGACACCCCTTAATAAAGGATTCCTATTATTCAGCAGCGCCACCATTTGCACCGTGGATGTTGATCACATCTGGCACTTTACGTTTGTCAGAGTGACATCAGCATTAAATATAAAAACTGGTACTTAATGATATATTTCCAGAAAACTGTACAGGCAATTTCTAAAGTTGCACGCACGTTTTTCACCATCATAATACTATCGGAAATTATAGAAAGAAAAATGTTTATTATGTATTTAATGAACTACTTGAAATCTGTATTATCCCGAGATGATATTTTAAAAACACAAACTATCCTTATCTAGGATTAGCCGATAAGCGGTTTTTGAAAAAACAGAGCGAGATGTGTAGGTTTGCGATAGTCTTCTGCAATAATGAAACATATGCTCAAAATTCAATCCGATTCAGAACGGAGAGTTGAGCCAAGGTAAAATATGTCAAATTTATAATCATTTCAGTCATCACAAAAACCAAAAATTTTTTAATCAAAATTAAAATGTGTACGTACAGTACTTTATTTTACTAATTTCATTCAAATTATACTAAAGTAAAACTGACGCGAAAAATATTACATTACTTTGCTTACTTATTCGTATACAATGCTCTAGCCCTTTATTTCAAAAGTCTTTACAAAATATACTAGAATTTTTGCTCTTTAACAGGACCTCATGGACGATGTGCAGAAACTACAACAGTCACTAACATCTACCGAAAGCCACATAGAGTACCTCCCGAGAGAAGGATTCGAGGAAATGATAGAAGCTTTAGAGGTGAGTTTTTAAATTTTTTAAGATGATAATTATAATAATTGGAGAAACGTGGCCTTATAGTTCAGCTGAATAAGCTAAAATAATTATGAGAGCAGTCATTATAATGCAATGTTCTATGATTCTAAGAATCATATTCGAGTCAACGAAGCCTAAAAATCGTCAAAACTTCTTAGTCCCCAGGGATAGGTCCGATTTTGATGATTCTTTTTTAAATGTGTGTTTGTTAACACTATTCAAAATCAGAAGCATCCCAAGTGGCGCAAATAATTATCTATATCGTTTACAGCCGGTTTTACAATCGCTGGTTAACTTCGAGTAAAAGTTAACTTTCAGGTTATTATAGAAATTGGGTTTTACAAATAGCTGGTCATTTTCAATGTTGTAGTTATCTAGTAGTTAACTTTACTAGCAGATGAGGTGTGGGTAAACTAGAAGTTAGCAGTTTATTGGCAATTTATAACCTATAAAATAACTGTCACAAAGTATATGCACGAAGTAAATGCATATAGCAGTGATGAGGAACCAAAGGTAATCCGGTATAGACCTAACTTTTTTGAAGAATACGATGGAAGAGATTTTTTAAATAGATCGAAACTAAATACTAACTACTTATTTAATAATAGGCCACTAACTCATAAATTGCTTCAGACATTTTTATTAAGATAGAGGTGACGCACCTTTGACAAAAATTCATATATTTTATGTATATTACCCATTTCTCCAGTACCAAGATTATAAACAAAAATAAAAAAAGTTTAATTTTAAATTAATTATATCAGGAACAATTCAACAGTTAAGTAAATACGCTTGTTGTGAACTTCCGCTTGAGATTTCCAAAAAATAAAAAAATTGTTTTGCATATGTTATCATTCTCAATAATATTTAATACCAACAATACCAACTTATGTTTAAAAGGTAGACGTTATGGAAATTTAATTCTACTAAAAATATGCCTTGCTATTATCAGTATGATTTTTGAAAATATAAGACATTGGACATCGAACACATTTAGTCGCTCAAGGTTTTCCGCTCAGAATTCTTTGAACCTTGACCGATTCACGTGAAATTTGGTGAATAGTTAGGGAATGGCTCAAGGAACAAAAGTGACATAGCGCCGATGTGCGCTTTTACCCTGAGGGTGAATGCCACCCCTTCTCGGGGGTGGAAATGTTTTCAGTCAAAGTAACCCCGGCAATGGATAGAGGGACAAATTTTTAGTATAAATGTTCTATAAAGTTTTTTCGATTGAGAACTTAGATTTTTCGTGTTAAAACTGCATGTTTTTCGACGTTTTTTCGCGAATAACTCGAAAATTTCTACTAAAAAAGTTGTAATGACCAAAAATGAAGCTTATAAAAAACAAAGACATTGTTTTTTTATGAATGCTCTAGGTCCAAAATAAGAGTTATGGCTCGTTGGAAAACACTTTCTTTGTAACAACTTGGTTCGAAGTATTCAACGTTAAATAACGGAAAACCGATGCATTTTTCAGGAAAAACTTATAGAACATTTTTTGTAGTGCTTGAAAGGACCTTTAAAATGAGCACTGTTAAAAGCCGATTACATTATCACTAAGCGAGTTACGATGCAAAAACGGTGGGCCACACAAATTTTTGAAACAAAAAATCGAGCGATAAAACCCCAGCCATTTCCACCAGAATTAATATTGACTGTTCTCCTTTTACAAATTACTTTATTTTAGTATTACTCGTGTAATCAAAAAATTTGGCCCGGTTAGAATGCCTATTTTTCGAAAAGGATATGATGAAAATGAAAAACGTAATTTTAAAATTTCTTTAAAAATACATTATTTTCAAAATAACTCTAAAACTAAAAAAGATACGTAAGCAATGATATTATACAAAAATATAGGTTTTTTCTTAACAAAAATTTTGTATTTTTTTATTTCTGTAGAATAAAAAACAACGGAGATATAACCTTCAACCCTTTCCCTTTTGAATGTGAAGGATTTGGGCATGTTGAAATGTATATGATCTTGTAGCCCTTGAAATTACCTGTAAAGTGTTCAGTCGATGGTATATTTGTCGAAAAGTTTAGAGTTGGATTATCCGAACAGTGCGAAATTGATACTTTTTTCTCATTGTTTTACTGAGTGCGACTCAACACCAGAGTTTTACAATAAAGATAAAAGAAAATTTATCGATATTTTAGAAAAACATTCTGATTTGAGAGTGAGATATTTTATAACAGTACTTCAGAACAGTTTCAAAATAAATGTAATTTTTATATTATAATATTTCTACAATATTGTCGTTAATTTTTTTAATTAACTTAGGTTTTAGGTGGTTTTTAAGGGGTGAAAAGTTGGAATACATCGTAAATCATGTTCGAGAATACAAAAGAAACTTTATTCTACGAAATTAAATAAGATGTGAATCCAAATGTTTAAACCTGCATTTTTTCAATTTTTTTCACGAAGGGATAGTTTTCACCCCTTAAAAACAAAAAGCGCAAGTCGAGCATATGTCACTTTTGAAGTTAGGGATAAGATGAGCTTAATTACAAATTTTTATGAAAATCGATGAAGGTTCAAAGAATTCGGAGGTAATAGCCTATTTTTACCTTCAACGCCTGGACTATATCCCGTTAAAGTTGCAATGATGGTGCTTATTATTACGTTAGGAATATTTTGGATAAAATTGAACTTTTTTTTTTATAAGTCAATTATTTTTTATTTAGGCTGTTAAGTAAACTGATTGCCGTCATGTGATTAATTCTAAATGGAAAGTCTGTCTTCCTCCAGCTTAATTAACTCCTCATTACGTCCGAAAATAAAGTTACGACAAATAATTGGTACTTTAAAAAGGGAAATTTTATTTTCTTATCACGTGAACACCAAGTACACTATCTTATTGAAATTCGGTATTAGTAAGTTTTTGATAACAACGAATAAGATTGTGAGATTGTTTTACAGTTAAAACTTTGCCTAATATATTTTTCTTCATACGGAGGCCACTGGTGGATTTTTAAATATCTTACCGTTACACAATCTTCTGATGGGTAAGTGCCAGAAAAGTCATTTAGCTCCTGGATTATTAGTATTTGCACAGAACTGCGAATACTTTTGTTTTATATATTAATTTCCTTCCTTTAATATTGGTAATCAGAAAATAAAAGAATATAAATACGTATCCCCTCTTCTGTAGATTCTTGTACATTTAGTAGAAGAGCCAGTGACATTTTTCAGTGATGATTTAGTTAAGGCCTATTTTTTGAGAGGATGTTGAGGGGGGTATAACTAAGTGTCACCCGTGAGGATTAGCCCAGATTCCAGTCGTAAGGGGGTGGCAGAACGCCCACCATGTGTCAAAAAAACTGCATCTTTTTATTATTTAGTTAAGGATGAATTTTTTTCCAGTACTCCTCTGATAGCCCACAAACATCGATCTAATATTGGCAGAACGATTGGCCAGTCTTAAGAGGGTGGCAGAACACCCCCAACATGTCGTGGGAGCAATGAACTTTTTATTATTATTTAGTTAAGCTTCATTTTCTAGTATGTTGTTGTAGCAACTATTCCAAGTATATATGCAAATTGGCAGAACAAAATAGCGGTTGTAACTACCTGGCAGAACGATTTAAATGTGCCGTATGCGCGCCGTGACTTCGTAAGTTCGGCAAATTAATTTGTATTGAGTGCTTTAAATATAATACGATAATTTTGCTCATTTATTTAGAACTATTCCAGTAATTACAGACCTTCATTTACCTTTGGATTTTAATACCCATTCGATGGAAATGCGACTTGAAAGTTACAAACATTTATTTTTCATTCGAGAATGACTTTGCAACTATAAGAGACACGAAAAGTTGTACTGTTATTTTTTATTGGAAATTCAATTCTCTACAAAAAAGAAGGTCTCTTGACATTTTTTCGTATATTAGTTTCTGCGATATAGTGGAAATAAAAAAAAATTCAAATATTTTTTACATTCAAACGCAAATATTTTTTGAACTATGCTAGATACGAGAATATGACTTGATGACTTTTTGTAGGAAAGCTTTCTAAATCATTTTCCGTATCTCACTTCATTTCGGAGATAAAGTGAAAATAAAGAATGTTCTTTTCGGATTTCGGAAAAATATAATCAGTATCGACTGAGAACCACAAATTATGATGTATATTATTGCAATTGTATTGTCATAATAATTGAAAAATGCGATTGTCAAGAAAAGAATTACAAAATTTAAAAAAAATGTGAATATTAAAGTTCCATGTTCCAGATAGATAAATAACATTGTAAATATATGTAGAATCATTTATATTATTTTGGATCATATCAAAAATGTTCTGAGACGGGAAATACATAAAGTAAATAAAATATATTTCAAGAAACATCGAAATTAATTACCTATTGCAATGCTAAAAAAAAAATGAATAAATCGTGATACGTGAATTAAAAGAATATTTCTAATACATTTTTTTATAGAGAATTAAATAATAAAAAAACTTATTTGATAAACATCATGAAGTAATATATATATACTTCATGATGTTTATCAAATAATATTTTTCAAAATTAGTTCTCTATAAAAAAAATGTATTAGAAATATTGTTTTAATTCACGTATCACGATTTATTCAATATTTTTTAGCATTGCAATAATTAATAGCGATGTTTCTTGAAATATATTTTATTTATTTTATGCATTTCCTATCTCGGAACAGTTTTGCTATAATTCAAAATAATATAAATGATTCTACATATATTCTCAATGTTATGTATCTATCTGGAACAGGGAACTTTAATAATCACAATTTTTAAAAATTTTTTTAGTAATTCCTTTCTTGGAAATCGCATTTTTCAATTATTATGACAATACAATTACAATAATATACATCATAATTTGTGGTTCTCAGTCGACACTGATTATATTTTTCCGATATCCGAAAAGAAAATTCTTTATTTCCACTTTATCTCCGAAATGAAGTAAGATACTAAAAATTATTAAGTAAGCTTTTAATTAGAAAACCAAATTTTCTACAAAAAGCCTTCTAGTCATGTTTTCGTATATAGCATAGTTAAAAAGATATTTGCGTTTGAATGTAAAAAATATTTGAATTTTTTTTAATTTTCACTATATCGCAGAAACTAGGCAATATACGAAAAAATGTCAAGAGACCTTTTTTGTAGAGAATTGAGTTTCCAACAAGAGTACAACTTTTTCGTGTCCCTCATAGTTGCAAAGTTATTCTCGAATGAAAGACAAATTTTTGTATCTTTTAAGTCGCATTTCCATCGAATGAGTATTAAAATACCAGCTCCAACGGTAAATGGAGGTCTGTGATTACAAAAAGGGTCTAAATATTTAAAGCATTCATAATACAAATTAATCTGCGACCGAAGGCACGAAGTCACGGCGCGCATACGGCACATTTAAATCATTCTGCCAGGTAGTTACGACCGCCATTTTGTTCTGCCAGTTTGCGTATATACTTGGAATAGTTGCTACAGCAACATACTAAAAAATGAATCTTAACTAAATAATAAAAAGTTCATTACTTCCACGACATGTTGGGGGTGTTCTGCCACCCTCTTAAGACTGGCCAATCGTTCTGCCAATATTAGATCGATGTTTGTGGGCTATCAAAGGAGTACTGGAAAAAATTTCAGCCTTAACTAAATAATAAAAAGATGCAGTTTTTTTACACATTGGGGGCGTTCTGCCACCCTCTTACGACTGGAATCCGGACTAATCTTCACGGATGACACTTAGTTATACCTCCCTCAACATCCTCTCACAAAATAGGCCTTAACTAAATCATCACTGAAAAATGTCACTGGCTCTTAGTCCAATTGTACATTCCATTTATATTTCCTAGTAATATTTGGCGACATTTCATAAAATAAAGACTGACCACGGCTTTTGCATAAACGAATCACATTTGCATTAATCACATTGACCGCAAACTGTATTTGTTTGAGTGCATTTTAAAATCGCGATGTGCTTAAATAATTTATTTTCTTTAAAAGGTTAATTGTTCTAACAGATGGCCGTTTTGTTTATAAAATAGGTTACTGACGAATTTATTCCATGCCACAAGCATAATAGATGCAATTGTGTATTGTACACGATAATTCATATGTCATTTGGGTACTAATTTACATAACATGACCTTAATTCAGTAAGTACTTAAAAATAAATAAGTGTGAACATTATACAGAAAGAGATGTATCATGCTAATAATATTTACGTTATAATTTGATTATACAGAGTGTTAGAATTCTCGCCGCTGTTTTATGAGACCTCCTTTTAGTGTTTAATTTCTACATGTAGAATCAAATCCATATTAATCTTAAATTTAACAAACACACTTTGATTTAGATTTTGATAATAATTTTTTATTAACCATAGCGATCGTTTCGCCCAAGATAGGGTTCACCGGATGGTGAATTGCGTAGGTTAACAAACATCGAAATTATCCGTGATTTCATGGACGAAAAATCTCAAAAATTTTTGACATCCAAAAGTCAGCAATCGGCTCTGACAGCAGACATTACAAACGTACGACATGACGACAGCACTCAACATACACATAAATTACTTTACCAAAGACTTCCCGTCTACTATGGTAGATGGTGACCTTGACGACAGACTCACGAAACTAAAATCCTCTTCTCCAACAAAAACTTCATACACCTTTCGTTCCTGCCCCGGAACGTTCGCCCACACGTAAATCTGCACACCGGAGAAATTGCATATACAACAATTGTACATAAGGAAACCACATTTTATTTTATATTGAATTGCTCGAAAACCAAACATGCTAGGAAGAAAAAACAAAATGGGTTTTAAAGGGGATATAAAATACTCTTTTGTGTTTCCAGTTTTGATAGCTATTGATATCTATTAGTATATAAAAATAACAATATAGTATAGTTACCACTTGATTTTTTGCACTTTTGACTATTCACAGCTAGGCCCATAAAAAATAACTGACTTTAATATCAGTTATAAGTACATTATCTTTTAGTTCAAGGTAGTACTTCAATGCAGGAAAACTTAAAAATAAAAATATTCACATTTACAAATTTACCAGCATGTTGAAGTTAGCCAAATTTTGGAAACTTATTTATTGTTTCCTAAAAATAAAAAAAGGACCCAAACGTCTTGAAAATTTAGCTCAAAAAATTTTACTTGAGTTTATATTTCATATAAGTATTGTTTCTAATCATTTAATAGTTAAAAAATTGTATTGAAAAAATATCAAAAAATTGAATTGGATTTTTTTGGCTAACTTTAACATGCTGCTACATTTGTAAATGTGAATATTTTTATTCTTAACTTTTTCTGCATTGAAGTACTATCTTGAACTAAAAAAGTTAATGGCATTTATAACTTATATTATAGTCAGTTATTTTTTATGGGCCTGTGGATAATTAGATGAACAAAAGATCAAGAGATATCTATATTACATTGTTATTTTTATATACTAATAAATATCAATAGCCCTCAAAAATGGCAACACAAGAGAGTATTTTACATCCCCTTTAAAACCCATTTTGATTTTTCTTCATAGCTTGTTTGGCTTTCGAGCAATTCAATTTTTTCTATAGGTCGCGCGCAAAAAATTTCAGATAAACATTCGCGCGCATTAAAAATACAAATTTTGCAATTTTTGTCAATATCAATTTTCTCGAGAGCCATAGCATATACAAGAAAATTACAAGAGGACTTCTTTTTGGCAATTAGTCAAGCTTTCTTTGTTATGCTGAGCATTTTTTTTATATCTTCAACAGTTAACAAGTTATCAATAAAATAAGGCTTTTTTCACTGAAGGGGGGTTGCACGGCACCCCCAGAACTGATTTTTGTGGTTTTGCGATGTTTAATCCTCGCGTATTTTTGCCTTTATCGACTGGACTATTTCACGATTTTTTCTTATTTTGTATATTTTTGAAAGTCATTTATAAAACGAAATTTTGAAAGATTGACACGATTCTGTTTAATGTTTCAACGACGGTAGCCTGAAGTACTTTTCTACACTTTACTACTAAAAATCTACTTCTACAAAAATATTTCATAAGAGGATTATTTTATCCTAACTATTTCTGTTATTCTTTTTTGGGGGACTGGGTTGATAGTCGTTTATTTGTTGCAGGTAAAACAAAGTATAGTCGAAACTACGTGGGTCGGAAATACACCGCTTGCGAAAACTAAAATACATATAACTGTTATAATATATCATTTATTACAGCTTTTTGCACAAGTGGTAGTGTTTAAATAAAATTAAGAGACATTCTGTGATAAACTAGCGGTCAAGCTAATGTTTTAAAATTCGCAAACATTGTTGGTTATTCTTTGAAGTCGAGTAGAGTGTTTATGAGCTCAGTCTTATTTTATAAAATGATGATGAAAGAAAAATATTTCTGTATTCCTGTTCTCGTATAAAAATATCTCGTATAATCGCGATTTCCATACAATAGAATTTAAATCATGATTAATTAATTGTATGGAACTCGTTTTCCTTACTTCGTTGTGTTTTCTAATGTCAATGTAGGATTTTTTCCGGAGAAAGGTTATGTAGTCATTAAACTCAAAATTGATATTTAATAGATCTTGACATTTTACGTCGTAAAGAGCCCTATTTTGTGTTAAAATTAGTAATTGGATATTTCTGGACTAGCTGATACTGAATCTGATATGAAAAGTTAAAAACTCAAAATGGAGAATCCAACAAGGGCGGTCGTGATAACTTACCTTGTAGAGGCTACGTAAGATGCCACTAAAAAGAGAGGAGTTCTTCAATCGTATTTTAAAAAAGCGCCCACAAATATTATGGAATGAAATTACACCGTCGCGCGTCGTCGTTCGGTTAACTGAACCTTACAACCTATTATGGAAGTTCAGGTCGGTGTAAAATGAACAATTAGCAAAATTGAACGTATTTTTAACCGATTTCTTAAAGGTAGTTCAATTTTTTTCCATTTTTTTTCCGGCGTAATTTAAATTGCGTTTCTTCTTTATTTGATTATGTATCTTGATAACTGAAGTAAGTTGACGTAATAAAACGATACGATACATCCGTGTTGCCGTAGACACAGAAACTCAACGAAGAATATTAACTTTCTCTACAGTTTCGAATTTGTAGTACTTCTACTTACCATAACTTTCTGGAAAAGTCATTTTGGTTATAAGAAACATAAAAAAGAAAGAACTTGTAACAATCAGTCAATACATTTTTTCCTAAATTTCTTTTTCTTTCTGGCTAATTACTTTATGTCTGATGATGGCGTAATAAATAGAAACGTCAGAAAAAAGAATTATACGAATAAATAAAGACTTCAATTAAATCTTTTATAATTCAATACCAAATGACCCACTTACTAACACCACTCTGTAGTTCAATTAGGTTTTGGTGCAGCACAATTTTGTCATAATAAAACTTTACTAACATGCCCATCTATTGATTACGTTTACGACTTACCCTTCTGGCGCCGCCAAGGAAGTAAATTTATTTGCAAGCCAAAATGTACATACATGCTCGTTGCTTAACCAGCAGGTGGATCTAAAAATATTGCTTCGCTCAAAGTTGCGGGATAGCGGTTGGTCAAACGAATATAATCAATAAGAATAAATCGTTTATTCGTTTAATCAGACTGGCGTTATTTTTACATAAACATGGTTTTAATATATTCACTGTGATTGCTTTAGATATGTATTATAGTTTATTCTAAGGGACATCCACTTAATAGTGACCATCTAGATCGAGCTCCCATTATAAAAAAGGGTCCCCCATCGAACACCTCAAATTTAAAAGGTGAAAATGGTTGTAAAACATGTAAAAGTCACGTTGCCCGCTTGACTAGTAAAAATTTGTTAATTGTTATTTTTATGAATTTTTGAAAATTTACGCAATTTGTGGTAAATAATTAACCGTTTTTGAACAAATTTATCTGTCTGATAATTTTTGTTAATTAACTTCTGACAGGCCCTCTGTAATCGATAATTTTTTTAAAGGCGAGTCTGCCTTTGGTAAAAAAGAGGTGATTTTACAAATTTTGTATACCATTTGAGATAGCAACGGATTCTTATAAGAAAAATTCCGCTTTCGTTTTTATTTAATAAAATGAAAAGGGTATGACGGATCCGAAAAAATCAATCTTGGTTCAATCAAAAGATATTTTCAATACGCGTCGTTTTTGTCAACCCGTTCATTTGTTATAGCCAAAATTAATTTCTTAATTAAGGTGGCCATTCCCTAGAAAGAAACATCCGATAAGGAAATATTTATTATTTTTGCTCATAACTTTTTTTTTCTTAGTGTGTATATTAAAAAAAACTATAAGAGTACCTAAGTAGAACCATAACAAGACTATTACTATGAATTCTCACTCAATAATTTCAGTTGTTTGTAAAATAGCTAGATTTAAAACTACAAAATAGAGAGATTAACATAATATTTAAATTTAAATCTAGTTATTTTGCAAACCACTGAAATTATTGAGTGAAAATTCATAGTAATAGTCTCGTTATAGTTCTACCAAGAAAATAAAGTTATGACCAAAAATAAGAAATATTTCCCTATCGGATGTCTCAATGGCCACCTTAACAAATTGATTACTCCGAAACTAATAAGGCCAGGATATTGTTTTTTTCAAAATACATGCCTTTTATACCAAAGAATATACCACTTTTTTGCCCGATATCTTCAATATTTTTTTATTGTTTAAACAACTGTAATAATCTGTTAATTAGAAAATAACTTTTTTTTCGAAAGTTTGATCGACTTCAAACCAACTTTAAATGAGAAATATTGATGTCGGGCATAACCCCCATAGAAGTCTGCACGAATGCAACTTTTTGCTTTTGTTGTGCACCTGCTTTGTATGCTCTACATTTCTTATAGTCGAAATCATGGAACGGTGGAAGGGGACAGGCATCTCCCTCAAATAAAGTAAAACAAGCATTCTCTTTCACAAAAAGTAGTAAAAAAAAAAACAAAAACTACCGACAAACCCTCGTCGGACAAGAACAATCATAATATGTTTGTTGCAAGATAGCTATTTATTTAATGAAAATTGCAAAAAAAAATATTTACGACATTTTTAAAGATTTCTCAGAAAGTAAAAACATTTGTTATCATAAAAAATACTTGATACAGACCTCATTCTTTAAGTGCCGCGATCACACTTTTAATGTCAAGGGAGCTCGGTCTAAGGTGGATTGGCATCCACTGCGTAATAGTGATCATGTACCGTATGACAGGGCTCCATTTTAAGATTTATGAGGGGTGGACTCAGACGCTTGAGTGTTTCTACCTTGTACCATATGTGCAGACATAATACAATCATACTATCTCAATGTGATGATGCTAAAACTCGGTGGAATGTGCCAACATAACATTTAGGATAACAAATTCATGGTGGTATAATTATAAAAGTTAATAGATGTTTGTTCAGTTTATTCTAGAGAATATTACACTCAGTCATCATTTTCACTAAATCTAAGTTTAATGTTACTAATTAATTAGAAGAGCGTGTTTGAGTGATGAAATCCCCTACTAATTTTCAATCGAATCACACAATAAATTTTAATGATAAAACTTATCCGCCATATTGTCGTATTGACGTATTTATAATCTGTGACATCAAAATTCCCTAGCCATCAATTTTTAGTCGGATATTATATGACAATAAATTGTCCGCCATCTCGGATTTTTCTATAAAAAAAATCTAATTTCTATACGTGGAAACACCCACTCATTTCCTTATTACAGAAAAAATATCCAAATGGAACATCGTACACATATTAACACACAGCGAGTATGAAGTAAAATAAAATTAGTTCAAGATAATAGCAATTTAAATGCAAACTCGTTCAAATATGTTTTTAGCACATTTTATATGAATGACTTAACTCTCTGCGGTGATTCTGTCTCCAGGTTTCTAGGTATTTTTATTTAGTGTAAAATGTTGTAAATGGAAATATATTCTTAAACATGACGAACACCATTAATGATAATAAAATGACTGCATATTTTAAAAAACCATTCCCGTTCATAGAAACACTAGTTAAATGGATACTAAAACAAAGTATACAGCTAATTTCATAATTTTACTGTGCTTCAGTACATATTTGTGAAATTTACATATATAATATTGTATTGTACCAAGGGATCAAGAAAAAACACTATAAATGCTAATTATAAGTTTTTGAGATGGGATTAAGAAATGCTCAAATTCAGGCCATTATAGAATGTTTCGACCATTTAGCCAAGATAAAAATAATATTTTCTCTCATTTCAGGACCCATTAATCCACAATTTATACCAAAAAACGATTCTTTCAAATCTGTAGGGAATTATAATATCCATTTTCAACATTCACTGAAGATACATATAATACAGTCATTATGTGCTCAAAAGGGCCCTTAGCGGGAAAGTTGTGGGGGATTTTTGATTTCTTCCATTCTACATGTTTTTTGAGGTTCTGAATTCGAATCTGAGGTTTGCTAACAAAATTTCGTAACGCAACATTGAAAAAATACAAAAGAGGTAAAAAAAATCATTTTTTGGCAGTTCTTTGCTTATAACTAGGAAACTATCAACTGTTCGTAAATAACTTCCCTATCCAAAATGAAAGTACATAAAATCTACTAGAAATTTCATTATTTAGGTTTTTTCTCCGACGAACCGTTCGGGCTCAAGCACAAGTTGAAAATTGGCTGTCGACGGGGGGTGCGGGGGGTGTCCTACCCGCCTTTTTCCCACAAAATAACACAAAATAGGCATATACAATCTCAATAAGGTCTGTGCAGAGAACTGGTAGGAATTCACTAATTGTTAGCCTTTAATAAAAATTATTTAGAGTGGGAAAAGTGTTTTTTTTTGAGACAGCCGAAATACGCCAATTTTCAACTTGCGCTTGAGCCCGAACGGTTCGTCGGAAAAGAAAATCTAAATAATGAAATTTGTAGTGAATTTATTGTACTTTCATTTTGGATAGGGAAGTTATTTACGAAAAGTTGATACTTTCCGAGTTATAAGCATAGAACTGCAAAAAATAGGGTTTTTCAACTTTTTTGCATTTTTTCCAATGTTGCGTCACGAAATTTTGTTAGCAAATCTCAGAATTTGACTGGCGTAATAAATAATAGCATTTGCTAACCCTATTTAGGCCGTTTATAGCCGTCATTTCTAAGCCATAGAATTTTTTCTCCTGTCATTTTAGGAACCAAAAATGAAATTTGTACATTCATTCGCTTTACACTCGGGGCAGAAATCGACACTTTTTTAACATCCTTCTTTTCCATATATGTTTATTTTTACTTAACCTTTTGAAAACTGGCAAGTCTACCCACAGTATCGAGGGTAAATTTCTTTTTATAGAGGCAGGAGAGGGCTTATTTATACGTCTCTATCAAATATTTATCAAAATATTCATTTTAGCGAAACTAATCGAGAACTCCCTAAGCTTATGACATTCCATTAATTAGAAATTTGTTACATTCATTTTCAATAAAAATTGATGGAAATACAGCGTCTTGAAGTTAGGACATTTTTCAAACCTTTCAAGAAATTACATTTTTACACCCTGTTTCAAAATTTCCTTAAAAACATACTCTATATAAAGTTGAAAGTTTATTCAATTACCCTCAGTATTGGACCCATCACATCCAAGATGTGACCAACAGTTCCCAAAATCGCATGTTCGTGAAAAATTTAATGATGTTAGGAATAAAATTCGTCTCTAAAGCATCGAGTTAAAAAAAAACAATGTGATATTATTTCTTGCTTTTTCGGTGAGAAACTTCGTGGTATATATAGATTTTTTTGTATTAAAATGAAGTTTAAGATCTCCCCTATCTATTACAACTTATCTGGCTTACAGTTTTTGTTAATTAATTTGTCTGACCTAATTTTGAATACGCATCATCAATGCATCAGGATCAATCACTGTCATCTCATAACACCTCCTTAAAAAAAATTGGTAAAGGTATTTACACAGAACTTTCCTCTTTATTGGTGCATGGCGGTCACTCTAAAAAATTATTAACTACGAAATGACATTGAGAATAATAATCGGAATATAGTTATCACTATTATTACAAAGAAAACTTTTCACTTTTGTGAAAGTTTAACCATTTCTTCCCTGACAGTGGCGGCAGCTACCTACCAAATTTGACTATTCGTACCAACAGACAGACAGACTGACGGAATTGAAAAAGCAACATTTTCGTAATCTACGTGATCTGAAACGTGAAAATCCGAAAAAATCTTGGAGGGTGATTTTTTCTCGAATACAATACTTCCCTTCGGTATGCGAGGGAAGTAAAACAACTGAAGTTTAAGATCTCCCTTGTGCATAAAAATTTGCCTGTTATTGAAAAAATGTTTTTCAACATGTCAAAGTTAATTTTTAAGCGCCGCACAGTGGGGTATTTGCCTGATTTAGGTGGACAAAAATATTTCAGGTACTTGAAGGATACAGAACGTGCTAATCTACTGTATTAAAGAGTTTTATAATTTATAAAACGCAATTTGTAAAATGTTTAAAGCATTAAATTATTTTATTGGCGTAACAGAAGGTATATAATATTAATATTTACAAGTTTATTCTGGGGATGATGGTAACCATGGTTCTTCATCTGAAGACATTTCTTCTTCATCTGAGGCTGACTTTTCTTCATCCGGGGAAGCATTACGTTCAATTTCTTCAATGTTTGGATCATGCTCGGCTGGAAGAAGCATGTGCAAAGTTTCGGTCGAGAATTGCTTCAAGATTTTTCTTCTTGTTGGTCTTAATCCCGTTATAACCGGGTCTGAACTTAGCAGTAATCTATTGAGTACATCCATGGTACAGGCTTCACGAGAAAATTTTCTTGCAAAGCCTTTTCTGATAACTGTCCTATGGGTAATAGTGCATGTTGCACAATCACTTGTCCATGTAGGAGAATCTTATGCATAGTTGGCGTCATAGGATGCCACGAATATAATTTGACATATAATTTTGGTGTGTCCATAGTATACTCATCAAACTTCTCGATGTGGATGCGATGTCCACCAGAAATCGTTTCCAAAATAACTTTTATACGATATAACTGATGGGGGTCTAAGTCTGTTATTTCAGCTGCTAGATGTGTGTTTACAAAAAATCTCCTACTTGTGTTACCGTCATTGGTGTTGCCAAAACCAGGCATGTCAACGATAAGTCCCATTTTATCTCGCAATTCTTGTCGAATTTGTAATTTCCTTTCTTTCACTAGATTTTTATCACTTTCGTGTCTCAATTGCCATTTTTTTAAGGGTATCTTATAAGCCAAATGTAATAAGCTTTCAAAAATACGAATCCTTGCGTGTAAGACGGATAATCCAAACTCTAAGGAATCCTCATTTACTTCTTTAGTTTTGGTTAAATCATTAAAATGTTTGGATATCGCGCCACATACATAACATTTCATAATAGATTTTGTATTCGTTGTAGCATTACAGACTTTAACGTCAATCATAGTGAGTACTAAAATATGTTTAACTGAACAATTTTTTTTGGGCGATACAAATGTTAAATATTCTTTGTCTATCCATATTTCTACTCCTGAAGTGTCTGAAAGTAATTAAATAATTTATATTAATAACAAACACTGACTCAACGAAAATGATTGTTACGAATATCAAATCTATCAGTCCTAATTCGCGTGAAAGTGTATGACTTTCACGCGATTTCACGGTTTCTGATTTAATGTTCTTAAAGTGAAGATCTTCCCCTACATATTGACATAAAAAAATATGTCGGGACGCGCCCGGATGTATTAAAAACTTTTCGAAATACTCTAAAATTAGAGCAAATAAATAATAAAAATGGGCTCCCTTTCTAAGACTTTGTTATTTTTAAATATAATATTATATAATATATTAAAATACTGAAAATATACTCTTACTTACCCCCTTCAGAATGCTCCATAGTCAAATACTCGTTCAACTGTGTATAAATTAACAAACTTCACTCTGAAAGTACGGGATTGTAGAAAACACTTCATACAAATCAAATACATACAACTACGTGAGACAGCCGAATTCCGATTTACTGGAACTGTCTCCTGGTGGCGTGGGAGCGGGGAAAAGGGAAGTATCTTAAGACCTATCTATTTGCCTATCCCAAGCAGTTATTTATTTTCATATTTAATACTTTTGACGAAATAGATTTATGGCCAGCTAAATAGACCAAATACCCCACTGTGCGCCGTGACAACGTTTATTTTAATAAGCTCTTACAATGGCCGCGTCAAAATACCACCTGAATTTTTTCTATAATTAAGTTGAGATCTCTTTTATGCATAAAAATTGATCTGGGAGCTCGGTCTATAACGTGCATTTGATGAATTGACCAAGACAAGGTTACATATAGTATCTACCATAATTCGATTATACGCGCAATTCCTTGAGATGTTTGACCCGAACGTTATGCATCGGACATACATATGTAATTTTAAAGTTTAGTAGACCAAAAAATCACATCCATACATGAGATGCACCTACACACCTTCCTACAGCGAGTTTAGCCGAATGAAAAATGTCCAGTACAATAGAGTATATTTTATTCTTGTTCTTGTGCTATAAATAACATCAGGTAACTTAGTGAAGGTGGGTCACGACTTAACCTGTTCGATGTTACCTTGTTTCAATCGGTGACGCCCACAAAAATATACTGGTGAGTCAAATTACACTTAACTAGACACTAAATTACTGCGAATGCTTTATTATTACCTACTGGTATACTCTAGTCACATTACACGGGGTGTTCAGGCAAGTTCCTCGATTAATAAATCCGGTAGAAACGTGAAACTCTGCAAAAGTACTTCTCCGCTATCCTGGCAGCATTGATAGATACGTAAATTCCCTTACTAGTTGAAATATTAAATCATATAACCGTTCAGCTGTTTTAGATTTCAAAATTTAAATAAATAACTTCAAAAAAATTGTAAGATGCGCTTTAAACAACCAACAGTTAAAGTATTGTAGAAATTCACTAAGAAGAAAACAATGTTAATAATCATAATCATTATTGATAAATATATTGACGTCGCTATTTTGAATTGTTAAATCTTAACTAAATATTCATAATCTGCACCCTCGATAATAATAGTAATAATGATAATAATAATTTATTGGTCATTTAAAAAATACACCGTAGTGTTTTGACACGTCGACATAAATAAGTAAAATGAAAAAATATAAATGTAAATATGAATAGTAGACAAAAATATAACTGTATAAAACATTAGGACATAATACTAATATAGTCAAAGTAAATAACAAACAAATAAACAAGCAAACAAGCAAACAAATAATATGATTGTATTAAATACTAGGACCTAGTTTTAGTCTAGTCAAATATATGTAAATGACATAATCCTAATATCGTTTGTGTAAGACAGTACAGGACAATTAATTCAAGTACACTAACAAAGAACAAACATTAATCTAAATTTATGCATATTTAAAATCTGACACATTATAGTGAGCACTGACCAAAAGATGCCTTCTTAACTTCGCTTTAAATTGTCTGTTTGGTAAAGATTTCAATTCTTGTGGTAAAGAGTTAAATAGAGCAATACCAGAATTGTTTCTTTTTGTTGACTCTAATCTCTGAGACGGTGTTTGCATGTCATTGCGATTACGAGTATTATATTCATGATTTTCGCCATTTCTAGCATATTCGCTCAAATTCTCCTTTATGTGAAGTAAATTACAAGAAATAATTTCGGAAGGCAAAGTTAATATATTAAATGTTATGAACCAGGATGGGCAACTTTCAAGTTAACTCAAACCAGCCAGAGCTCTAATTGCTCTCTTTTGAATAATGAAAATGCTATGTACCTGGTTGGATGTACCCCAATTTATCAATCCATATACCATGGCACTATGGAACAAAGCATGATATGCAACAAGTGCTGCGTCTAGATTAACTCTATTTTTTATTTGTCTGATGGCATATACTTTTTTGGACAATTTACTTGTTAGGTCATTAATATGTGGATGCCAACTTAATCTATTGTCTAATGTTAATCCTAGAAATTTTATAGTCTGGAGGTTATTTTTCTTGATGGAAAAAGGTAATGTGTGTGTTTTTCTTGTGTTTAAATATAATTTGTTGGCATTAAACCAGTCAGAAGACTCGGTTAAAATGTTTGTTTGCAAATCAACAACATTAGTACCAGTGTCTCTCAGGTGTTCTGCGAAAGTAGTGTCGTCTGCAAAAGAACAATTAATGCTGAATGAGCATTCGGTAAGTCATTAATATAAATTAAAAATAGCAGCGGTCCTAAGTACACTACCCTGCGGCACACCGTGTTCCACTGCTATCATGTTGCTAAGTTTATCGTTATAACACACACATTGATATCTATCTGATAAATACGATGACATCAATTTAAGAACTATACACCCTTAAAACATAAAATTCTAATTTATTTAATAAAATTTCTTTGTTAACGCAATCAAATGCTTTGCTTAGGTCTAGGAAAATTGCTAATGTTGAGTTAAAATTCTCAAAGCCCTCGCTAATGAAATTAACAAGCTCCCAAGCAGCTTGTGAGGTATTTTTATCTTTCCTGAACCCAAATCGTTTATATGTAAGAATATTATGTGATTCTAGAAAATCAGTTATTCTTAAGGCAATAGTTTTTCCAAAAACTTTGGCTAGAATAGGGAGTAAAGCAATTGGCCTATACCAGGATAGGTCCTCAATATCACCTGCCTTAAACAGTGGAATAATTTTTGCCTTTTTAAATTTATTTGGAAACGTACCTGTCACAAACATGATATTAATTATATAAGTTAGTAGTCCAGATTTCTAATCCTCAGATACCGACTTTCAGAAGATAAACGATAAAACTTATTAGTCATATTGACACCAACATTTTGAATTTTTAACATATTTATAGTCCCCAGACACCAATTTTTAGGATAATAGAATATTAATATTTTTTCATTTTACCTACTTTTTTACATATTTATGTTGACGTGTCAAAACACTACGGTGTATTTTTTAAATGACTAATAAATTATTATTATTATTATTATTATTATTATATAAATGACAAAGTGTCCGCCATTTTGGAAACACCATCTTGAATTTTTCTATTAAAAACGTCAAATTGTATTGTCATCTGAACCATACCTACATATGCAAGTGGGTAAAAATTTAGTTGCAAGATTTTCTTACATATAAAGTTAAGCGATTTAAAAAAGTTTACGCTTTTATCTGACAACCTCAATAACAATTCTATGATATAATTATCAGTTATAATATCCTATAGTACAGTAATTCGCTCAAAGTATGACTAAAGCCCAAGAAACCATTTTCTTTCGCATCCCACAATTGTTCATGTATATTTTACTTTAATTTCCACACTCAAAATTCACCCTCTAAACAACTAGAACTTAAAACAATTACTCTCTTTGTTATCCTATGTTTTAAAAGAATCTTAACTTTTAACCCCACGTGTGAATTTTAAACACATCTCTCACCCAAATTTACCCCCGCTACCGACACATTTTTAAAAAAATTTCGTCCCATACACAGTGTACAAGCGACAAACCTAGATGTAATCTACATTTTTGTAATAAGTATGTTGCATAAATTACAATATTCTGAACGCAATAATGAAAATAATTTTCTGTTTACATAACAAAAAATGTAAGATTGTTAAATAATTTATCGTTTACTTTTCCCACGGTTACTGTTACACAATCAATTAATGTTGTGGGTGTGCTCAAAATTATTGTTGGTTCATTAAGAACAGTTACACAATACAATTTGGGCACATGAGCAGCCCATACTTTGCATATGAATAAACCCATGTGACATCAATGTAATGAATGTTCATAGTAAGACTCAACTTTATCATAAAAAGTCTATCAAAAGCAGGATACGAATGACGGAGCTCTATTTCGGGATTTACGAGCGGTGGACTCGGACGGGTTTGTAAAAATGTTTTCATTTTGTAGATATTTCATATGCGAAAATGATACATATTGTTAATGTGATGTTGATAAAACTTGTCACCAAGTTTTAACATCATCACATTAACAAGATTTATCATTTTCGGATATGAATTACCTACGAAATTAAAACATTATTATAAATGCGTCTGAGGTCGCCTCTGTAAATCGCAAAATAAAGCTGTGTCAGCCGAATTCTGATCATAAGTTAATCGAGGTAGCTTTGTTTTCTATTTATTTATATTTAGAACATGTCAACATGGTATGTCGATAAAAGTATTGATAAACTTCGTCTACCTTATGTGTGTTGTGTTTATTGATATTTGATGGTTTGTGGGATATTAATTTGCCAAGTACTAAACTAAAAATTGAACCTAAACTCATATTTATTTAAAATATTATGAAAAAATAAGTTTAAAACATTTTGATGTTAGGATTGGGCGAATTGTAATAATAAAGATTGACATCTTGGGTAGCATTAGTGATGACGTCAGAACTAGTAAAAAGCTCTCGAACGATACAGCACGCAGCAGAGTTACAGAAAAAAATTAAATATTTCTGCGTACTACATAATATTGTGAACAGATGTAGAATTTATTGTACTTGAGTTGAAAACCTTAAATAATAACTAAGGGACAACCGTTTGCCCCAATTTATTTCAATCCTTATGTATATTGCACATAAGGTTTACGATATTGCATGACAAATTTTCAGTGAAGGCTTTATCACGCCATGTGTTAAATATTTATATATTTTCCAATTACTAATATCCACACTACACTAGATTGTGTATGAGAGAATCGATAAACGCACACTATGAGCTGCGCCACTTTTGTGTTATCTGTTGCTAAATAAGTATATGATTCCGAATTTCCAGAGTATAAATGTATCATAATATTTGTACGCTAATCTAAAAAAAAATATCCAAGAATGGCATTTCTTCGCATTGTACTCTGTTTGAACGCGAACTTGGCCTAAATTGGAAAAGAGAGTGACGATATACTTAACTGAGTTTTTGGAGACAAATATTTCTTGCGAAAATTCAGGGATGGTGCGTATCTAAAATTAAAAGATAAGGGATGAAAAGGACCTCCGTTTGTCGTAAAAGTTACCTCGTCACTAACCATTATGTTCTTTAAAAAAATCTGTCGTTAAGATAGTTAACTTGCAACCATAGGCATTAATCAAAAGTGCTTTAAACAACAAGTTTTTATGTGATGTTTGGCGATTCATAAGTATTTTCAAAAGTTAAATAGTGTTATTTAATTTATCAATCTTACTGATAATGGCAGAAAACCGGAGAGTAGTTCTTACAATTCAAGAAAAAGTTGAAATTATCCGCTTAATTGGTGATAATGAAAGATTTACGCGTCAGGTTGCTCGAATATTTAATCAACGTCATCGCGATCGAGCATCAATTTGGCAAAAAAACCGTTGGTGACATCAACAAACTGTTTGCAAGAACCGGAGCCATTTCCAAGAAAAGAGACACAAGGTACAATTTAAATTTACGACAATATCCAGACGACAAACGCATTTTAACAGAATTTCTGAACAATCCAAATGGTAGTATAAGGGCAGTGCGAGAACACTAAATTTAACCAAAAATAAAATATGGAGGTGTTTGAAACGCAATAGGATTAGAGCATTTAAACCAAAATTTTTGCATACTCTCTTAGAAGGTGATTTTGAACGGCGGTTTGAATTTTGCCTATGGTTGCAAGGTAATTATTTTAACGACATATTTTTTTTAAAGAACATACTGTTTAGTGACGAGGCAACATTTACGACAAACGGTGTGGCATCTAGTCAAAATTGTGGATATTGGGCAGCCGAAAATCCCAACTTTGTAATTAACTGTAAAAACCAATACAGTGAAAAAGTTAACGTGTGGTGTGGCATATTAAACGAACAAATTGTTGGCCCCTTTTTCCTGATAACCTCAACGCAGAAAATTTTCTAATTTTTTTACAAAATGATATAGATGATTTTTTTATGGAAATGCCCAGCACAGATAGAAAATATATACTTTTAGTTAGATGGTGCCCTGCACACAATTCTGATAGTTAGAAATTTTTTAAATGCAAATTTCCCTATGAAGTGGATAGGTAGAAGTAGCCTTTAGAACCGTGGCCCCCTAGATCGCCTAATATTACCACCCCTTGTGACTTTTTTCTATGGGGGTACTTGAAAAATAAAGAAAAGTGATTGAACAGTTAAGGAGAGTTGTTGAAAAGTGTATTTTATTGGAAGGTGGTTATGTTGAAGAGACCAGAATTTAAAAAAAGTCTTGTTTTTAGGTTTGTTATAACAAATAAAGTTATAAAAAAGTATTTTTTTTTTAAGCAATTAATTAAGTTTTCGTTTCTGCCATAATCCGTTTTTAAGCTCATGGAGATTGTGGATTAAGGGGCTTTTGGTCATGTTGAATCCAAATATGATAGAAAAACTTATCTAAAATAAGCCCTAATATCCTTTTGCCAAAAAACCTACCCTATTTTACCCCCTTAAACCGCACGCCAATGTAAAAAGAAAATATTTACTATGCCAAATTATTCATTTTTACAACATATAATTATCGCCCAAGTTTGAAGAAAATCGCATTATTAATAACTGAGATATTAGGGTGGCTTTATGAAAAGCGAGACACACTGTATAAAGTTACAAAGATACAAATTTAAAATGTTAGAGATAAAACTAATAAAAGCCTATTAGTAAAAATAATGTTGCAAAGCGTAGAGACCCCTCATTTTCGTACGCCTATGGTTAATATATTTTCTAGCTAATACTCTGAAATATTGAACTAGCGCTTTTTGTTCCTAAGTAAAGGTAGAATTACCTTCCGAATTTTCTACATCAATTTTGTATTATAAAGTTATCATTTAATTTCTAATAAATGCGTCCTCATCTCCCCTACTTACTATTATTTACCATTCTTGCAGTAGATGACATCACCTTCTAATTATAATAATGACCTCCGCATAAAAAATTTGGCAGTCCTAGCTCTGATAGTGTATAACCACTATTTATAAGTCAGTTAATATTTATGATTTATAACGTACATTTTCATAAATCATGTTTCGTAGATAACTAAATTCTTTTTCAATCAGTACAAGATATGCAAAAACTATATTACTCATACGTTTGATGGATTATCTTTGTCTCACGACTTCAGAGTTTCACTTTCCTTTAGTTCTAAGGAATATTAAATAAAATTAAACATAAATTGGAGATTTTAACTGATAGTTTAACTCCTAAACGTTCAAAATATGTCAGTGTGTTGACTAGTCGCTGTCATCGTTTGTATTCGTTACCCCACTTCATCTGCAGTGTTAATCTAATGCGAATTTAACAAAATTATACATACAAAATGAAACAACTATGTTTATAAATACAAAGTGTTTCAATAGTTAGATGCTCCATCTTTGCATTTGTATTAATTTATTATTTCATGACTTGTAACCAAAATGCAACATTTCTCTCCATCGTCATGATTTTACTTAAATTCGTCAACCTCAAAGATAGTCGATATCATGATGTCATTTTATGGAAATATTTAACACACATATTTCTGATTTACAAGACTGAAAATGTGATAATAATAATGACATAGAACACGAATACATAAATATTGAGCCGTCAGTCTCATAGTTGCTGTTCAGCCCTAAATAAACGTCTTATAAAGTGATTTTATTTGTCCATCATTGATGAAACTACTATGCGATGTATATTGTATATACACAAATGTCACTAAGGAATATTAGGCCATCAAACGTGTTATACATAAAAGGCAATTCTGTAGACAAGTCAAGTTTCTATATTTTAACATGAGACAGAATCAACAAAGAGGAATAACAGTGAAGTGTTTGCTAACGGTAAGAAATTCAATATAAGTGATTATTAGGTAAATAAAGGAAGAGCAGCCTGTAGGTTATAGTGCGTGGCAGTTGTATGTATATTAGTAATTAACTCAAAATGCATATGCTACCGTAGGGTATCATGGTGCTTCGTGTTGGCGAGCAACACCCTAAAGACAGTTTTCTGCGTTTTCATAGGCGATTAAGATCATGTTCCTACGTATTAGAGCGAAAGCTGGCTGTAAAAAACCTGACCGATCGAGTAACAGGATGAAATGTTTTTTAAATGTTAGTACTCACAGCGACCATAAGAAAAATCATTGGGTGCCTGAGCAGAACTTGTACACAAGTTTTATATGTGTCCTCTTCAGAACATTGTTCGACCTGTAACTGTACCAATTAAGTAACAGCTTGAAATTACTCTTAAAATTTAGTATTTACAAAGTATAAAAATATATATTTGGGTGCCTAGTTAAATCTTGTGTTAATGCCTTGGCACCCAACTATTTTTAACTTTTTTTGTGCATTGCTGTACCTTTCGAGTAACAGCTGCAAACTACAATCAAATTAAAGTTTTAACATTATTCTATTAGAAATATTACAAGAATATACTTGTAGGCTTTATGGAATTAATTGTAAGAATGTCAGCGGTGCCAGTCATCTTCCAAAACAAATTCACGTCGACGTCTGTCGCGGAATATTTTATGAAAAATTTATTGAAGTTTGATTCTAATGAAATTGCACCATGTTGGAAATCACTGAGACAAAAAATTCTGCAAACAATTTATATAACTTCAATGTGGCAAAGTGCTAAGAAGCAAACTGCGTCGATTTCTTACCAGAACAATGCGGATGGACAGTCAATGACAATACAATTGAACCACTTTGGTTTGAAGATGATCCAACACCTCTTCTAGTTGAAGACATTGCTATGGCAAAGTTTGATGAAGTCAAATGTAATAAAATTAATAATGATAATAAAGATTATCATGACGATAATGATGAGGATAATGATGACGATGATCACGATGATAATGACGATGATTTTTGATATCTGTGGATTTCTAGTTTTAATGTATGTTTCTAAATATGTAAGTTTTTATTAATTTCATTGTATGTATGAGAACATTTTTATTGTATTATGCATTTATACTTTGTAAAATATCCAAATAAATGAAAATTCTTTATTTAAAATCATTATGGTTGTTTATTGGATGATTATTTGTTTAACCGTAAATACTTCTGTGATAGGTTGCATTAATAATAACATAAGGCTTTAAGAAACAGACAGTTGTATGCCAGGTATTTGGCACCCATGTTTTTTCTAATAGAACAATGTTAAAACTTGAATTTGATTGTAGTTTGAAGCTGTTACTCGATAGGTACAGCAATGTACCAAAAAGAAATTAAAAAAGTTGGGTGCCAAGGCATTAGCACAAAATTTAACTAGGCACCCAAATATATATTTTCTTTACTCTGTAAATACCAAATTTTAAGAGTAATTTCAAGCTGTTACTTCACTGGTAAAGTTACAATTCGAAAAATGTTCCAAAGAGGACACAAACCAAACTTGTGCACAAATTCTGCCCGGGCACCCAATGATTTTTCTTATGGTCGCTGTGCGTACTATCATTTAAAAAATCGGTAAAGGTCTTTACACAGAACTTCCCTCGTTACTTGTGCATGGCGGTCACTCTAAAAAATTAATAATAACGAAATGACATTGAGAATAATAATCGGAATATAGTTATTGCCATTATTACAAAGAAAACTTGATAAGTTTTGGTCAAAAAAATATACAGATTGCTCATCCAACAGCAAAAGCTCAATACTAAATAACAGGTGCCACATATGGCAGGCTTGCGCAAATACCTTTACAAATGTCCACCATGACTGAATTATTTCTTGGGATGACCACCCTGTACATTTTTCAATAAAAGTATAATAGGTGTATATGTCAGATATTATTGCCATCCGTCACATCAATCCAACATTCGCGTAATGGACTGGAAGTATAGTGGTGGTTAAAAAATTTCATTTTTATTTAAATTTTTCAAAAATGTTAAAAATTTTTCTTCTGAAATAGGTTTAAAATGTCAAACGTAGAAATTTTAAATTTGAGCAAAAAGGAAAGTTTCCGTCTATTCTATAATAGTGGTAAAAGAAGTTTAAGATTTAAAAATTACAATTTTTTTTTAAATATGTTTAGAATGTCGTGAAACGTGAAACTTTTAAATTTGAGTAAAAAAAGTTTCCATCTATTCTAGTGTTAATTTTTTTTCCAAACTGGTAACAAAATTTTTCCGAAATTGGTTTGGAATGTCATGAAACGTGGAAATTTTAAATTTGAGCAAACCAAATTTTTCGTCTATTCTATAGTAGTGATAAATAGATTAAAAATGTTTTCAAATTTTTTTAAAAATTTTTCAAAAACATTATTAAATTTGTTTGAATAGTTTTAGAATGCCATGGAAACGTGGATAGTTTAAATCTGAACAAAGAAAAAAAATTCTATCTTAGTGGTAAAATTTTTTAAAAATAGTAAACAAAATTCCTAATTTTTCTTTTAAACAGATTTAGAACGCTATGAAACGTGGAAATTTTAACTTTGAAGAAATAAAAAAAAAATCCATCTATTTTAGTGGTAAAAAAAAATTCAAAAATGTTGGTAAAAAAAAATTTCAAAAATGTTGGTAAAAAAAATTTAAAAAAATTTTCAATTTTTTTTTTCTGAATCAGGCTTAGAATGCCATGAAACGTGAAAATTTTAAATTTGAAGAAAGAAAAAATATCATTTTAGTAGAAAAAAATTTTTCAAAAATGTTGGTAAAAAAAAATTTATTTTTTTTTAATAGGTTTAGAATGCCATGAAACGTAGAAATTTTAAATTTGAGCAAAAAAAAATTTTTTCATCTTTCAAAAATGTTGGTGAAAAAAATTTTCAAAATTTTTTTTTTTCAGAAATAGGTTTAGCGTGTCATGAAACGTGGAAATTTTAAATTTGAACAAAAAAATTTTTTTTTTATCTTGGTAAAAATTTTTTCAAAAATGTTGGTGAAAAAAATTTTCAAAATTTTTTTTCCCGAAATAGGATTAGCGCGTCATGAAACGTGGAAATTTTAAATTTGAGCGAAAAAAAATTTTTTTCACTATTTATTCCGTTTAGACGGTCCACCCTGTATATTTTCCAGTGAAATTTCTACCATTTCTGCGCTGACAGTAGCGTCAACTACCTGCCAAATTTGACTGCTCTCCGTCAAGTAGTTTTTTAGTAAATGCACCAACAGACAGACAGACAGACAGACAAACAGACAGACAGACAGACAGACATACAGACCGACAGACAGACAGACGGACGGAATTGAAAAACCTATATTTTCGTAATCTCCGTGATCTGAAACGTCAGAATCCGTAAAAATCTCGGAGGGTGATTTTTTCTCGAATACAATACTTCCCTTCGGTATGCGAGGGAAGTAAAAACATGTAATCCTGTTACTCGATCGGCCAGGTTTTTTGCAACCAGCTCTTGGACTAACACAGTGTATTGAGATTCTTTAAAATGTGTTGAGATTTTATATTTCTTTGCGTGTCAGAGACTGGGTCTTTGGAGAGTCAGCACGGGGTGTATTGACGTGATGTGAGACTGAAGACGAATTCTTTAAACTGGAGCAATGCATAAGTCACAAAATGCCTTTTAAGACGTTGTGAATAGAAGGAGAAAAAAATGTAATAACCCAAGTATTTTGCATCCGCAGAAATTCTGATATAGTGAAGAGAATGTGTCACCGAGGTTAATGGAAATCTGCAAACGTTTGCAATTATGGCCGTGCTATTGGAATCGCCATTTTTGACATCAGATTCTGTATCAGCTACTTGGAAAATACCTGTCTACCAATTTCAACGTAATTCCTACGAAATTTAAATTTTGTTTAGTTTTTGAAAGCCCAGAATCGCTTAAACTAATTCACATTAACTGACTGAAAACATATAAAACAAAGAAACACATGCGGATCTAATTAAAAACCTATACCTTTTTAAAAATATTTGTGGAACGACGGGCTGACATATACCACAAGTCTATTTTATCGTGATTTATGTTCAATAGAATAAATTAACTCGCATAATGTCCATGTAACGATAAGTTTCCGAAAAAGTCACCTACTTCCCGGACTATTAATTTAAGCAAAACATAGACCTGTCTAAATATTTTTCTTATTTTTATCACGCATCAATTTCTATTTTAAACATTATTTTGTACATAGTAAATAGTATCTCAGGTTATTTTCTTTAAAAATTAATTAAGGTCTTTCAGCGAATATCCCGTAAACATGACTCCACCTCTAAAAAAACTGTAATAATTATAGATCGAGCTGCGAGACGTTTATTTATATTTACTTTGCCAGATTTCAATTAATGTTGAATAACGATAAGCCTGTGATTGTGTCAATTTTCACCAACATATTAACGACACTCCAATAATTGAGGCAGCTTCTTAAAGTTCGTCTAAATTAAGCTAACAGGTTAAATGTGCACTTAAGAGGAATGGACCGTTAGTGTAGCCAGCCGTACATATGGGCGTTATGGCCGAGTTCAAACTTACTTTGTGGAGATGTGCAGTTTAATTTTGACTTGAAAATCGATTCGACTAAAATTTGTTGCCGGCTGAACAAGGAGGGGAGGGAAGGGTTTAAGAAAAGGTTTCTTGCAAATATCTTGACCAATATTGTTAAAAACTATTTTAAAGTATTGCGAATTTACCTCGAATTTGAGAATACTCATTTTGGCCTAAAAGTGCTTCAGATATAATTTTTTTAAGGTTTAGTGTTTTTTCTTCCCATTCCAAAAATCAATTAACAACGCACATTTCTCGTGATTCACTCGAAACCTGAGTTCATTTAAAAAACGTCTATTACAAAGTTGTAAGGCCCCACAATTTGGTTTTTAGTACAACCCCTTACGATAAAAATTAGACCAGTTATGACGATTTGTTGCTAAAAAAGTACGTTTTTAGGAAAATCGAAACTGGAAATAGTGATTTTCTTACTTTTTAATGGGTATTTTGCCACTGAAAAATATTTAAAAATTTTAATGAAAAAAGCTCTGCGCCAAACGGATCAGACAGAGGTTGGTTCTTGAGTACTTCCGTTCTCAAAACTTTTTTGGCCGTCAACCATGACAGTTCTTAAATAAAAAAATAAATATTTTATACTAATCTGCAGAACCGTAAGATATTTATAGATTTTAAATTTAGTATGTTTAAAAATGAATTATTATTTGTTTGCTTATAATTGTATTGAAACATATTCTTTATAGGATTATGCAAACAGTAGAAAAAATAACTATCTATAACTAAAACAAAAACTTTGTGTAAAAATATTAATGAAATCTTTGCATTCTTTCGATAACCTGAATTCTGGTTATGCTGGCAAATTAATATCCTATAATGAATTTGTCTAATTTCTTATTTGACAATTCTCATTCTAACACTATTTATGAGTGGCTTTATGTCTTTCTGATGAGCTCCAAAATAAGGGCGAAAAACGTTTCAAAAGTTAAGCATTTCCAAGAAACAGAATGATAGATTTCATAAAAATGTAATCCATTAGAATGAACATTTTTTAAGACAAGATAGATAAATAAATTCATTTTAGGCATTTGTTCTCATTTTTAACTGAATCTTCATGATCCTAGGGGGTTATGTAGATTCTAGTTTAATCTGCATGGCCGTAAGGGACTGTGTGGATGCTAGTGTTAGAATGAGAATTGTCAAATAAGAAATTAGACAAATTCATTTTAGGATTTTATTTTTTTTTTTCCCTAAGGAAATGGCTTTGGGAACGTAGCCCGTATAGCCACGACAATTGTGGGTATTGCGAAAGTCATTATGTCTATTCTAATCTAATCGAGAATGAGAAAGAGAAAAAGAAGAGAAACAATCAAGGAATAAACAAGGACACACTCTTCACGCCCAGGGGTCTTTCAAGGCGACTTTATATAAACACACAAAATTGGAGACCACGGTTTTTTAGGATTTTAATTTGCTAGCATAACCAGGATTCAGGTTATCGAAAGAATGCAAAGATTTCATTAATATTTTTACACAAAGTTTTTCTTTTAGTTATAGATAGTTATTTTTTCTACTGTTTGCAAAATCATATAAAGAATATGTTTCAAAACATTATGCAACTTTCCGCAGTTAAACCAAGCCGAATCCTCTTAAGCTTGTGTATCGCTGGTTTTCGACGGGCCCGTCGTAAACAAATTCTGTGATGACTTCAACGAGGAGAAACGCCGCATCCTAGCCGAAGCCGCACCGTGGTCAGTTCTCTGCCGGCAGCCTTCTCCAATGAGTCGCCTCACCGCAGGCAAACACCGGCATTGATATAATCAATCAAATATTTTTCAATTTTGTTTTCGACAAACTCAAGTGCGAGTAGTGGTCGTGACATCTGAACCTCGAGTGATTGTTTTTAAATTTTGTGAGATAACTTTCATTTAGGTAAATGTTAATGTTTTTAATATATTTTTAGTTATTTGTTCATAAGCGTGAGGAGCTTTAAGGCAAATAAAGTTAGTTAATTATCTTAATACGTAAGCTAAGAGCATTTCTTATCTGTGGAGCAGCAACAGTAATCGATAAATTAAGAGGTAAATGTCGTTTGAAAGACTTCATCGCCTTATCGAATTAAAGTGTTACATTATTAAGCTTGCCGGTTTGTGTTTTCTGTCAAAGCTTGGTGTACAACGTTATGCAAGAGCCCAACGTTCTAATTAAACCGTGGTTTAAAGCCAATGGCAACGCAGATTAATGCAATTTTTTTATTTTATTTTCTCTGGTAACACTAAGCTGGAACATACCCAATATAAACTAAAATGTTCATTAATAATAAGTTGAAATATAATTAGGTAAATAATTCTATAGTTAATTTTTTCTGGGGGTACACATACTTTAAGAAACCACTGCCTAAGGAATCACTACTTCCACATCGCTTTACTTATTTTCCCCTAATATAATCTAGTTCCAGATTTCATCATGATACATATGTGTACCAAATTTCAAGTCAATATCTTAAACCGTACCTGAGAAAACGTGCGCTCAAAAAAGTAACAAACCGACTGATTGTCAGACAGATAGAGTTTTATTCGCCTCAAATTTAAAATTTTAACGTTTCATGACATTCTAAGCCAGTTTCAAGAAGGAAATTTTGTTCAATTTTTTTTACGATTACTGTACTCCACTACGTGTATGTGGAAATAATTATGTAGATACAAAACGATAGCAAAACATACCTAATATATAAATTTAAAGAAATATGTTTTTAATAATGAAATAATAAACATTTTACAATGTTGTAAATATTCAGCAATCCTGCTAAACCCATAAGAGCTTTTCTCGGTTTCCCTCTGCTTGATATCTCCATCAAGGAAGAGGCAATGATTAAGAAGCTAGAGGGATAGTAAATCCTGGAACTGCTTGAACTAACAGACCACACATTGACCAGTTATGCTCATCAGAACGTGGACTTGGATTGCCTATCGAAATGGTCAGACAGTGGACCAGCAAATGGACAAGGAGACAAATCATAATAAGGTGGAGGATATTGAAGGGTCAAACGCATTTTAAACTTCTGATCTAAGACTTATCAATGACATTGATTGGGAATTTACTCAAACTAGGGAAGAAAAAGTTGATATGAGTTGTCGCATTATAACAGGGCATAATCACACAAGCACCTCAAGATACTGGTAATTTACACATATCCACCACTCACTAGACAGTTTGACACTCAGGATGAAAGAGGACCCACACAGTATTGAATGTGATGCTACCGTGACCAGATTTAACATTTTCAAGGAAACCTATCTCGAGACATGGAAGTTTAAAAAATTATCAGGTGAAGAATTTCCTAGTCCTAACATCAACAAACTTAAGGCACTAGATGTATTAAGGTCTCCCAAACAGATATAGATAGCATCGTGGAGCCATGAACTACTCAATCACCAATTGCAAATTTTGTTGTTCAGTTGTAGTCGAGGAAATGAAGCAGGAAAAATGTGGGACTCCGTCCCACCTGATTTTTATGTGAGATGGTGCAAAATGTTCCCAAAGATGTACACAACAAAGTCAGGGGGAACTAGTGCTTTTTCGATTTCCGGTCATAAACTGGGACAGAAATTCGCTATTTCTGGTCACCAACAATTTTTTTAAGTTGAAAAACAACAATTGGATTTTGTATTTTGGACAATTAAGTATAAGCATTTTTTTGCTCTTGAGATTTTTTACCTAACCTTACCCTTCTCGAGATCTAGGCATTAAAATATAAAAAAGCGTATATATATACTTTTTATTTTTAAATGCTTATATCTCAAAATAAGTGAGGTTAGGTAAAAAATATCAAAAGTCAAAAAATGCTTAGAATTGTTTAAAATATAGGTAAAGTCCACATGTTTTACTTCATAATAAGCTACCAAAATGCCATTTTAACATTGGAAATGTTTATGTTTTTGTATATGAGGTAGAGTTGCCAGTTTTTGTTCAAGGTCAAAAGACAGCGGGGTCGCGGGACAGTAGAGAGAAGACCAGTAGGCTCACTTTTTTTATTTTTTATGAATCCACTGCGCATCCGATATTTCTACCCTCATCTACATATACACTGCTCGAGCTAGAAAATGCTAATAAACTGGCCAACACTTACAATGACACTAAATTATTTTTGTTCGAAGATATCCGAAGATATCCTTGGCAGATGATTTATTTTGCGATTGAATTTAATGTTTACTGATTAATCAATAAGTAGCGAATTCAAATTTGACCTGCCTTTACTTAAATTTATTACATAACATCCGCGTCTGACGTCACAGACTGAAAATGTATGACTTTATATTATTCAAGCAAAAATTTGTACACGGCTTCCGAAAAGGCCGCGCTACTATCGATTAGGCTGCTGCACTTACCAATTACATTACCTACCGTGTCGGAAGATTACGGCTGATATACGCAAATGTAACATGGGTTGCATATATCACAGGGGGTTAAGTTACCGATGATTGCAAGGATTGCGAAATCTGATTTTTTTTTAAATATAGCCTAGATACGTTTTTTTCAACGCTTAAATCTAGAGAAGAGAGGTTAGATAAAAAATGCCAAGAGTCAAAAACTGCTTAGAATTGTACAAGCTATAAGGTTCACATGTTTAGTTCATAATAAACGCCCAAGATACTATTTATAGTTTCTTGAAAAAAAAGCTTCAAAATACGTTTCTCTTTTTAAACGCTTTTATCTCGAGAAGGGTGAGGTTAGGTAAAAAATGTCAAGAGTCAAAATATAAAGTTTACATGTTTTAGCTCATAATCAGCACCCAAAATACTCGTTTTTTGAAAAAGAAAGCCTAAATACAAACGATCGAACGTTTTTTTAAGCGCTTGTATTTCGAGAATGGTGAAGTTAGGTAAAAAATGTCAAAAGTCAAAAAATGCTTAGAATTGTCCAAAATATAAAATCCAATCCTTTTTCAACTTAAAAAAAATTGTTGGTGGCCGGAAATAGCGAAACTTCTGTCCCAGTCTACGACCGGAAATCGAAAAAGCACCAGTTTCCATGACCCTGACTTTGTTCTATACATTTTTAGAACCATTTTGCAACATCTCACATAAAAATTAAGCGGGGCGAAGTCTCATGTTGGGGTTAAATGCTTTATTTCCTCGACTATTGATATCCTTCGTCGGTCTGATTCAGGATTTCTACTAATCGTGCCGTGTATTCTCCGCTTAATTAAAAATTAAATATTATTATTAAATTAAATTAGAAATGTAAAATGCCGAATTTTTGTTAGTGTTATAACACGCAGTTTGTTTCATTGGCCAACCATCTTCTGCTTCAGCAATGACACGAGCTTTAACTGAATCATATATTTTGACAAATTAATGACATTATCACAAATATTAAAGGATGTACACAACTAAATTTTAGCAAAAATGCGCCATAAAACATGCTCTATTATTGCCCAAAACAATACGTGAATTCTCCTTAATACATGGAAAATATTTATAGACATATTAATTTTATTCTGAATGAGGACATCGACTGCCGCCTCTTGTCTGTCCGTTGAATTTACTGCCGAATAAAGACTCCAATGAAAACTTTCAAGTTTACGATCTTTTCAGTGAAATAATTCTAGAGAACATTCGATAATATTGAGCAATCTGCGATACTATCTTTTGACCCCATTCGTTTTTAATGCGTCTAGCATACTGTAACGTATTGTCTGTTAAGTGGTACAAGATGATATGCAAATATTTATACAGCGTGAGAAATGTAACTGATTCTGTAACTTGGATATAATAATACGGGAGCCCCCGACCAGGATCTTTAGCCTCATCGCGATATGAGAATTTCAATATTTTTCAGTTTATACCCAAATCAAGAAAAAAGTCCTTTTTGGCGGTTTTCAAGGTTGCTAAACGATCGAAAAACAATACTGAACATTATCGAGACACGTCCATTTCCTGGTTTTTGTGTTTAAGTAGGATCTATAAAATCTATAAAAATTTGAACGCACATTTTCTGCCTTGTGCAAGTGAAGAGCAAATTGGAAAATTTCCCAATAAATAGGGAGGAAAAATAAAAGGCAAATCTACGCAACGCAGGGAAGAGAACAAAGCCTTCGGTTCAAACCGGAAAATTTTTTCGTATACCTATACTTGATAATATTATTACAATCCTTCCTGTCACTGTCTCTTAAGTACGAATCTCACCTGAAGTTTTCTGAAGCAAAAATTTTATACTCTGGTATTTATCGACCCTGTCTCCGAATCGGTAAGGTGTAGGGATCCAAGATCCGAGATGGTAAGGAAAGAACGAAAATAATTTACTGGTTTATATTGTCTCCTGGTTTTTCCTTATTCGTGTTCAACACGCTGGTAAAGTAAACGTGAATACTTTTATTCCTAACTTTTTCTACATTGAAGTACTACCTTGAACTACAAGATAATGCATTTATAACTTATATTTAAGTCAGCTATTTTTTATAGACTCGTAAATAGTTAAAAGCGCAAAAAATCAAGAGGTAACTATATTATATTGTTATTTTTATATACTAATAGATATCAATAACCATCAAAAATGGAAACACGAGAGAGTATTTTATATCCCCTTTAATACCCATTTTCATTTATCTTTCTTGCTTGTTTGGTTTTCGAGCCATTCAACTTTTTCTATAGGCCGCGCGCAAAAAATTTCAAATAAACGAAAATTCCAAGAGGACTTTTTCTTAGCAAATTAGTCCAGCATTCTTTTTTATGATAAACAATTTTTTTATATCTTCAACGGTTAACGAGTTACCAGTAAAACAAGGCTTTTTTCACGGAAGGGGTGGTTTTTTGTGGGGGTTGTGCGGCACCCCCAGAACTGATTTTTGTGGTTTTGTAATGTATAATCCCCCCACTAACAGTTACTGAGGGAAGGTCTCAGATAACATTTTTGTTATGGAAATCTTTATAATTATTGGACTACACATACCTTCACAAGTTTGATACTGTCCCGAGCTACAAGTTTTAATACACTGCTTTTTCTTAAGACAACAGCCTGTTGACAGCTTTCACAATGAAGCTGTCTACCATCGAATTTCGACCACATGATGTCCTTTATCCATCGGTTTATAGTACGCTGAGATGGAACTAACGAAAGATATTTGATAAACAAAAACGAAACGTTAGCAACAGTGAATAATCACGCCGTTTGCAGCCTACTCAACTTCTCTCGCATTTATAAAACTTACAAAAAAAATACCCAGAAAAGTGAGGTGTAAATCGGGTGGAAAAGTGTAAACGTAAGCATTCCGTATTCATTTAGTTGAACTTATTGATACTGCATTGTTTCGTTGTTTATAAGCCAGAGACAGGAATCAAATGAAAACTGATTTTACCATCTAGAAGAGTCATGTATAATGAAGAATCAAATCAGATAAACTGATATTATTGAAAAACGTCAAAATATTCTCTATATATGCTAAGCTTTCAAGATCTGTTAAGGTTTCAATTGTGCAATTTTGCAACGATCGCCTTACTTTCCTTAATGAAACGTTAAAAAGTAAAGAAAACGACATTTACCAATCACGCTTCCGTGTGCAACTCGCGGACAACTATAGAAACATATTTATAGATACTACTATACTTTGCTGGCATTTGTCCGTGTCTTTTGCGGCGATGTGGATATATTAATATAGGTCGTTCCAAGAATTAAAAAATAAAAATATATTTAAGTAGGCGTCCCATCATCTCGGTTCCTTCCGCAAATATCACACATGGTTTTAAATAATTGCATAACTTTCATATTTAAAATAGTTTGTTTACATCAGTGTAGTGTTATGTGGAAGCTACATTTTTTTATCACACATTCTTTTACTAAACCAAAGAATTGTGTATTTTATTATTCTGTATCCCGTGTTTTTATACTCCCATGTGTTTCGCTTTCAATCAAATTGCGATAGATTACAGAATGCTTTCACAACGATAAAGTAAACATATCTAAGTGATGTTTTCATAAAGTAACTGTTTTTTCGAATATTCATATTGCACTTAGCATTAGAGTGACTATATTCAAGAAAGAGAAACGCGAGAAGAGATGCGATAAGGAATTCTTTTTAATTTATAATTATTGTCAAAGAAAGTAATGAGTATATAAATGTCAAATATAAAATTCAAAAAATATCTCGGTTTAACCATTTTACCAAACCTCAGTGGAAAAATTATGTGTGCAACACGTAGGAAAGGTGTTTGTTCCGTATGCGGCGTATTTTTGATCTCGGCTATCATGTCGATTAAAAGGCATACAAAAAAAAACTTTTCTTAACTTGTATAAATAGCTATTGTCGTTGTCATATGGGACGAGCGGCAAAATGACACTACCCATAACTCCAAAATGTCGACTTTGCGCTGATGTGATAAATATGACTGAAAGAGTCTATCTTTCGATCATAGATAAAAGACATCTTGAGTTACTTTTTGTAGTTTACACCACTAACAAAATTTTTCGTATCACTTTCTTTGTCTGCGATGTTCTAGGAAACAGGTTTAATAATGTCTAACTGTTACAAATATACAAATGTCTCAAGTAATTGTACACTGGTTCCTGTGCCATAATATAATCCATACTACCGAATTTGAGGTAAATGAAAAAAAGCATTCTACCAAAAACTGAACCTCGAGTATATGTTGAGAGAATTTCACAAGTTTATAAATTAAATTATTTTTAAATCAAATTTAAATATTTAGGTTTATTGAAAATATGTTAACAAGATTCCAGACAGAAAAATGTTTAGATTAGTTACATATTTATATGTTTTTACTACACCGACGACCAAAGTCAACGCACCACCGAAAATTTACTTTGAAGTTGATTTTTCTCTAAATCGATTTTAATTATTTTGGCTTTGCTTTGCTGGTAACCCTTCGGAATTGCCAGCAGGAATATTAAAATAAAATGTATACCTAATTGTAAAGTATGTAAAGATGAAACTAATTTCATCTTTACTGACATTTCCATTTTTAGAACAATTTTTTTTATCTTTACTATCAAGGGGGATATGCCGAGTGGATGAATTCTTTTCCACGCATCGCAATGCAAAATAAAATTCTATACAGAATGTTGTTTATGATTGACTTTACGCTCGTTAAATGAACATTTTTTTTGAGGTTATAGAAAATAGCTATTTATGCAAGAAGAAAAGAAAACATTTTAAGTTCGGCCTTACCTCGGTAGCCAACACATCAAGTGCCTAACACGGTCTTCGCGAAGTGTTCCATACAAAATTATTCTACAGCCGTATTAAAGCAAATATTTATCGTATATTTACTAATAGTGGAAGCAAACCAAAATGTAGAGAATTGTCATGCAAGTCCGGGAAGGCATTTGTTAGAAAAATTGCCACGAAGACTAGATCTGATTGTTTGGCCACTTTTAAATGACTAAGTTCTAGAATATTCTGAACCCATCAGAGAAAAAAATATTGTCCTTATTCTCAAATACGTGGGAGAATTACAGAATGCCCATCCAAAAATGAGTTCTACTACACTTTTAGTACGGCAGCCCGTAACCAAAATTTTCGACTTATCTCCTAATGGGATGTTCCCGCGCCAGTGCTCATTTCTTTGAACAAAGATAAAGAAAATGAAACATATTCTTTATATGATTTTGCAAACAGCGGAGAGAAAAACTATCTATGAGAACTAAAAGAAAAACTACATGTAAAAATATTAATGAAATCTTTGCATTCTTTCGATAACCTGACTTTTGGTTATGCTAACAAGTAAAAATTCTTATTTGCCATTCTCATTATAATACTAGCTTCCAACATAGTCCCCTACGACTAGGCAGATTAAACTATGATCCCCTACGATATGTAAATTCAGTTAAAAATGAGAACAAAGGCCTGAAATTAATTTATTTACCTACCTTGTCTTTAAAAATTTTTTCATTCTAATGAATTACATTTTCATAAAATCTCATTAAATTTAGTTTCTTGGAAATGCTTAGCCTTTGAAACGTTTTTCGTCCTTATTCTGGACTCATCAGAAAAGCCCAATGCCACTCATAACGATGTTCCATGCAAAACCAAGGCAATATCCATGAATAAGTATGAAATATTTATATTTGACATTGACTGATAAAAAACAACAGATCTTCACCTATCTATTAGCTAACTAGTATTAGAGCCTATATACTCTATGCGTGTCTAAAAGTGAATTATTTATTATTTGTTTGCTTATAGTAATGAAACATATTCTTTATAGGATTTTGCAAACAGCGGAAAGAAAAACTATCTATGAGATAGTTAGAAATGGGTAATTGTATGTACAACCTTGAACATCCTAGGCTGCGATTGTCGGTTGTATATTCAAAAACCGTCCGCTTGTATGTACTCCTGCTTTTATTATAATGAGAACTTACAGGTTCAGGGTATATATGGTGATTAAACGAGAACTTTTTCCTATAAAATATAAAAATTATCAGTTTTATTGATACAATCCAATTTATTTTAATCGCCCTCATCTGACGAGTTCTCTTCAATATCGACTTCAATATGTAATCAAGATGCGAGCGCACAGCATTTCGTGCTGTACAGCATAAGAAATGTCCGTTCACTTTTTTTTCCGATTATTTGAACCACATTTTATAATTTAAAAAAGATTTCAGCCATTAGGGAGAAACTTTTTTATACCATTTTCCTATACAATTTTGATTTTTATTATTGAAATTATGCAACATATAAAATTTCCGTTCTGTATTGATTCTTGTTTTATTCGACATCTATAACAAGAATTCATCGAGAACGGACATTAGGGGATAAAAAAATAACGTATTTTTTTTAACGGACGGAAAATCGTTTTCCCGGCTACTACAACGTTATGAGTTTTTTTTTTCAGAGGAAAATCGGTTTTATATTGTAATAAACTATAACCTGGTGATCGAACTTAACATTAGGTGATAACAGTTGATTTTGGTTACGGCTGCCCTACTATTATTCCTATCTAAAATTACCATTGGATATATTAAGCTATTGAGAAAGTAATGAGAAAAAGAGTGACTCGTCACGTTCTCGTTTAGGGGGTTTGTATTATCATCCTTGTCTATGATTTATATAACATTCATTCTTACCAATGTACAAACACCCTTCTGCCAGTAGAATTGTGCAAATATAAAGTTATATTACTTATGTCAATGTGTTATTCCTGCACAACAGAGATACATATTTATATTTAGTAATTTATAATTTGGGAGTTATGATGCAAACGTGATTTAGTTCGTGTATCTTATGCTTGTTGTGGCAGTGTCTCAATATATCTTAGGATTTTTTGCCACATGAACAATCCCCAAGGAAATATTCAAAATAAAAATAAAAAGAAATTTCTTTGACAGGTTCAGTTAAATTGACAATTATAACATAATAAATAAAAAAATGTTTGTTTGGAAATTGACCTGTTTAGATCTTCTAAAAGCTGGAACAGTATATTTTTGGATAAAAAAGTATGTTCTTTTGACATAAATAATAATAAAAAATTTGATACTGCAAAATATTTTCACAATTCTGAACTGTTGCAAAACTTTTACGGAATTTCCTCTAATATAAACAAGTACCACATTTATTAAAATTTCTACATGGTTCCAGGCCTCTGATTGTTAAAAATCGATGCTCTTGATCAAAATCTTACGTGCATTAACATTACTTTGCCTATATACTATAGTCAAATATAAATATTCTGGCCAAGATACTTTGGGATAAGTAAACTGCTTTTATTACAAATATATTTTAACATGCTTCATTTAAAAACATTCGTTTGCCAAATCGTGTTATGAGTGTGTACGCATCTTAATTGCTATTCTCGTTTAAAATATTATTTAATTACTTAGTCGTGTATGACATCATGTCTCATTTATAAAAATGTGTTAAACAATTAATTATTATCGGTATTGTATTGATAGGCATTTATTGCAATAGAATTAGTAAGTGCTATTAAAAAAATTATTAATTCCATTAATGAGTGTAAAAAATATTTTTGAACGAATGTTGGTTTCTTTACATTTAGTGGAACAACAATACATAGGGACAAATGTCATGAATATGCACTGTGATGTAACTGCTGTGTGACATATTGGGACAGATCCGATGATAGTGTGTAAAGTGTGTAAAAACCAATATCATGCCCCTTATAAGTGTGGAACAGTCAAAAGGAATAAATTCAGTATCTCAATTATTGTGCAAATTTATAAGAGATCCCGAGACAAGTACCATGTCATTGATCCCTTTTTCATTGATGACAACTTGAATGGAGATAATTATTTAGCTCTGCTCCAAAATAATGTCGTGCCAACTTTGGCTTTATATCCCGCTCAGACAAACCCACAAGTTCCAGCGGGTGTAATATGGTTCCAGCAGGATGGAGCACCACCATATTACCGAATCGATGTCCGGCAATACTTCGACTTAGTATTTCCAAATCGGTGGATACAGAGGTGAGGATCGCTAGAATGGCCAGCACGTTCTTCTGATTTTACACCCTTAGATTTCCTTCTATGGAGATACGTGAGAAGTATGGAATACAAAAGTAATCCACGCGATATAGCTGACTAAAGAAGAAAAATAACGGATGTGCTTAGGTCGGTCATGCCTCAGTTGTGGGAAAACGTTAGAAGACATTTTCATTTACGATTAGGATGCTGCGAAGACGTTCACTCATTTTGAACATTTCCTGCATTGAAATTGTGGGACTTCAAGGTTAAATTGGGGGTTGATAATTAAAATAGGGCAAGTCCAAATAACAACACTATATTCACACAATAATTATTACTTAACAGTTTGCAAATCTATCTCTAACTAACTCTTAAACTTTAACATACTTCGTACATTTAGGCCAGTCAGCAGGAATCAATACCTTCCACCAATGTTTATAATAAATATTATTTATGGGTGTGAGGCCCTGTGGGGACCAGGCATTGATTCCCAGTACTTGACCTTGATCCTGACAGCTCGTCCATCCTGACAGGTGCTCGTCCTCGAGCAACCTCCTGAGTTATAACGGTTTCGGAAAACATCAATCAAATCGGTGATCAAGGAATAACGAAGATCAAAGTATCGGAGATCAAAAGTCATATCGGAGACCAAATGCTATATCGGAGGTCAAAGGTAATGTCGGAGATCAAATGCTAACTCGGAGATCAAATGCTTTGTCGGATATCAAATGCTCTATCGGGGATCAAAGGTAATGTCGGAGATCAAGTACGTCATCGTAGATCAAGTAGCATATCGGAGATCAAATCAATTAGTATCAATCAATATCGGAGATCAAACCAATTAGCGTAGATCAAGTAGCATATCGGAGATCACATCAATTAGTATCAATCAATATCGGAGATCAAACCAATTAGCATAGATCAAAACAGTATATCAAAAATCAAACCAATTACCCGTAGATCAAACCAATTTGCGTAAATCAAATAGCATATCAGAGAACAAACAACTTACCGTAGTAAGTACCGTAAGTAGTAGCATAACGGAGATCAAATCAGTTGCGTCAAATCAATTAGCGTATATCAAATAGTATGTCGGAGATCATAGAAATTTCAGCGATCAGCATAATTGCGGACACATTTTTCGGAAATCAGGGTTTTTAAAAAAATTTTTTATTTTTTTTGCGGAGGTGTTTTTTTTTTTATTTCGGAGATCAAGTTTAATTTTTAATTTGCGGAGACCAGTTTTTTTTTTTTATGTTTCGGAGACCAAGTTTAATTTTTATTTTGCGGAGACCAGTTTTTTTTTTATGTTTCGGAGACCAAGTTTAATTTTTATTTTGCGGAGACCAGTTTTTTTTTTATGTTTCGGAGACCAAGTTTAATTTTTATTTTGCGGAGGTCAGGTTTGTTTTTAACGACGAACAGTCTGTCAAATAAATGTTATTTTAAAAATTCGGTTGGCACTTAGCATCGTTAAACACTACCCATGGTTTAATGCTGTCTATTGCAACGATAGTAGTCATGGGTTTACCACTTATTAGGCTTTTAACTACAAATCTATCACGTGGTAAAACTTTCAGTATGCGAAACGGTCCTCGAAACTTTGGCATAAGTTTGTGACTTGACCCCGTAGCTGGAAAAGCTGTTTTACGTACCATGACTAAGTCGCCTATTACGTACTGTGTCGGTGGTTTGCGTTTTCTGTCGAAGTTGAATTTTTGTTTCTTTTGTTCAGCTGTGATTTTATTTTCTATTTCATTACGTAACGTCATTAAATCAGCTTGACCAATGTCGATGCCCACTTCATTTAGAATGAACGAATCAGGTATAGGCTTTGGGTTTATACCCATTAATGCCATGAACGGTGATTTACCCGTGGTTTTATTTACCGCAGAATTGATATTAAATTGTACTTTTTTAACATGTGTGTCCCATAAAGTTTCGGTATCATCATTGACAGATAGGCAGCGTAGAGACTGAACAACAGTGTGATTAACCCTCTCACATTGGCCATTTGCTCGAGGGGTAGCCACTGCAGTTAGAATATGTTTAATGTTATATTTTGTGCAAAAATTTGCCATTTTCTTTGATGTAAAGCAGCTACCTCTGTCAGAGATGATCCGGGAGGGACAACCGAACAGAAACATAAAATCTTCCAAAAATTTTAGAACATGCGTAGTTTTTGTGTTTCGAACTGCTCGGAGAAAAGTAAATTTTGTAAATCCGTCTATCAATACTAGTAAATATGCATTTTTCTTTTTCGAAAGTACAAATGGTCCTACATGATCCACATGTACAGTGGAAAAGGGTATCACTTCCTTTGGTATTGGATGTAAAAATCCCGGCTTTACCCCAGAGGTGGATTTCATGTACATGCAATTTAAACATGCTGCTACATATTTTTTTACGAAGTGACGCATTTGTTTAAACCAGTAATTTCGTTGAATTCGTTCTAACGTTTTATCAAAACCAAAGTGTCCAGCATCGTCGTGATTTAGCCTACAAATAAGCCATCTACAGGAATTCGGAACCACCCATTTTAATTCGGAATTTATTTTGCGATAAAGAATGCCCTTCTTTACGCAATATGTTTCGAAATATTGTTTGTTATTCTTTGTTCGTGGAGATTTTAACACATTAAGTATAAGTTGAATATTATCGTCTTTGTTCTGAACCGCTTCAACCCATTCTGACTCGGTGATATTTATGATGTTGTCGACATATTTAGTGTTAAGCACCGGATCACGGCTTAAACAATCTGCGTGACTCATATTAGCTTGCTTGCGATAGCAAATATCGAAAGAAAATTCTTGTATTTCGAGCCACCAACGTGCTATTCTTGGTAGTAAATCTTTTTTTGTAAATGTGCTTCTAACGGCAGCACAGTCAGTATATACAACAAAAGGTATCCCTAGTAGGTAAACTCGAAAATGACGTAATGAAAGAGAGATGGCCATTGTTTCAAGTTCATAAGAGTGATATTTACTCTGCTCGTACGTACATTGTTTACTAAAATATGCTACCGGGTGCCAGTTTGGACCATGTTTTTGCATTAAAATACTGGCTACTCCCTTACTACTTGCGTCACAATGCAACTCGGTGGGTAGTTTGGGATCATAAATTTTTAATACAGGGTCATTACTCAAGGCAGTTTTTAATAAATTAAATGCCTCCAATTGTAATTGCCCCCAAGCCCAAACATTTTTTTTTTCAACAAAATTGTTAGAGGTTGTGTTATTAACGCATAATTTTTAATAAATTTGCGGAAGTAACCTGTAAGTCCTAAAACTTGTCGTAACTCCTTTTTATTTTTCGGAGGTTGTAAACGACTAACAGCTAAAAGTTTTTGTTTGTCAGGTCGAACATTTCCCTCAGAAACTAATCGTCCCAAATATTTAATTTCCTTTAAGAAAAATTTACATTTTGCGAGGTTCAAAGTTAAATTGTATTTTTGGAAAACAGTTAATACTTGCTTCAATTTTTCCAAACCTTCATCTGTGGTTGTCGAAGGTATTAAAACGTCATCAAGATATACGATAGCAGTTTTGTCAGGTAGTTCTTGAAGAATTTTATTCATCATTCGTTGGAAAACGTAGGGCGCATTTGCCAGTCCAAAACTCATTCTTAAAAACTCATATTTCCCGTCGGGAGTTATAAACGCAGTTTTGTCTATTGCCGAATCGGCCATTTGCACCTGATAGTATCCCGAAAATAGATCTAAGACTGTAAAATATTTAAAATTTACCAATTTATCAATTTGATCGTCAATCAGGGGCAATGGAAAATTCTCTTTTATAGTTATACTATTCAATTTTCTATAATCCACGCATAAGCGATAGTCACCATTTGGTTTTGGAACTAATATAACTGGACTAGCGTATGGGCTCACTGAGTCTCGAATAATATGATTGTCCAGTAATTCTTTTATCATTTCTTTTAATTTCAGTTTTTGAAATTCGGGTAAACGATATGGGTTATAAACTACTGGATTCGTAGTTGTTAATAAAATATTCATTTTAACACAATCCGTTTTTCCCATCTCGGACAAATTTAATGAAATACAGTTTCGAAAACTATTGAGTAGTTGTATCACCTCTGACTGGTTTTCACAGCACGAAAGTAAAGCATCACTTGTTGGTTGTTTTGACGTTCCCAAAACTAATGAAACTGTTTTTTCTATTTCTGATTCTGTCTGTGAAAATTTCAAATCATAACCGTTTTTAACGAAAATGACATGTGGTTGAAAAAGAAAATTATTTCCAACTATTATATCCGTTGGACACATGTAATCAGGCACTACAATTAATTCTCCTGAAATAATCACTGAGTCAATACTTATTTCTACCACCACTACTTCATTTGAACTGTAAATATCACCAGCAAACGACTTCATTAGACGTGTTACTGTGTTCTTAACATTTATGTTTAATTTTTCTACCGCAGAAAATCTTATTAAGGAGCATTCGCTACCTGTGTCCACTAGTCCTTCAAGGGAGACATTGTTTATAATTACAGTCTTAAAATAAAGATTTACCCAACGATTAGAAATAATGTTAACTGCCTTAGGTTTAATTTTTAATTTTTTTCGGCAGTCTCGTTCATAGTGGCCCATTTTATGACAAAAACTGCACGGTATTGTTTTTGAGGCTGAAAACGACGAGGAATTTTGAGAAGTGTTACGCCTTTTAGGACATTGTGCACTTTTATGTCCTTGGCCATCACAGTTAAAACATCTTATGTTGGACCGACGTGACTCCCCCTCAACTCGTCTTTTCCCCCCGTAGTTACGGTCACAGCTCCGTAAATACGTTAAGAGATCTTCTAATTCGCTATAATTATTAGCAGTTGCTAACCGGTTCACTTCCACAGAGTCTAAACCGTCAACAATAATATTGATTTTGTCTTTTACAGGAATGTGCCAATTTAATTTGTGCAGTTTTTCCAGTTTTCCTGTATAATAGTCTACAAAACTATCAAAATAATTAGATCGACACAAAGCGGCATCTTTAAATAATTTTCCGGTCGACTGTCTGTCCACATCAAAAGTATTTCTCAAAGCACTTTTTAAATCGTTTAAATTGCTGAAAGTTGAATCGCGGTTTAAGTACCATTCACGTGCGCGACCACTTAGTTTGTCAATTATAAACCGGTACGTTGTCACTTCATCCCAGCGCGAGAAATAAGCTTTTTCGTCCACTAAACGTAACCACCGATTTAATGACATAAGTTCTTGTACCGGGCTATAGTCTGGAATATTTTCCCAAGTAAAATTATTTACACTTGAGACACATACCTGTTGTTGTTTTAATTCATCTAATTCACGCCTCATACTTGCCAATTGCTGTTGAAAATTCAACGGCGGTGTAAAAGACCGTTCGGTGTGAGTAGATACGGTTCCCGCCGGATTCGCAGCGGCCAGAGCCAATTGTTGATCATTGTCGGTACTTTGTAGATCCATTGCACTGGCACAAACACACTTCTGACACCAATTGTGGGACTTCAAGGTTAAATTGGGGGTTGATAATTAAAATAGGGCAAGTCCAAATAACAACACTATATTCACACAATAATTATTACTTAACAGTTTGCAAATCTATCTCTAACTAACTCTTAAACTTTAACATACTTCGTACATTTAGGCCAGTCAGCAGGAATCAATACCTTCCACCAATGTTTATAATAAATATTATTTATGGGTGTGAGGCCCTGTGGGGACCAGGCATTGATTCCCAGTACTTGACCTTGATCCTGACAAAATCAAGTTTTTTTTAATTTGCTGTAGCACAAGAATTACATTTTTTATCGTTAATTTTTGCAATAAATATTGATGCCTTAGCATTTTCGAATAGAGAATGAAAAGATCTTTCAAATGAGTTGTCACAAGCCCCTACTTTCCATTTAAAAATTTAGGGATTGCAACTGCCACTTGAAGGGGGTTGAATTTAGGGATGAAGTTTGTACGTTGTAGAATGTTATTTCAGAATCCAAAATCAACGTGTCTCGAGATTTTAACATTGGAAATTTTTATGTTCGTACATGGGGGTCGAGTTACCAGTTTTCGTTCAAGGTCAAAAGACAGCGGTGTCGCGGTCGAGTGAGACTGTCGTATATGCACCGGCTGATATATGCAAATGTAATAAGGGTTGCATATATCACAGGGGATCAAGTTACCAGTTTTCATTTAAGGTCGAAATACAGCGGTGTCGCGATCGAGAGTGGGTCGTAGCTGTTTTATGTTTATGTTTTATGTATGGTGTTATCATTTTCAATGTCCCGATGGTTCCAAGAATTGCAAAATCTGTGAACTTTTTATAAATATACACAATAATTCAATTATTTATTATTACTGAATTTATTCCATCTGGCTGTTCCCCACTGTACAACGCAGTGCAACTGGTCTCATTGACCATCCGTGTTGTGCTAAAGCAATGACTCCAGCCTTATCATATCCGCTTTAGAATAAAAAAACAAAATAGTGATATTTTTGGCTACTCATACATATTCAAATAAAGATTTACACCTGGAAAAAAAAAGTTGTTCTATTATATATCGTCCACGACAGTACTAACTATAATAACCAAAGTTTTTTAAATCGGCTAGCAAATAGCAATAACCGCCTTACTTATAAAGCAAATGAAATATAACTTATAATTTATAACAAATATTTAAAATGTTGTTTGACTTGCATGCAAATTTGATAAAGTATCCAATAATTTAAACTGTTTGTAAAGCAATTTGTTAACCTATTTCAATAAGGTATACCGGGTGGCCACGAGTCAATGTACGCCCCCAATATTTTGGTTGTTTTTGTATTTAAAAATTTGGTTTTTGGTACACATAAATTAGACAATAATAGGCTATTTTTAGATTAACAGTAATGAAAATACCACTTCCGGTTGAAACGGAAGTGACATCAACTTTTTTTTCTTAAAGGGAATGACTATATTTTTTTTATGGTTTCTCATTAAGCATAAATTTCTAAGTACAACAGTTTTTTCAGATGTAAACAATTCCAAAAAATAAGTGAGATACGAACAATTTTTTAATTTTTTCAAAATAACCGCGTCAGATGAATGCGATGTAAGAAAATTACTAAATAGGCTATAGAAATTATTAGTAAGGTTGTAGACTTGTCTGTAAAGCAGAAAACAGTTGTTTGAATTACTAATAGGTGCCAGTATTTTTTTTTTTTTTTGGGAAAAACATAATTTCATTTTCATTTCCGTAGGGGTCCTATGGAATTTTTTTAATGGATCTGTGCTATTTCTTTTATTAATCAGAAATAATGATTCATAAACTATAATTTTTTCGCCATTAATCATTTCTTAGCGATATCCTTCGTAATAATAGAAGCATTTTTAAAAAGTAAACACAAATTAAACAAGAAATAATTTTAATAGGTATAACGCTACAATCATGAACAAATTACCAAGGATAACAAAACTATTTAAAACCTAAATTATAATAAACCATTATCAAAATTGTTCAAACTATTCACCGTTATGATTAATACACAGAGTAGCACGACTTATCGTTGCACGTCTAACATTCTGTAATTGTTGAGGTGTTATTTGTGCAAGTTCGTGTTGAACTCTTTAGTCCAGATTTTGCCTTGTGGTTGGAGCAGTCATGTAGACTCTATTTTTCAAATGCGCCCAAATAAAAACAATCGAGAGGGGTTAGGTCAGGCGACCTTGCAGGTCATCTGACTGGACCATGGGTCCCAATCCAACGATCTGGAAATAATTGATTTAAGTAATCCCTAACGATAATAGCATTGTGTGGTCCAGCCCCGTCTTGTTGGAAGTAAACTGATATGGTCGCCCAGTACCAAACATTGAAGCAAAACCGCTCCTGCAACATCCCCTGTCTCATAATGTGAGGATTATCAATTGCCCAATATCGAGTGTCGTGTCGTTTCGATTAAATAACCCAAGGTTTGCAAATCTCGATTCATTGGTGAACAAAATATTTTTGATAAAATTCATTTCTTAATTGGCGTAACTGTAACCAATTACAAAAGGTTATTCTTCGTTGATAATCATTCTCATAAAAAAATTGACGCAATGATATTTATAAGAACGATAGCCGGGTTTCTTTAAAACTTTTCTGGCTGATTCTTTGGAAACTAGTAATTAATGTTCAATTTATCTTATCGAAATGGTTGGGTCAACATGCACTAAAGCTAATACATTAATTTCCGCTTCTTCATCCACAATAAATCTTTCTTCAATTTCTACATTAGGTTCAGTTCTAAATTGTTGCTCCAACCTGGCGAAATAGTTTCTCGGAGGTTGTCTTATTTCTGGATATCTCCGTCCATACAGACTTTGTGCTCTAGTTGCATTACGTCGAGTCTCTCCATAAATAATCATCATGTCAACTTTTTCATCTCTTGAATAATTTTCAGCCATTTTGTATTGATTTTCTTGTTTATAACAACTTTAATACACTTCAGAAAATTAGTGAGTAAGTCAAGACTAATCCAGTTGTTGTGAATGTCTGTCATTTTCATGGCTATCTGCAATTTTGGATTTAAATGTAGATAGGTACCTTACTAAAATGATTTGTTGGCGCTTACTTTTTAAAAATACTTCTATTATTACGAAGGATATCGTTAAGAAATGATTAATGGCGAAAAAGTTATAGTTTATGAATCATTATTTCTGATTAATAAAAGAAATAGCACAGTTCCATTAAAAAAATTCCATAGCACCCCTACGGAAATGAAAATGAAATTCCGTTTTTTTGAAAAAAAAAACAAAAATACTGGTACCTATCAGTAATTCAAAGAACTATTTTCTTCTTTACAGACAAGTCTACAACCTTACTAATAATTTCCATAGCCTACTTAGTAATTTTCTTACATCGCATTCATCTGACGCGGCCATTTTGAAAAAATTAAAAAATTGTTCGTATCTCACTTATTTTTTGAATTTTTTTGAAAACTGTTGCATTTAGAAATTTATGCTTAATGAGAAACCATTAAAAAAATATAGTCATTCCATTTAAAAAAAAAATTGATGACACTTCCGGTTCAACCGGAAGAGATATTTTCTTTCCTGTTGGTCTAAAAGTAGCTTATTATTGTCTAATTTATGTGTACAAAAAACCAAATTTTTACATACAAGAACAACCAAAATATTGGGGGCGTACTTTGACTCGTGGCCATCCAGTATATGGAAAAATATATAATTAAGTAAACCAACTAAAGTAACACATTTTACGTGTAAGTAGTATACTAAAACTGCATATGTGGGTGGTCAAACACATATCTGAACATCGCGCATTGTTTTAAAACATACTAGTTGTGGCATCTCTCCGAGAGTAGAGAAAGTAGCTTCAATGCCTTGTCAAACAATGAAATCTAAATCTCCAAATTATTTCTTACAGCTCGCGATCGTAAAGTTCGTAGTCACAATTTAACGTAATTTTTAGCAACATAGTTATAGTTATATACAGTATATATAGTTATCTATGAGTTTTTAAAATAATATCTGGTACCTACTTAAATATACCTGAAGGTTTTGAATTAAACCTATTGATCGATTTATGTTTCTGTTTCATTGTTTAAATTAGGCTTTTTGTACGAGGATTTTAAAGTGATTTAATTTTTATTTTGACTAATTTCAGTTAATATATTGACCATCATACATGAGGCAAGAAACACTAATTAAAAGAAAAAAATGGGAAACTGCCACAATAAAACATAATATAGACTAACACCTAACTTTGCATCATACCTCCCAAATTATGAATTACAACATGTTCAAATATTTGTCTCAGTTGCATAAATAAAACAGTGACATAAGTGATAACTTTATATTTGCACAAAGTTTTACTGGCAATAATACGTAAAAAAATAACGTTATATACACCTTAGTCCAATATCTCATAAGGTTAATTACAAGCCTCCAAAAGTGGGAGATTTCACGAAAGCCACTTTTTAGGTATATTCTTAACAGTTTGAAATATTAAATTCTAATTTTAGACAGGAAGAAAGTCTAGAAGAACACACCCATCTTGACCGACATATCTGTAATTGTCCTTCCTATATTTAGGACTTTTTTTTTTATTTTCAACTCGCTAAATAAAAATCGACAAGGAAAAGCTCTAGACGGATTGTTGATAAATGCGTCAAAAAAAAAATCCAAATCAAGAGATAATTTACTAATGCCTCAACGCGTCTAAAATTTTATTGCCAACATATGTCAAAGTTACCCTAATTTATTCGATCGTATATAATTTTCATGGCAGCAAATGATTATACGGAAAATTGTCGCATATGTCCCTTTCCCTGGTTATATTGTATGTTATAACAATTATCAATATACATTTTGAATTGTACATAATAATTATTTGTGCATCTCTCTGGTAACTGAGGAACTGAACATCGAAATATATTTTCCCTATATCAGTGATCAAACATGTGCCATTGCAAAACCATATTCTCTCGATCTTAATAGTTTAATCACCTGTTCACCATTTTAGTCGACTTCAAAAAGGAGAACCGAACTGAGAGGTTGGGTGCTTGTCAGTATGTTATTGTGTCTGTATATATGTATGTGTGGTTTCATAACTCCAAAATTATTGGCCCAGTTTTAATAAGATTTTTAGTAGTGTTACGGGTATACGCCGAGTAATAGGTTACATCATCACGACCACAAAATAAAGGGGTGGGCACTGTGGGGAGCAAGAAAGATTAAAGTTTTGCAAGAGATAAAACCCTGGATCCTCCGCCATATTTTAAAAAATCAACGTCCATAATATAAATATAAAAATTACTATCCTTGTTACTAATCTATTTCAAAAAAACCACTCGTGATGTTTTTAAGGGGAAGATTGAAGCATACCCATGTTAGAAGTTCTGAATCTCTTGCCATTAAAAAGGTTGATAACATTTTTTTAAATGACCGGCCTTCAAAAATAAATCATTATTTTGAAAATATTTTTGAAAAGTATTTGTCAGAAAAGAAAGAGAATGCAAGAAAGTTAATTTTCGTCTATCTGAAATGGCCGAAAAAATCCATTTGTTGTTATGGTTTACTTATAAATAAATACCAAAAAAGTGGTCAAAATGATTAGACATTGTTTTATTTAAATAAAACTTTTTAAAGTCAACATAAAGCTGGTATCGAGATCTACATTTTGAAAAAATAATGATCCATTTTGGACTTAATTGCAAAAAATGGCGGGCAATTCTAATTTTAGATAACAAATTCATTTGTGTCCTCAGGGTTCAATATTTGGGCACCAAAATATCAGGGTGTTTTGTTTTCAACAAAAGATATGTTTTCTAAAAGTTTCAAGCCGATGGGAACTCTGAACGCCCCTGGGCGTTAAAATTAAAAAAAAAAAAAAGATTTTTAGCCAGTTTATTCAATTAAATTTTGTGCTATGTACGTACTCAAGTGACCCAAAACCAACGCAGATTTGTTGGAATTAATAAGATTTTGGTTTTTTCTTTGTTCCTGGACCCCTAGAACCGGAGATATTCACGTTTTTACCTCAAAAAACTAAATTGTTTATAAAAAAACGCAAGAGGCTTTGGAAGTCCAAAACTCAGATATATATTCCTGGTATTACCCCAGAAGGTATGAAGCATAATTTTGCTGTTACAAAACATATCAATGTCCTCATTTTCCTCTATTATGATAACTTATTACTATAAATAGTTTCATTCGTTAACAATAACGAATCTTATGTTTAGAGGCATTGGGTACCATCTCTGGAGAAAAGTGTTAAAGTTTAATGAAAATATCATACATTTGACAATATGCCGCAAATTAACAACTATGTTCGGATAACGAACTTTGTAGCAGTTGACTCCTATTGGATTCTGCCAACCTCAAATAAATTGACGACCTATCATGGCGTCTATGAGTCGAGTTGTGAAAAATTTAGCTTGGGAAGCATGCATTATGAAGTCGAGTTTTATTATTGAAGTTCGAACAGCGAGAGAGGCTTGCTAATGCACTGTTGCCAGTTTTCATATATGCTGAAATTTCCATCATTTTCAGACTTTGTATCACGAATTACTTAAACACCAGACACAAAACGTTTCTCGAACCGGGGGACACAATATTGTAACAACCATTTACAGGGTTCAGACTTGTATGGAAAACCTGGAGAACCTGAAAAACTCAGGGACTTTAAACATCTTTAAAAAAAATCTGGAAATATCAAGGAATTTTATAAATTGTATAAAAAATCAGGGAATTCCGCATCTCGATATGGAAAACCATAGAGTTTTTAAGAATTTTCACTGATCCAATTCAATTCAAGGAATTATTTTGTCAAATAAAAAATTACTTTCGTAAAAAATATATGCAAATTAATATTTTTGGTTATGGAAAACCTGGAAAATTCTGGAAATTTTTTCCGCTTTGCAAAGTCCGAACCCTCATTCAAATCCAGTGTCAAAGAATGACAAAAATCAGACGTGTATTATATGAATTATCGCAATAAATTCACTGGAAGAATTACCCTTCCCTATCCTTCCCATGTTAAAAACACGAACTTTGATGTACTAACATAATTGGAAAAGTATAACACGAGATTGTTCTCAAATTTGACAGTGATTTCATCAAACCATTATGTCACATTAACGACTTCCTGGGTAGAAACACCTTAAGCCATTTCAGAGAAATTGCTGAAATGGTATGAAAAAATATATAGGGAACCAGGAACCAGGAACCAGGGGAGATTCTTAAAAATCTTTAAAGTCGGATTATGTCACTTTTTTGTTTTTTTTTCTTATTGTTAAATGGCCCTCTGAAGGTGTTAAAATGAATACGAGGATGGTAACAATTTTTTTTTAACTTGGTCAAATAAACATTTCTATGTATATGTGAATTTGCATACGAAAATAATTTCACAAGTATCAAGTGTAGATTCCGCCTCCTTTTTGAGTTCGTATTTTTACAATTTATAAGTTTAAGGCCGACGAGGCAAACGATAAAACATGTTCTCTTATCGCTTCTATTCGACTAGTTAAAGGCCAATAAGATATTTTTACTTGCCCTGTATATAACAAAATTTCAAACTTACTCTTGTTTTGTTTCAGAATATTACAAGTGATTTGAAAAAACATGCGGCAGAGGCGATTCGCCTTGAAGGCCAAGTGAATCTCTTGACCTCCGACCATGAGACCCAGGCGTTAGCCGCCCATCTAGCAGGCATACGGACGCGGATTGCGACCCTCCTGTCCCAGGCAGAAAACGGCAGGATTTTAGTTACGGTACGTCATTTATCAGCCCACGCAAAGTAACGCATTTAAACAATTTTTATTTAAAAGTAGAATAAAACATTAAAACAAGTCAATAAAAACAGGTATTAACTCGGTATAAACTCCAAATAAACATATTTGCTTTTTCATGCATGGATTAAACTTACACCGCTTAATATGTAATTTATTTTTATTCATTGTGTCACTCCACTTCAACAATTTATTTTAATATATGTACAAATGTTTATTTATCAATGTTTGTTTGACTCGATGTTAGTTCATATGCTAAAATGTATTTTTAGCTTTCCTGTCATGAACTCTCGGATTATAAATGTAGCCGCGCGCTAATATTAGTTCTTATTGCACAACAAACGTAATCTGAAAAATTGTTTTCTATTTCAGAACGCGCAGCAATCGCAAATAAAGAAACAAGAAGAGCTGACCCAATACCAGCTCCTTCTCACGGAAATAGAAGTTTGGCTTGAGACTACAAGAACAACTATAGAGAGCTTCGTTAAGCCGAAAGACGAAGCCCAGGCTGAAAATTACATCGTAGATTTCGAGAAGCTTAGCAAGGAGTTAGAGGAGAAAGAAAATACATTGAAAAAACTCGCCAAGGTTTGTGAGGAGTTTAGAAAATATCCAGATTTGGAAATTTTAGTTTCTACTCTATTAGAACAACTTGAAATCCTAACAAGTATTTTCGAAGAACAGAAAACGGTCATAATAACTAGGATAGAAACTTTAAAGGAACAGCTAGTGGAGCTAAAGGAGCAGAAAATTAAACCAGTTCAAACTCCAGACTTATCTCTGGAGAATACTTTGGACTCAACTTCTATGCCGATAGAAGAAACACCTGCACTTGCCGATCAAAAGAAATTAACGGAAGCATTTATCGTCAGAGAAACAGCGTCCCAACCTGGAGTTCACATAGAAACCCAAACCGGAAGGAGCCTAACATCACCCGTAGAAGAATTCACTACTAAGGACTTTAGTGTAACTTATAACCAACCGGTAGATGCCCAAATACAAACACAAATGTCTCGGCCTTCGAGCGAAGCTGAGCCAACTCAGCACAAGGAATCCATAACAATTTCAAAGCGGACGACTGGTGGTCTAGAAACCATCCAAATCGCTACGAAACCAATGCCATCTGAACCACAACCAATAGTGGAAGAACCCGACGACCTTCTGGTTGAGGCGAACTACAGAAAGCGACCGGAATCCGAGACGAAGTCGACGGAACTGAATATTACCAATGTCGCGCCCAACCAACCATTCGAAACAGTTTTCGTGGAACCAGATGAGACAACCACGGAAGTGATTGTCGATGCCGATGGTACAAAGAGAATCATCGTGAAAAAGCTACATAGGACCGTTGTGAGGCATCAACAGTCTGTGCAACAGCAACAACTAACCACCCTAAGTACATTAACTGAAGGCGATATCCCCGTTAGCCAATCTTTCTCGCAGATAACGTTGCAAGGACAACAGACCGCCACGACCGTTGCTAAAGGCGACGGTAGCAAATCCATTTTAACTAGTCAACAGTATGGAGGAAAGGTTGTTACTGGAGCACCAGGCGGTGACGTTGATATTCAAGAATATCAAACCGAACCTGAAACACATTACAGCGTTGTGGGACCGACATTAAGACCAGAAGAAGTCGAAGTGCAAGGTATTAAATTACACGAAGGCGATATTACCTTCGTAGACAACTTGAATAACCAGTTAGTTCCTGCAGATAGAGCCCAAATTACTTTAGAAGGCAACGAAATACACACGTCCAGTTCTAGCGTAAGAGCCGTTGTGCAGCAAGTAACCAGAAGGATAATACGAAAGACCCGAAGAATCATACGCAGAACCGTCATAATCGATGGCAAGGAGCATGTCACGGAAGAGGTTGTCGAGGAACCAGAAGAGATCGAAGTAACCGAGGAGGGAATACCAAGAGTGAGCATCAACGTCACTAGAACAGAAGACGGAAACATTGTCCAAGAACAACAGTTCGGTGAAGCAGCCGCTTTTCAACAGCCGGAAGTTACCGTAACGCAAAAAGTAACAACAGTCGTTTTAGATGCTGACGGTAAACCTATGGAAAACTTACCAAAGAACGTCACGCTTGTTTCTCAGCCAGATCAGAGGTATGTCTTAGAACAACACATTGCACCCCAGCCTGAATCCGCACCCCAGGTCACTGAACCAGTTGAACTAGTTTCAGAAGCAGATATTAAGACAGCCTCTTCTAGAACTGTCATCAGTGATTTTCTAGAAAATGAAAGGCTTGTTAGTCCAGTTGAAAGTAGTAAAGTTGAGAAAGCACCTAGTGTTGATGCAGCACAAAGTACAGATGAGAAGGAAAGTAAAGATAAAAAGACTCCAGATGACGAGTCCATTACGACACCATTAAAAGAAAGTATTTCTGTTACCCCAGTAGATGCTCCCCATCCTACTGAACGGCAGTTTTCGGAAACAGCAGAAATTGTTACTAAAGCCGCTGAAGTAAAAACCACACCCGAAGTAACCGAACTTACAGAGCAACCTGAAACACAACAAGTAACCAAAGTGACTATCACCAAAACTATATTAGACTCGTCCACGATGCAAGAACCCACAGAAATTGAGACAGATGTCAAGGAGCCACACGTAGCCACTGAAATAATACAAACAACCACTGTGCTGTCTCCTCCGGATTCGATAGATTCAGCAACTTATACAATTGACAAAGCACCACCCCAGACAACCACTATTTCTCCAATAGAATCGGGCGTGGAAATCAAAGAACCCATCTACGATATTGTACAAACTGTGGTACAAACTATTATTTCATCAGCTGATAAAGACCCCTCCCTGATGACTGAAACGTCAAAAATTGTTGTTGAAACGGTAGGCCCTGAAAAAGAAATAATAATTACTCCAGACGAAACGATAAAAATAACGGAGGTAGTAGCATCTACTACTTCTATACCAAAGGGAGAAGAAATCACACTTGAATCTCCTCAACAAGAAATAAACGTGGAAGAAACTCAAACCATTCCAGTTGCGTTAACGACTGAAATCAAGTCTGTCCCAGACATTGTAAAGACTGAAACCATAACTACTCAGACATCGATAACCACTGCGTCACCAGAACTGAAAGAACCGATTAGAACGGAAAATATAACAACCCAAACGTCAATAGTATCTACACCATCACCGGATGTTAAAGAAACCCAAGAGCTCGCAATACATATATCTGAAGGTGAAATACCTTCGCGCAAAGATGTCCCAGAACTGCATACACCTAGTGCACCACCATTCGAGGAAGTGTTCGAGGTGGTTCAACAAAATGGAGATATTAAATTTAGAGATACCAGTACACCGCGCATAAGTTCACAAACACAAGATTTTCTATTATCGGAACAGTTATATGAATCGCAAACACCTACTGAAATAGTGGAGGAGCCTGCTGAGTCGCCCAAAGGTAAGAAGAAGAGGAAGTTCTCTAAATCTAAAAAGGTGTCAGGTACACCTAGAACCCAAAGCCCTCTGCTACCAGGAGATGAAGAAGAACTAGCAGGTGAAGCGCCAAAGGGTTTTACTAGTTTGGAATTAGAAAAATCCCCAAAACCTTTGCCAGAAACAAAGGAAGACATTGAGAATAAATTTAGTACATTAGAATTGGAACCTGTATCTAGTGTACCCACTAATGCCGCCGGAAAGAAACATGAGACAGTTACTGTTGTGTTGGAGAAAACCACTGAAACCATTCCTGAAAGAAAAGAAATTATTTCATCGAAATTTCAATCTGTAGAATTGGAACCAGTTGCCCCAGCAGACGTAAAAGAAGTTCCCACTGAAATTGTACGAGTACAAGAAACCGATAAAGTTACGGTATTAACAACAGAGCCATCTGGAAACGTCGAAATGATTCTTTCTCTAGAAGAAAAACACCCTGTAGTTACAGTTGTCACCAAGAAAGACAGCGAGGCACTAGAAATAGCCACAGAAGCTTTGGAAACACTACCCAGTTCGAAAATATTAGATGAACCATCTGGGAAATTAGGAATCATTAATTTCTTGGAAAGCGAAAGAAAGATTGCGGAACTTGTTCCAATTGAAGAGAAAAAAGATATCCAAATCACAGTTCCTATAATCGAAGAAAAGAAATCACCTGATGAAGCATCGGAGAAACAGATTCCTTCAGAAACCGGCACTAAAGAACTAGACAAAAAACAACTAGACACTGAACCAGATTTTCAACCCGAGGTTTCAATTTTGCCTGGAACTGATGTGTCTCCAAAGGAAACATTACAGCAAGAAGTGGAAGAAATTCAATCATCAGAGGTACCCAAACCTTTAGATGTTGAGACAGTTGAGGTCCAGCCAGTACTCCCAGATTTAGCGAAAGAAATTCTGCAATCAGAAGGAACTGGAAGTGTAGAAGAAGAAAACATTCAGGTCCGACCAATCCTTCAAGATCTCGCAAAAGATATTCTACAATCAGAAGGAATTGAAAGTGTAACAACAGATAAAGTTGTTGGAAAAGTTGAGACCCCACCGGTCATTCCAGATCTAGTGGAAGAAATTCAGCAATTGGAGGGACCTGAGAGTTTAGAAACAGACAAAGTCGTTGAGAATGTTGAGGTCCAACCAGTCATTCCAGATGTCGTGGAAGAAATTCTACAATTGGAAGAACCGGAAAGTGTAGAACCAGAAAAAGTTGTTGAGGCAGTTGAAGCAAAACCAAAAGAACCATCCCAGGCAGTAGATATAGCTCTTTCCCTTGAGGAAAAATTAGCTGACTCCACAATAGCCACTCCCAAGCTATCCGTAGCCATGACATTTGAGGAAGACAAAGATAAAACTAAGCCTGCTGAAGTTTTATACAAGGATATTCACGTTCAGTTACCCACTATTACATCAGAAAAAATTGAAACGACTTCAGTGACCGTTTCCCCCATTATTCCAAAACTGGAAGGTGAGCGTGAGGAGCCGTCCACTCCCAGTGACATAGACCACGGGGGCCGGCGAAGTAAAAAGAAAAAGAAACATAAAGGACCCAGTAAGACCCCAACTCCCACCGAAGAAAAAGAACCAGAACCAGAGAAACCAGAATCGATTATATCTTCATTGGCTGAATCTACCGAAATATCCATTCCTGATGATTCAGTAGAGTCCGAAGAGACTCCTAAACCTACAGTTGAAGAATTCGAACCTGTTTCCGAATCAGAAGAAGAAACTTCCGGCAAAGGCAAAGACACAGGCTACGAAGCTGACAAGACAACAGTGGATGAGAGCTTGGCCGATGATGACGACCATGAGCATAAGAAGCGAAGAAAGAAGAAACGAAGGCAAAAGGTTAAAGTAAAGGAATCTGAAGAGTCCAACGTGCCAAAATCTGTATACGAATCATCCCCGATTGGTGATTCTGTTCCATTAACTGACGATGAACCTATTACGGCTGAAGTGATAAAATCTGAAGAAACGAAAAAGACTAAAAAGCGCAGAAGGGGTAAAAGGAAACAATCGGAAAGCGAACCAGAGATTGAATCTGAGACTACCATCTTCGAGGCCCAAGACGAAGAAATCACTTCTCTCAATGAATCATATCACACAATTTCGACTCCATCCGAACCTGGAACCGTAAAAATCATTGAAGAAAAAGTAGTGAGCAGACCGGTGAGCGAATCGCCTAAAGAAATAACCTCGAAAATCGTAACAACCGTTCCCGTCATAGAAGCCATTGTGACCGAGGAAACTGTTTCCCAAACCTCCCCAGATCTCTCAGCTCAATTTTTAATACAGGAAAGAGAAATTTCTGAGAAACCAATGGAAGAAGTATCAAGCCAGACATCTCCCGAAATACCTAAAGAGACGGCTGAAACGTCCATACAAACGGCAGAAGAGCCCAAAGTAGAAATTATAAAGCCAGATTTACAAGAGAGTTCTACCCAAATTGAATTAACTACAACAGAAATTGTCACTCAGACTACCCCAAAATCACAGTCCCCTGAAGAAAAAGTAGTCACTGAAACCACGGAAACATCTATACAAACGTCTTCCCCTGTGAAGGTTCAAATTACAGAAGAATCCGTGCAAACCATCAGCCCTGAAGCTGTTGAAATACCGACGAGCGAGTCAGAGATGCAAACAACAATTATAGAGAGTCAAGAAGAATACGTTCAAACAAAATCACCCGAACTTATTACCACCGAAACAGCGACTCAAGTTAAGCCAGACTTGTCTGAGTTTGCGCTACAGACATCTCCAGAACCATCCGCACCACAAGTAGAAGAATTACAAGAACCGTCTCGACCGATACAAGCCGAAACAACCGAGACCTTGACACAAACTAGTCCAGTAATCATTAAAGGAATCGAGGAAGTGATACTCACACCTACACCTACTCCTACTCCGACTCCGAGTTCTTCGGAACAATACGAAATTCACGTAGAGGCTTCCGTTACTGTACCTCCAGATGTATCGGAGTCTGTGAGCGACAAACCAATACCTGCCATGAGATCTAAAGATAAACCAGTTACAGAGACCATTGCTGCACCTCAAGTGACTTCTCCTGCTGAACCGGAAATAACTTCCATTGAAAGTTCAGTTATATCGACACCGACCATTTTAGAAAGTGATCAAAGTAAAGCGGAATATTTAGCCAAAGACATTTCAGAACCAGAATCATCTTTTGATGAATATGACGTACAAGTTACAGTCGATGGCATTCCCGTCGAAAAACATTCAGTACTTTCGACATTCATGGACGCTGAAAGGAATGGCGAACAGCCAGAGAAACCTAAACGAAAACGCCACAGGAAAAAGAAGCCGAAGGTAGACCGCGAGCAAAACATCGAGAAAGATCTTTTTGCTGAATTCCATAGGCAGATTACCGTTGATGAACAGTTAGATCCTAAAGACTTATATTCGGATGTTGCCAAGGGGCGGTCAAGATCTTCTTCGCCTGTTCGACCAGAGGAGTTAAGAAAGTCTGATGATTTAGAAAAAACTGAGGAACCTTATAATGTGGAAGATCAAAGTAAAGTAGAGGAACTACACTCTGAAAAATTCAAAATAAAAGTAGAATTGGAAGAGCAGATAGAACAAAAGGAATCAAAACAGGAAGAATCAAAGACATTATCAGAAGCTCCTAAAGATTCATTGGAACCAAAAGAACCTGAGAAAGATAAAACAGAATTTGAACAATCCAGAACGTCTGAAGAACCTCTGAAGGAAGCGAAAGAAGACTTAGAGAGAGATAAATCCTCTACAGAATCAAAGACTCCAAAACAGCCAGAAGAAATAAAACAATCTCAACTATCCATTGACGCTCAAGAAGCAGAAGTTGTATCTAAAGTTTTTACCGACATAGACAAAGAGCAAGTTAAGAAAATAGCAGGTAAGAAAAAGAAAACTAAGAAAGGCGTACCAGAAGCGGCGTCGCCCGAAGAACTAGCTACAACTGTAAATGTGTCAATAACGATACCACAAGAAACAATAGAAGGCAGCCCTGAAATAGAAATAATCTCAAAGGATGTCGTCACAGTAACAGCAGGGGACTCTACCCCTGTAGCCACATTTACTGTAGATTCAATCATGACAGAAATTGAACTTAAAGACCAAAGGCCCACTGTATCGCAAACCACCGATATTCGATTTACAGAGGAACCAAAAGTAGAGCAAACGATTCTACAGTCAGGTACAACATCCCCACCTGAAAGATCCTCAGTTATTTCGTCCACTGCAGAATTTTTGGGTGCAGAACAAATACCGCAGGAATCACCTTATACCAAATCAGAAGTTAAAGAGGAAACGGTATTGATAAACGATAAACCCATTACACTAACACAGACCTCGGAGGTTATTCAAGAACCAATTAAAGAACAGGTTTCTTTGGACTACATAGTAACTCAACCCGAGGAACAGAAACCGAAACAAGTACCAAGTAAATCAAAGGCTAAAAATAAACACGTAACCTCAGTTACCATAGAAGAGGTACAAGCGCCTACCATCGTAACAGATACTCCCTTGACGCCTGTTTCTGATGCCGAGCCCTTGTCTCCTCCAGATTACTCGACTACCGTTTGGCAGAAACCTACCCAAAAAGATATTTCCCAAATATTCATTCAAAGTGAAACGCAACAAGGTCCGATCTTGTTCAAGGAAGTTAACGTCAAATGGAACCAAGCTCAGGCTTTAGAACGATTTAAAAATCTACAGAACGCTAGAAAAACAACCCACCTAAGCGACGTTCTTTACCTGGCTACGTTGAATGAAATCGTTACAGACGAAACAGTCGAGCAACGCAACGACAACGTTCAGCAAAATCTGCTTGTCCTACAAGAAGCAGTTGAAAAGAGAGACGTGGTGGTTATCCAACAAACCATTATTACTACAGTGGAGACAATAACGACGTGGTTGGAAACAATCGAATACAGGATTTACGTAAACAGACAACAGACATCCGAAGGTCCGTCTAAAGCAAGAGTACAAGAGTTCAATGATTTGAAGCAAGAAATTGCTCACATCGAAGAGAAAGTGGAACAACTACAGTCAGTTATGCAGCAGGCTGATAATATATACAATGAAGATGATCGACAACGTATGAAGAGCTATATCGATTCCCTACAACAGCAAGTTAAGGTTATCGAAGAAGTCACAGATGAGAACGAACAGCTCGCTGCGGGTGACCTCAAACGATGGGAAGAATTCATAAATGGAGTTTCCGACGTTTCTCACTCTGTCCGGGAAATCAAACGGCAGCTCAGCGAACTTAAGGATTCGGACGCCTCCCCGCAAACCAAACTAAACGAACTAGAGAAATTGGAAAACAGCAACAGATGTCACATGTTGAAGACCGTGCAACTCACGGCGGCAGCTAAAGGGCTAATGCGCGACTTCCCCAGCAGGGAAATTCCTAGGGAAGTTTACATCAACAACGAATTGACAAAGCAACTGGAACAACAAATTACGTTAGAACGAGAGAAGGCGTTACAGTTCCTATCTCTTGCCGACGAATACGAACAAACCTTGAAAGAGTTTAGTCAAATAATCATTATTGCCGAGGCTCTCGTCGAAAGTCCCGTCTCTGTACGCAATTTGGAGCATCTCGAGGACGAAATGCAAAATCATCGCAAATTCTTCGTTAACTTGAGTCACTGCAGAGCAATTTTAGAGTCACTGGAAGAAAATCTTGATTCAGAGACGAGAATAATACATTCAGAATTACACCAAAACCTGTATGATCGTGCCAAGATAATTTTGGACAAGTCGACCGGAAGGTTCCAACTAATGTCGTTGGCGGCTTCTAGATGGACCGTTCTCGAACAAGGAACGAGAGAGGAGATGCGCTGGCTTCAAGTAGCACAGCAACGAGTTCCCGATTTGAACACCGTAACATCTTCCGACTATGACAGATACATAGATCTTTACCAATCGCTCGCTCTTGATATTGGTCATCACCACGCTAAGCTAACTCATCTGAATGGCGTGGCTCAAAAGTTGCAAGAGTTAGTGTACTGTTCAGGCTTAGAACAGGCCTATACCGAGTCCCTGGAAATTATACAGAAACTAGAAGAAGACGTGGAAAATAACTTGGAACGCCTCATGGAATTCCGGGACGCATGGTCGACTTACAACATACTAACTGATAGGGTGGAATACTGGCTAAGGGACGCTGAAATACAACTCAAAAAAATCGAGGTACCTTCCGGTCCTAGAGGACACTTTAGGCAATTTTGGGAGCTTAAAGCTCAATACGAAGTTCAAAATTCCGCCAGACAGAATGCCACCAATGCTCTGGAGAAGTCTCTACAAATAGTACCGATTTCTGATGAAATGCTACAAAGAAAATTCCACTCTGAGCTTACCGGTCAATGGAAGAAAGTCTCCAAGCGTATCGCTGACATTGAAGCATCCATAATAGACACCATATCCGCCCCGGATATACCAGTCAATGAGAAATTAATTCTTCTGGAGCAGGAACTGCAAGATTTGAAGATAGATCTCGATAATTTACAGGGAATAATAAAAACAGAGGAAGAACTAAGCCTGTACGTAGAGCGTTTACAAATAATGTCCACCAGACTTGAAACTATACAAAACGAGCTTGGACGGTTAGGACTACTATCAGCAGGCGAATCGGATAAAGTCGGTTCACTTCTCGCACTTTCAAAGCGATTAGAGATTGTAATAGCCGAAGAACTGGAAGGTGGAAACCTCTTGAAGGAGCGCCTGAAGGCCATACAAAAAGGACTAGACAGAGTAAGAAGAAAACACTCCGAATTGAGCAAGAACTTAGACCAGTGCGAGAGTGCCGAAAAATTAGGCAGCGATGCCGTTGAAAAAGCTGTAAGCGACTGTTATGAAGTCGGCGAAGAGTTGGTGACCCTTTGGCAGGACCTAATGAGTCTTCGCCAATTGTTACACACCCTACCGATGAGGCTGAGGGTTACCGTGTCGCCGGTCAAAGTGGAACGTGAAATTTCCCAGCTTCAAGATGACCATACGGCTTTGGAGAAGAGATGCGGACAGATCCTGGCTCTCCTTAGAAGTCGCTTGGCCCTCTGGCAGAGGTTCGAACGACAACTGGAGCTAGTTCAGCAAAGCGTCCAGGAGGCAGATTTCATGGTGGAACTTCTTACTGTGCAGGGAACTGTCGACTACGAGCGATTGAGGAAGGCGACAGAAAGATTAGAGGTGAGTTCTATCTTCTTATTATGTGCATTGAATTTAGGTAAAATGGGAAATTAAGAAAGTATATTTAAAGCCATATTTTTATGAAAAATATTTTAAGTATATTCAATTGTTTTGAACTAAGATCAAAGATAATGTAAACTTGCCAAGGCACTTAAAATATTAATGAAAAATTTAATGAGAAATAGGGAACATCGATTTGATTCTAAAAGATTCCCATATGTACTCTCTAGAGCCATTAGCTGCTAAAATTTTAAAGCGAAGCCAAATTCATTGACATGCTTTCTAAAGAAAGAAAAAAAATGGAAAACTCATAAAATTGTAATTGACACAGTGATACATGGATTAAGTTTGGAAGAGGAAAACTTTTTTATTTTTAAGTTTACGAAGGAAAGTCATTCTTTAGAAAAACGGTTGCTTTATAATAAGATGTACATAGACTGTGCTAAATATTTGCAAAACTGAGAAAAATTACAAAGAGCGAAGTACCTTTATTTGTAAAAATATTGAGAAATGGACACATTGTATATTGGAGATGAAAAACATTTCTTTTGTGGACAACGCCGGATTGTGTATTCTAGCAGATTCATATGATTAATTTTATATCCGAAAATGGTATCTTACGAAGACGTACCGAGCAAGATTGTTGCTCTTTGAACTTAGAGCTGGGTAAATAAAGAATACATTTACAGGGTCTGTCGAAGTGGGGGAAATGTAAATACCTCTATTTTAAATTAAAAATTTGCGCGTTTCTATTAGGGGCCTTGAATTTCACAAGTGTTAATTTTTAATGTTTTACTTTGCCAGTGCGAAAAATACAAATATTAGAATATTTATATAAATTTCTAATATTAGTCATGATAAATATGATATGTTTAATTGCACGAGTAATCAGAATATATACCGTTATAAAACTATGTACACTGCTAGATCTACAGTGGAATGTTACGGTAATTTTTATTTAAATGTCCTTAAAGCTATTTAAGCAAGGGTTTTTATTTTAAATAGTTAGAGTAAATAAAAAACCAAAGGTAGAGATACCATGTTGATAATCTCCTTATAGTACTGGCAAAATAATTTTCATTTACGTAAAAATATGTCTAGCTGAAACTTTACTGTCGTATAGGTAATAGCGTACACTGTGCGAACAAAAATTGTTTGAATGAACCATGTACTTGCCACACATAGGGGCGGGCATTGCGTTGTTGTACGTTTATTAGTAAATATCTCTTTAAATATTAATTTTTTTAAAAGTCAGTGGTGCTTTTGAGTAGATAATAAAATCATCCTTAATTTGGTTTTTGTTTATTTTTCTACAATATAAATTGACCGAGACATAGTGATTTGAATACACATATGATATTATTTAATTCATTATTTAAAAAAACTATCTTCATAAAAAAATTTTTTTTAAACTTTTTGTAGATTATTAAAATGCCTTCAATGTGCCTTTTTATTTGTTTTCTATACAATAAAAATTGTCCGTTTTGTGGCAAGAAACATCCAATTATGTTATACTAACTGAGATACAAAATAGTAAAAAATTGGTGAAAATAGTTTATAAATTGTAAAATCTAAAAATCTGGTTATTTAAAAAGCAAATTTAATTGTTCTAAAATTATTAATTATCTTTATTAGTGATTTAAAAAAATTTCTATCGCTTTTTTTATAAAAATTGCTAACTTGTTGAAAAATCATTATTTAAACAAATAAATGTTTAACTATTTTCATTAAATTTAAAAGCCACATATTTTAATTTTAAATTGAAGACAGTCAGGCCAAATTATGACAACAACAGTGGTTAAAATTGACATTTATGAAAATTATGTAAACATGGAACAATTTCCAATTTGCATAGTTTATTTTAAATGAGTCTTTAAATAATTTTTGGAAGAAATCAATAGCTTACTTTTAAATGTACTAAAATAACTGAGATATCACTGAATACTGACTTTGTTGGGAGCTTCTAATATAAAATAGAACATCAACTTTACCATTTTTAAAATAATTTTTCAAAATTTTTAAAAAACATTAATAAGGTTAAATTAAATCTAAGAGAATTTTCTACATTTCTCTGTCTCTTAAATTCCTTGTACATTAAAAGTCAAAGGAGATACACGCTTTAGAAGAGCATATTCCATACACCAATATCAATTATAATTAATTAATTAAATTATTTTTAATTTTATTAGCGATAAAAAAGTATTAATTAAATTTTTTACAAAAATTAATATTTAAAGAAACATTTACTAAAAAGCGAGCAAAAACGAGATGTTATTTTTTTAAATTCTTTGAGGATACTACCCTTACATTGAAAAATGTTATTTTGGACATCTACCAGATAACTTCCATAGACTTGATTTCCAATATTCAATGTGAAAAACAAGAAGTTACCTATTTTTCATTATATACTGTTTATTTAATTCTGACCACATTAGTACACCAATAAAGACAATCAGCGATATCATTCTTAAATTATATTTTTCTATCTGAAAGATATTACTGAGAGACCTCTTCGTACGAGGGTCTAGCTGTGACTATTATAATGTAGAATTTCTAGCCCTCCCTAGAACCACATCATCAGCAAAACCTTTGCATTATTTGAAAGTTAGAAATTATTAAAAAATAATGAAAATATATATTTTTTTTAATGGAAATGTGCTATTTCTTTTATTAATCAGAAATGGCGATTCATAAACTATAATGTTTCCCCCATTAATCATTTCTTAACGATATCCTTCGTAATAATAGAAGTATTTTTAAAAAGTAAACAAATTAAACAAGAAATAATTTTAATGGGTCTAACGTTACAACCATGAATAAATTACTAAGAATAACAAAACTATTTAAAACCTAAATTATAATAAACCATTATAAAGATTGTTCAAACTGTTCACCGTTATGATTAATACACAGAGTAGCGCGACTTATCGTTGCACACATTCTGTAATTGTTGAGGTGTTATTTGTGCAATTTCGTGTCGAACTCTTTCTTCCAGATCTTGCCTTGTGGTTGGAGCAGTCATGTAGACTCTATTTTTCAAATGCGCCCAAATAAAAAATCGAGTGGGATTAAGTCAGGCGACCTTGCAGGCCATCTGACTGGACCATGGGTCCCAATCCAACGATCTGGAAATAATTGATTTAAGTAATCCCTAACCCTAATAGCATTGTGTGGTCCAGCTCCGTCTTATTGGAAGTAAACCTCGTCAATATTGGTATTGGGAATTTGATTAATCTGTGGAACTATTACATTTTGGAGAAATTCTAGATATCTTGGTCTAGTCAGAGTTTCGTTAAAAATGATTGGACCTATGATATGGTCGCCCAGTACGCCTAACCAAACATTGAAGTCAAACCACTCCTGAAACCACCCCTGTCTCATAATGTGAGGATTATCAATTGCCCAATATCGAGTGTTGTTTCGAATAAATAACCCAAAGTTTGTAAATCTCGCTTCATCAGTTAACAAAATGTTTTTGATAAAATTCTCATTTCTTAATTGGCGTAACTGTAACCAATTACAAAAGGTCATTCTTCGTTGATAATCATTCTCATACAAAAATTGATGCAATTGATATTTTTAAGAACGATATCCTTGTTTCTTTAAAATTCTGGTAATTCATGTTCAATTTGTCTTATCGAAATGGTTGGGTCAACATGCACTAAAGCTAATACATTAACTTCCGTTTCTTCATCCACAATAAATCTTTCTTCAATTTCTACAGTACGTTCAGTTCTAAATTGTTGCTCCAACCGGGCGAAATAGTCTTTTGGAGGTTGTCTTCTTTCTGGATAACTCCGTCCATACAGACTTTGTGCTCTAGTTGCATTACGTCGAGTCTCTCCATAAATAATGATCATGTCAACTTTTTCATCTCTTGAATAATTTTCAGTCATTTTATAGGTATTAATTTTCTTGTTTATAACAACTTTAATACACTTGCTTCAGAAAATTAGTGAATAAGTCAAGACTAATTCAATTGTTGCGAATGTCTGTCATTTTCATGGCTATCTGCAATTTTGGATTTAAATGTAGATAGGTACCTTAAAAAAATGATTTGTTGGCGCTTATTTTTTTTAAATATTTCTATTATTACGAAGGATATCGTTAAGAAATGATTAATGGCGAAAAAATCATAGTTTATGAATCATTATTTTTGATTAATAAAAGAAATAGCACAGTTCCATTAAAAAACATTCCATAGGACCCCTACAGAAATGAAAATGGAATTCCGTTTTTTTGAAAAAAAAACTAAAAATACTGGTACCTATCAGTAATTCAAACAACTATTTTCTTCTTTACAGACAAGTCTACAACCTTACTAATAATTTCCATAGCCTACTTAGTAATTTTCTTACATCGCATTCATCTGACGCGGCCATTTGGAAAAAATTTAAAAAATGTTCGTATCTCACTTATTTTTTGGAATTTTTTACATCTGAAAAAACCGCTGCACTTAAAAATTTATGCTTAATGAGAAACCATAAAAAAAATATAGTCATTCCATTTAATAAAAAAAAGTTAATGCCACTTCCGGTTCAACCGGAAGTGATATTTTCATGTTAGTCTAAAAGTAGCTTATTATTGCCTAATTTATGTGTACCAAAAACTAAATTTTTAAATACAAAAACAACCAAAATATTGGGGGCGTACATTGACTCGTGGCCACCCGGTATACGAAGAATATATAATTTGTGTTTTTCATATTAAATAACATTCTTCCATGATTATGAAAGCAGAAATAAAAAATATTAGTCAGATATTATTCCTAATGTCTTTCCTGTCCCTATTTCAATATCTTGCTGATGCGCCCACAAGTTTTTCAGGCTTCTGCGGACTATGACAATACATAGGCTACAGGTAATAGATAATACCAACAACAAACTTTGCTAATATAGCAGATATAACCAACGTCAATCAGCAAAACGAGTTTGGCGTATAATCAATAATCACTTTTGCTAACATTTACGTAAAGATTATCTCGTACAAACAAATCCGCATCCTAATGAAACTGTACGACCACAGCCTACTAATAATAGATGAATTGATAGAAGACTCGAAGACTGTAAAGATCCAAGGGGTAAAAGTGCAATGGTAAACGACTTTTTCTATTAATTTCTTTGACATTAAAATTTGGGAAGTTTTGCTTAGCTTGGCGATAAGCGCTAATGAATAAATCACAGTTCAGTAGTTCACGGGAGCCTCAGCGGTGCGCGTCCGGGTATCGTTAACAGAAGTTAACACGGGTATCGCGTTCGCGTTGTTATTCAAAACAAGACCGTTCTCGGCTATTTAAATTGTTTAAAAACGACTGTCGTATCAGGCAGTGTTTATGAAATTGTGTGATGGTGGATTGAGTTTGTTTATTTTGTGAGTATAATGACAAAAATTTGTCATTTTATTGTTTTTTTGGAGAGGCGCATGATAAACATCGCATGTAATTTTTTTTTAACGGTCTGTGTTATTGTTTTTAAAATATGCTGAAACCTGAGACAGTGCGAAACAAAAACAAAATAAGTAGTAAATGCAAATAAAATCATTCATCAGAATGTTTGTTTTTTTAGCAATTTTTTAAATTTCATTATTTTTTGCAATTTATTGTAACTATTATTTTGTTTGCTTATTAGCGTAGTCATCTGTCGCGACAAGATAGGGGGTGTAGGAAAGTACTCAGGACTTGTCATCAAGTTTCAAAATTAACAGATAGATTTTTTTGAATCTGTTTACACGTTACTAATCTCACGCTCAATTGATAGCGTCTAGAAGTTCAAAAATATGGATTTTTTTTTTATTTTTGTGTACAGTTGAGTTCATTTGAAATATTTCAATGCAAGAAATGCATAAATGTTGCATTTCTTTTTTAAATGAAAGCAACAATGGCAAAAAAACATTTTTACGAAAAACAACAGCAGAATCGTGGACTATTTTCAGTAATTCTGAATAGCTACTGTGAAATTTTGCATGATAATTGGCTTAAATATTAAAGAAACGATTGTTCATTTAACTCAAATTTAGATCACATAAATAAAACTCAAAATGCCTATTAAAATTTACCTCAAAAACATTAAAAGTGAATAATACAGATTTATTTAATAATTTGCTAGGTAATCAATTAAGTTTTGAAAACAAATGCTATAGCTTTTGACGTATCGACGCCTAATATCTACAATAAAATCTAATGTTTTTGTTGCTGTTGATCGTTTCTAAAAGTGCTTACTAAAGAAGAAGAAATTGAAATTATTTTATTTCACAGCGAAAATAAAGCAAATAGGCCCAATAATTTTTCAATATGACGATGATATGTATGATGTTGGAAGGAGAAGGAAGACATGCCGAAATGTAGTATTTAACTTCAGAGACTATAGATGGCAAACATGGTTTGAAGTTTTTAAGTAAATCTATATTATTCACTTTTAAGGCATTTGAAGTAGGTAAATCGAAACTCAAAATTCCTGTCAAGGTATTTTGAGTTTTATTTATGTGACCTAAATTTGATTCAAACGAACAATCGTTTCTTTAATATTTAAGTCGATTATCAAGCAAGATTTCACAGCAAGGGTTAAGAATTACTGAAAACAGTCCACGATTATCCTGTTATCTTTTGTAAAAAATGTTTTTTTGCCATTGTTAAACATTTACTTATTTTTGCATTGAAATATTATTTAGATTCTTAATGTAATGACAAACAACTTTTCCTTATGTGACTTTTCCATATTTTGTTAAATAAGAGCATTTCAAGCCATTTTAGAGTGTCATAGTTGATGTCATGACATATTTTTGGCACTTTTGTGGTTATTAATCATGCTTGAAACTAATGCTGAAACCCGTTAAAAGAAAACAATTGAATAAAAAAGTTTTCAATATGGTGCAGACTTTTTGGCGGACACTATATATATATTTTCAAAAATTTGTTTTTCCAAAACAACATTATCTTGGATTAGTTTCGTACTGTGATACACTATATTACATAAGCCGCTTTATAATAATAAATCTGACTAGAACAATAGGGCAGGTGGATTGTGTTGTACAAAAAAGGCAAAAATGTTTGGCAAAAAAAGAAAATATGTACACAACTGTTAACATCGTTCGTTTTATTCTAGTTTACTGATGTATCGTGAACGTTTGCCATAATCGCTAGGTCTGTTATCTACTACACAAATAACTTTAAAGTTAGCGATTGCGTTATAAAGTAAATTTAAATGTTTCCAGATAATTAAAAAAATTGTTTTGAAATTTGTCTGAATCTCAAGAACTGAGAACTTTGAAGTCGATTCTGGCATTGTATAAAATAAGTATTAAAATAACTAGAACTGAATCCTAAGCTGGTGATAATAGGAAAATATACTAGGTATCTGTTAATGTTAGATGGTGATACAGGATAGTGATACAATATATACAAACTTTAAATCAACATACCTATACGTACATGTCGAACAAAAATATTCTAGTCAAATTAACCAATAATTGAAAGTGCAAGAAATTGTATGCCCATATATCCCCTATAACTGTTATTAGATTATAAATTTCGACTCCTCCCCAATCAGGCAAATTTAAAATGTATGCGTTGAGCCTCAGTGCTGCTTATTTAATACAATGAACAACTTTACTTGAACTTTCCCTAGCTTAACAAATAATGTCGCCAAAATGTTCCAAAGAGTTTTAAAGTTGCAGACATATATAAAGATGCGCCGACACATATATTTTCTATATGAAAGCAATCAAAACTTTGTATCTGTAATATACTGCCCTATTATCGCTGAACACTTTTGACGATCATGCTATGACCTGCATTGGTCTTCTCCTACGGATTCATATATATCTTACATTCTATCCTTTTATGCAAATTTTGAAAATCACTCTGTTTGATATATTTAATATCTGATGCATGTTCCTCTGTGCATTTTTTTATAAACATTTTGAAAGACTATATAATATCGGATATAGTTAACATCTGATGCATATTTCCCTTATTCCTCTCAATGATTTTTCAAACTCGCATTTGTCATAATTAGTCAAACAATTATTATAAATTTAAATTTAGCACTTTATTTTTCATTTTTTTCTCCTTCCTTATGTAATTCCTCACCGTCAACATAATATGCTGCTCTTTATCACTAATCACCTGATTTTCACGTTATAATCTTTATTGGTCTTAACCTCTCTCGTGTCAGATACTTACTGAATATATAACCTACAAACCTCACTGTTTATCTTGCTGCTTGCATAAGAATACCAATATCGTACAGTACCTATTGCAAGGAAATATCGCAAAAGGGTTTCAAGTTATCAACACTACATGCAGACTAACAGACAGACACCAAACACAGTGTCTAGTTTCACATTAATTAACAAGCATGTACGTATACGAACTTTTAATAGTAGAATATGTGCCTATATTTCAACACTTTATTTTAGATATACTTTTTGCTTTTGTCAACACATATGCATGAAGTAATGCGTTTGATAAAGAAATTACTGTTTAGATACCTTGACTTACATTGGCTAACAATGGTGTGTAGAAAATCTTCAAATCTGGAAAACTAACACAAGTATTGTCACTTTCACAACGTACCAAATATTTGATGATTAAACCCAGTCTGGCCACATATTCCTAGATCTGCACAAAATAGGAAGATTTTTGTCACTAAAACATAATCGATCGACATTTTTGACACAAATGACAAAATAAATTAGTCAAATGTGCATTTAAAAGTACTCATTTTACTTATTGTTTATAGAATATCATAATGTGGTGTTAAATTTTTGTGTGGCGTCGTCTTTCTATGAAAACCTATTTTGTTGCATGGTTTTTTTCAAGTCGACGTTTACAATCTTATAGAAGTTCTACGGTTGATGAGATATTGTTTCGTCGGATATATGCATAGGCATTTTTCTTGCAGTTTCAATTATTGGATAATTTGATTTCTATAAGTATTAAGTATCTTTGTCCGATATGTACGTATAGGTATGTTGATTTAATGTTTGTATATTTATATCATTATCGCTTATTACCATCAGCATTAACAGACACCTAGTATATTTTTCTACTGTCTCCTGCTTAGTATTCAGTTCTAGTTATTTTAATACCTATTTTATACAATGTCTGAATCGACTTCAAAGTTCCCAGTTCTTGAGGTCTCATTAAGATTCAGACAAATTTCAAAACAAATTTTTTAATTATCTGGAAACATTTAAATTTACTGTATGACGCAATCGCTAACTTTAAAGTTATTTGTGTAGTACTTAGATAACAGACCTAGCAATTATGGTAAACGTTAACGATACATCAATAAACTAGAATATAACGAATTATGTTAACAGTTGTATACGTATGCTCTTTTTTGCAAAATATTAACATTTGCTTTTCTTGTACATCAGAATCGACTTTTCCTACTGTTTCTAAATGCGATGTTATGAAATTCGGGATCCTGCTTAGGACCGTGGGGAGGGAGACGCCATCTTGTTAAAATGGCGTCCGGACAAAATAAGTGTTATTCGCAATATATCATTTCCAGTCGGTACTACGATCAAAATAAGTATTACCAATATTATAAGACGGCTTAATACCTTTGGGTGAGTTTATATAGAAGGTATATAGAATAAATACATTGAAACGAAAAATATTAAAAAGAAAAAATTCGGACATATCGATTTATACATATTTTAGTGTCAAATTAAAATTTTAATTTTTTTGTGACATATTTTTTCAATTATAATCTCTTGTCGAGAAAACAAAAATGTCAAACATTGGAAAAAACAAATCTTATTGATGCTTAAAAGTAGTTGAAATTCCTGGTTGATAACTAAAAATAGAAACAAAATAAATCGAGTGTCAGAGGATTTTTAAACGCAATTCCTTTCAATCTTAACGAACCTCCTAGGTTTTGAGGCTCGCTGTATTTTAGTCCCAAGTTCAAAGACGGTATATTAAAAGAAGTATTTTACTTTCTTAATACCTGTAGGTACGCAACTCGTCTTGTACTTTTTTCATAAAAACATTCTTGCCATGACCAATAAATTTATTCACATCGATATTATTTAGTCACCACATAACGTGAGAAATTAGAAAAATGATTAATCCAAACATTGGCGGTATGTCTTCTATTACAAATACGAATTCCTTAAAGTCTGGTGTTTTAAATTTAGAAAATTATATACACACAACAGAGAGTATTTATGTTCTAAATTGTACTGCATAAGTATTTCCTCTAAACAGGAATATCTTTACTTCATCACTAAAATGAGTGAAAAAGATAGTGTGTCCACGGATCGAGTTCCACCATTACTATTTCCCAAAATTCATGTACAGGGTACTAAATATTTGCAGGAATGTGAAAACTACAAAGAGTGAAATGACTTCATTTGTGAATATTTTGAAGAAAGATTCTAAAACATGTTACGAATAAAAGGTTTAGTTAATTATGAAATAATTATTTCCATTACACTGTCTAAATTGTTATCAAATACGATTGCGTAGATCTTTTGTTATTCCATAAGTTAAAATCCACAGATCGAGGCTATCAGGTGGTCAAGAAACTGGAAGATGAAATTTTCTTTCTTAACATTTTACTTTTCTAGTGCAGTTAATGAAGCAAAAAAAGTGCCTTGAGTTCAGAAAACTTTCTAACAGATTGAAATCGAATGAAACCTTTTTTATTACATTTTTTATGCCAAAAATACATATATCTATATTATTAGGGGACCAGCTTTTACCCTGAGAATTAGGGAAATTGAAAGTTTCGTAAAATACTAATTTTTCATAAATTATTTTTTCTTCTTTTTTTAAAAACTTAAAAATGCGTCTAAACTGAATTGGAAGGTTCCCTTTAAGTATTTAAGGGCCGGGGTCGCTGAATGTGAATCCAATGTCAAAATAATTTCTTTCAAAATAGCGGATCGAATATGGCGAATATAGGATTAGGCTTAAAATGATAAAAGATGTAAAAATCAAGGTATTCAGACCAAATTCTGTACTCGGGGGGTTTTGGGGTCGCCGATACAAATTTGTTGACTAAACTTGAAAATTCAAGATGGCGGATATATTGCAGACATAAAATATATAACATAATGGTCGTATACTGAGCCTTTAGGGGGGGGGTCCTAATTTGTTGGAAATGGTTGATAGTAATCAGAAGTTGAGTACTCTACCATTTCACCTCATGTATCTAGCCCTTGGGGAGATAAATACCTGAAACCTGGAGCGGAAACGTGCACATACCACAATGACACGCTATGTATTAATGGTCACATATTGGGCTAGGTCAATTTGTGGGGGGTCCAAAACTGTTGGAAGTTGTTTCGGATACTTTGAATTTAAGTGCGTAATTATTTTCACTCAGATACGTACCTTCTATAGGGAGGGGTAATCAAAATTTGGACCGAAAATTGCCCTTTTTCAAAAAAGGCGCCTTTCTTAATAACCTCGCATTGGGCCCAGTCGAATTTCAGGGGGTCTAAAATGGTTGGATGACGTTCGTACTTGATTGCTCAGTTTGATCAGTTTCAGATAGTTTGCCCCCGGGTACCAATCGTCTATGGAGTGTAAATCAAAAATATATAGCAGAAAAGCTTATTTTTCGCTATGAGATTTCTACATAATGGTCGCTTATTGGGCCTGATCAACTTCTGGGGGTGCAAATCCATTGGAAGTTGTTTTAAATTAATAATACTTGATTGCTTGACAGGTTTCTACCTCATGGCATTAAAAATATGTATGAAATGCTTCATTGACTGCACTATTCCTTGTACAAATAAAAAATTTCCCTCTTCCAAAATCAATCCGTAGATACATTGTAGATACATCAAACAAAATAAATACTTGCTGAACTATCTACGATAAGACATTGTCTGTTTTTTACTTTTTATTTGGTATTTTATCACTTGTACAAACATTTTCAAAAATGTAATGAAATAATTCAGTTCTGCGCCAAATAAATCAGACAGTGGTTGATTTTTTAATAGCTTTAACTACTACAAATGTTTTTTGTGTTTGGGGAAGATTTAACAATTATATTTGAGATTCTTCCGAAATTAAAAAATAAATAAATAAATAGACCTTACATTTTATCTAGAATAAAATCAAATTACCAAATACAGATGGCACATTGTTCCGTAATTTTTACTTGCAAATTGTGTTTGGTTAAAAATTAGTCATTTTTATTTTTGTTTTTGGGTATCGTTATCATCAACAGAACCAATTAAGAATGTTTTACAATTTTATGTAGGCTACTTAGTGAAAACAAACATAATACCGGAATAATGGCATTTTAAAGAGATTAGCCTAGTGAGATAATTACTTACCTACTTCAAAGGTATTTATTTATATATTTATAGAACTTCTTTGATATCAACGTTACGAGAATATTAGAATTAGAACATCCCTGTTTAATAAACGAGATATAAAATTATTTGGACTATAAAATATGAAAATTACACCAAATTGCATCAAAACTGTTAAACGTCGTTTACGTCTAAAATACTACAATAGTGTAGAAAAATATTATAAATAAACATTTTCTTTGACGATGGTTAATAATGAACCGAAAAGTAAGAAAATATAAAAACATATTTAAGCTGACCGAGAAATCCCAAGATATACACAAAGTACAATACAATACAATAACCAACCAACAATATTCATAGCCCAGGATCCAAATTCTCTGTTTTCCGCTTTCTCTGGATTATAATCGCCTTAAAGCAAATATTTTATCAAATAATATTTTTCAGATTTGATAAATTTCGGAACAAAGTGCAACACACTTTTCTAAATGACACTGCCATCAGTTCCGTTAACAGTATAATAGGTTATTGGTATAATAAACAATACAAATATGTAAATCGTTTGTGCATATTGAGCTGCAGGTATTATCATATTCGGTTGAATATTAATTACTTTTTATGGGTAGAAGAACCATTAACCTAATCATAATGAGCTCTTTTTCTTTCCTTCTTCAATTCTTTGGGAATTTCACTGCCACATGTATGTTTTCTTTCTAAGCGGTACTAGGGGAATCTACAAAATATATCACAATTAACCAGTATGTTACTGGTAAAAAACCTCTACGCCCGTGACGTTTACGTCAAAGGATCAGTTAAAGGTTGGTTTTGATAAATAAACAACACAAATAAGTATAAAAACTTGAAATTAAATATTTCGCCGACGTTTCGGAAATCTAATCTGTTTCCTTTCTCAAGGCTTTTTTTGAAAAATCTTTTTTGCTGTGTATGACAAATACACAGCTCTAAGAATGTTTGTTATATTCAATATCCATAGATACTTACTATTTACATAGAACTGTTGATATAGTTAACAGTTTTTTAGTTTCTATACAATGTTAAGTTTGTGAAGTTCTTCTTTTAACATTGGCAGCCAAGTTGTACAGACATCTACGGAACAATTCGACACGCAATTATCCTCATTCAATAATATTATCGCGGATTCTTTTATTTTTCTTTTTTTGCTATCTGCCTCTTTTGTTAAAATTTTTGCCGAGTCCCAGTTTATTCTATGTCCATTCTCCCACGCGTGTTCGCAGATCTTGGACCTCTGAATTTCATTTTTTCTGATATAATTTTGATGTTCGCCCAATCTTACACTAAAAGGTCTGGATGACTCACCCACGTATTGTTTGTTGCACTCACACGGAATACTATAAATATTTAAATTTCAACTCAAATCAGTCGATGCACGTTAAGAGGGGTGTTGTAAAATGTTTGTATGATAGGGCCAAAATCATTTCTTCTAATGATGAGATACTAAACAATGAGAAGCGGTTTATAAAGGAAGTTCTTATTAATAACCAATACCCTGGGGGTTTTGTCGATAAAACCTTCATAAATATTGAAAATAGCAATCAGGTACGACAAAAACCTGAAAAACGTTACACAGCGTTAATTCCTTATGTATGCGGATTATCCGAAAAGTTGCGCCGCATCGGTGATAGATTTGATATTAGGACGGTATTTCAAACAAGCAACACTTTAAGATCTATTCTGACAAAGACGAAACCAACAAACCACGAGCAAAATTCAAAAAACTGCATTTATAGTATTCCGTGTGAGTGCAACAAACAATACGTGGGTGAGTCATCCAGACCTTTTAGTGTAAGATTGGGCGAACATCAAAATTATATCAGAAAAAATGAAATTCAGAGGTCCAAGATCTGCGAACACGCGTGGGAGAATGGACATAGAATAAACTGGGACTCGGCAAAAATTTTAACAAAAGAGGCAGATAGCAAAAAAAGAAAAATAAAAGAATCCGCGATAATATTATTGAATGAGGATAATTGCGTGTCGAATTGTTCCGTAGATGTCTGTACAACTTGGCTGCCAATGTTAAAAGAAGAACTTCACAAACTTAACATTGTATAGAAACTAAAAAACTGTTAACTATATCAACAGTTCTATGTAAATAGTAAGTATCTATGGATATTGAATATAACAAACATTCTTAGAGCTGTGTATTTGTCATACACAGCAAAAAAGATTTTTCAAAAAAAGCCTTGAGAAAGGAAACAGATTAGATTTCCGAAACGTCGGCGAAATATTTAATTTCAAGTTTTTATACTTATTTGTGTTGTTTATTTATCAAAACCAACCTTTAACTGATCCTTTGACGTAAACGTCACGGGCGTAGAGGTTTTTTACCAGTAACATACTGGTTAATTGTGATATATTTTGTAGATTCCCCTAGTACCGCTTAGAAAGAAAACATACATGTGGCAGTGAAATTCCCAAAGAATTGAAGAAGGAAAGAAATTAAGATAATGCCACAAATAACATTTAGACTATAATGAGCTCTATATAAACAAATAAATATTTTGATATGTCTAAGTAATTCTTATTTTTAACCAACTTTTAATTATGTAAATATTAAATGCAGTAAAAATTAACAATAAGATTTTCAGAACGAGGCATTATTCATATTTTACTGCCACCATATAAAATACTGATAACTGTACGTCGAGAGTGCTGTTTCCTGTCTATAATGGCGTATAAAATGACGAGTTGTTAATATGATTATTTCGACCAGTCTTTGTTAAAATATTAAATGTGGACAAGGGTGTAACTCTTTTATTTTTTGGCCGATTTGAATAATTTTCTTTTAAAAACGTACCTAGTGGTAAAAATAAATTTTGTTTTACATTGAACTACATGGCTTCCTGCGATGCATTCTTTATCACCAAAAACAAGTAAATCATATTTTTAGCGATTTATTTCGACAGTTATAATACCGATTTTCGACGCAAAAAACGCGTTGCAGGAATAGGGAAGTCTGCCTGAGATTTTTCCCAAAAATTTTCAATACCATTTGAGTTAGCCACAAAAATTATGCTGAACAAGATTTTCTTATGAAAAATTTTCCTAAACCGCGAGCTTCATGGTAAAATAATTATTTAAATTTTTTTTTTTTTTTCGTTTTTATTTAATAAAATGAAAACTGTTTGACGGATCCGAAAAAATCTTGATTTCAATCAATCGAGAGATATTTTCAATACGCATCGTTTGGCGCCAGGCACAACTCATTTTGTCAACCCGTTCATTTGTTAATAGACAAAATAAACTTCTTAATTAACAAATTGATTACTCCGAAACTAATGAGGTTAGGAAATTGTTTTTTCCAAAGTACATACCTTTTGTACCAAAGAATATACCATATTTTTTTGGCCCGATATCTTCAACACCTTTTGATTGTTAAAACAATTGGCAAAATTTGTTAATTAGCAAATAACTTTTTTCGAAAGTTTGATCGACCTCAAACCAACTTTAAACGATAAATATTGATGTCGGGCATAACCCCCATAGAAGTCACGTGCACGAATGCAACTGTTTGCTTTTGTTTATTTAAAGTTTAAATTAATTTTGCAAATTAACCAATGGAATATCTCGACTCTGGGTAAGCGTATCGAAATGAGGTTTTGTGCATATGAAAGTGCTTGGAAAAAGGAAAATTTTAAGACCAGAAAGAACTTGATCGAATAACCGAAACCGGAAATAGAAGAGATATATGAGAGGCTCTAATTTGTTTATTAACAACTTTTTGGACTCGAGGTTTGGTGCAAATGAAAGCTAACAAATTTTTCCATCAACCACAAAAAAATATTCAATCCCTGAAGAGTTATACGCGTTTTTGACTCTAAAAAAATCTCTCCCGCAAGGTGAAAATAGTAAGATTTGACGCGCAATGGGGTGGCGGGTTTGATCCTCAATGTGGGCAATTTTTTTTTTTCATCAAATTTGCTTTTTCTCATGCAACCAAGTATTTTTTATGATAACAAATGGTTTTACTTTCTGTGAAATTTTTAAAAACGTAAATAATTTTTGTTGCAATTTTCATTAAATAAATGGCTATCTTGCAACAAACATATGATTGTTCTTGTCCAACGAGGGTTTGTCGGTAGTTTTTGTTTTTTTTCATTACTTTTTGTGAAAGAGAAGGTCTGTTTTATTTTATTTGAGGGGGTGCCTGTCGAAAAAAGACCAAAAATAAAATAACAATGCCATTAAAATAGTTAAATCTTTTGATTATATCTCATGTATAAATAACAAGGTGTGTGTTTTTTTCATGAGACGTGAACTTTTTTTCATTATAAAAAAAAAGTGAAAAATAAATTTGTTTCCTTTTTATTTTTGGTCTTTTTTCGACAGGCACCCCTCTCAAATAAAGTAAAACAAGCCCTCTCTTTCCCAAAAGTAGTAAAAAAAAAACAAAAATTACCGACCAACCCTCGTTGGACCAGACCAATGTTCCGATAAAACTTGTTAATAAGACTGTTTTGAAGGATGCAGAAGAAAAGTATGATTTGTTAGTTTTTGGTGACAAAAGAAGCGCTTCGCAGGAAGTCGTGTATTTAAACGTAAAACAAAATTAGTGGCACCTACAAATAGAATTTTTACCGCGATGTATTTTAAAAAGTAATATTCAAATCGTTCAAAAAATAAAGTAGGAATAGGAAATAACTATTTCTCCACTTAACTTATTTAAGCGGGACACCCTATATAATCCTTCCTTATACTATCTTAGTGTGGCATTTACCACTATCAGTATCAGAAAAATCACACAACATCCTGAAAATGGCTCATAGTGGTTTTGATACAGACATTACCTCACCAACATCCTCTTCCGCTCCTTATAGTAATTATTTTATATTATTCCATTTCATTTTGTTAAATTACGACTAATAATAGTAAGTGATACTTGGCATACAAACTTACATCATTATTTCCTTGGAAGTTAACAAATTTTTTGCAATTGTTTTACTTTTTATATACAGATTCTTTCTTAATTTTCCATTTTAAGAAATCATTGTTACAACATTAAATGTATAATAATGATTAAAGAGTTTTATCGACATCAAATTATTTAATACGAAAAGTAAAAATATTCTAACCAGGTGTTCTGGGGAAAATAACTTATTGTGAAAAAATTGCGACTGCTGGATTAGCAAAAATGAAGGAAGGAACACTGATTTGCTTACTTTTCAAAACGCAGAGATAAAAATTGTAGGAGATCAGAACTAGCATATTTAAAATATTTTTTAAATTTACAGGGTGTTTCACATAGAGGGGGAGGAGGGGGCTAATTAATACTTGGACTTTTTAAATCAAGCACCCTAAAATTTATTTATTTATATTTGACTCTTAAATTTCTATCCAGGCATATGTCATTTTTAGATTTACACAGCGGCGTTGTCACGTTAGTCCACTTTTCCGATAAAAATGCATTTGCAGAGGAAGGAATAAAATCTGCAAGTAACGTATTTTCATAAATTTGGCCCTTATTTCACTTAGTCAAGGCCACGTACTAAGTTTCAGGCTTCTCAAAGTCGAATTTAATTTTACAGGCCATTCTCCACGAGAATCCTTTTTTTTGTTCATTTTGAAACCTTAATTTTTTAATAAAATACATAGGATGTTCTTTTTGAAAGAATTGATTTACGACATGTTAAAAGTGTAAAAATCAGAATAATGGTGAAGAACACCCTGTATAATTATGTTCCACTTTGAAAGGTCTAAAAAGTAGTGTAGGAGCTTGACTGTTTGGCGTTCTATTTTAAAATTCAAGTATTAACTTATCACCGCTATGTAAAACACCCTGTAGATTGAAACATAATTTTAGAACTTGCCATTTTTGATCTTTATAATTTTTATCTGAGACATTGTTTGAAAATTCAAACAGTTGAGTAGATACTGACTTTTATTGGTACATGACCTTACTCCATTATTTCTTTGTTAGAGAATTTTCTGCACGTTTCCTACTTTTTATATTTTATATCCGAGTTTACTCTTTCTTAATTTTCCATTTTAAAGAATCATTGCTACAACATATTAACTAAGATATAATAATGTTAAACTAATTTCAACCAGATGTAGGTTGTCAAAGAAATTCATAGTATAATTTTGACATTTAAGTAGATTTTAATTTTCTTTAATGAATAGATAGACTTTTTGTTCTCATTTTTAACTTACTCTTCATAGTCGTAAGGGGCTATGTGAATACTAGTGCTACAATGAGAATTGTAACAATACATTCACCAGAATTTTTTCTTGATTTTTTCTCATCACTTTCTGTTCCTTCCCCCTTTTTGGGGGAAAATGCGCATTTTTTCGAAAATTTCGCAAGAGTACAATGTTGTTATCTGACAAGTCTATGTATTGTGACTACTAAATTATTGTGAAAAAATTAACACCAAAAGCAATGTATCAACTCAAATTTGTATTATTGATCCAAAAAGTGAGAGAGAAATGTGCATTATCAGCAGCAAAAACGACCGGTAAGATCGTTAATTGCATCAACACCATTCCTTGATTCTTTCTCAGCGCATTTTCTCTTCCAGAGCGTATCCGGAGATTTGGTATCCCGCGAGAACTTGGTATCCGAACTGAAGAACGCCGCCAAACCATTGGCCGACAGCTGCTCCCCAGAGGTGTCCGCCCGCGTCGAGGCAGCCGTTAACGAGGCGGTTACGGCATACTCCACCACGTGCAATAACCTGAAGGACCTGTGCACTAAGTATCAGCACGCTGCGGATCTCTGGAAGCAGTACAAGGAGGCCACGGACTTGGTGCGCGAATGGATTGAGAATCCCATGGAGTCCGTCGACAACTTGGAGCCCGAGGAGGCCATCGAGAAAGTCAAGGTAGGATTATTTGTATTTTTTGTTAAATGTGTACTAAATTAATATCTGATTTATTAAACCCTAGATATTTTAGTTACTAGAACAATTTCTGTAACTGGGATTTATAATTCATGTATGTAAAATTGCAGTTAAGTTTTAATATTGCAGATATTTAATTTTGGCGGCACGATCTTCAATATTATGTTGTCAGTATATATTTTAGACCTCTCTTGGTTCTATACATTTTTCTACAGAAATATTATATTGTGTGGTATTATTAATTCCACAGTTTATTTGAAAAAGAAACTTTCAAAGTACTTTTAGTTAGGGAGATGGTGGCAGAAATTTTTAAATGATTTGTTCGTTGGGCAGAAGTTAAAAAGTGAGAAAATCTAACAATAAAAAAATTAAATACCATTTCCAATTACGGCATACCTTCGTTTTACAAATCCCGTATTAGACACTACTTATTAAATCACGTGTAAAACGTAAATAAAGAGGATACAATCATTTAAACGCGATTTAAACCACTAATGAAATCGTCACCGCCAATCATAAAAACTGCTACTTATGCTTAAGTAAAGCGTAATATTCAACACTCTGTATGTTTTTATAATTTTCTTAGAATAAAATATTTATTTTTTTATGGTAATTCGTAGTAAAAACAGACAGTCCTTGAACGAATTAAATCATGAAGAGCCTTATTTAATTTTCAAAAACATAGAAGAATTATTGGCATAATATGAAAATTAGTGGTTAATCATGAACTTTAACTCAAAAACCACATTCCAAAAGTATTACTAAAACATTAATGATCAGTATTACCTGATACATACTTCTAGGATGTGCCACGACTGCTTTTATTATAGAGTGGTGGTGGAAAAATTGGTTTCATGATTTTTTTCTAAGGAATCCAATCTATATAGGGTGATCTACAAATAATGTGCCAAATTTCGAGGATTAGCTTCATTATCAAAAAGTTAAGTTTTCTAATTAAGCAAAATGCATTACCAGGGAGGAATAATCGTTTAAATTTTAGAATGGTAGAATTATAGTTAAGTAAAAGAGCATTCAAAATTAATTAAGTACTATCTACTGTATACAGAACTCTAAAAACCCGTTGCTGGCAACTTCGGGTTGTTTGTTTTTATTTTATTTATCTAATTTTGGGTGTTGTTAAAATGAATGCAGGATAAGTGAGATAAATACAGGAACCACTAATTTTCGATGCAACTGACTTTTTTGTAATATAAACAAAAATATTATTACTAGATATTAAATCCATTGTTTCCTGTTCCTTCGTGTTTGTTCCACTTTTAAGACGAACATACATTATCAGAGTGTCCCGCTCAAAGTTGTTTGTACTTGGATTTTAATTAAAACTTGATATCAAGCCGTTTTAAGGGATACTAATAGTCCAGTCGTTAAACTAAAAAATACACCAGAAGCTCGCAAAAAATGTTATCTGAGATTTTCCTTCCGTAACTGTTAGTGCGAGGATTAAACATCACAAAACCACAAAAATCAGTTCTGGGGTGCCGCGCAAACCCACAAAAAAACCACCCATTCGGTGAAAAAAGTCTTATTTTACTGATAACTCGTTAACCGTTGAAGATATAAAAAAATTGCTCATCGTAAAAAAGAAAGCTTGACTAATTGCCTAAAAAAAGTCATGTTGTAGTTTTCTTGTATATGCCATGGTTTTCGAAAAAATCGATATTGACAAAAATTGCAAAATTTGTATTTTTAATGCGCGCGAATTTTCGTTTATTTGAAATTGAATTGCTCGAAAACCAAACAAGCTGGGAAGAAAAATCAAAATGGGTTTTAAAGGGGATATAAAATACTCTCTTGTGTTGCCATTTTGAGGGCTATTGATATTTATTAGTATATAGAAATAACAATGTAATATAGTTATCTCTTGATTTTTGTACATCTAACTATTTACAGAGTTTTTTAACTATTAAATGATTAGAAACAATAGTTATGTGATATATAAACTTAAAACAATTTTTTTGAGCTAAATTTTCAAGATGTTTGGGTCTTTTTTGTATTTTTAGGAAACAATAAAAAATTGGCCAAAATTTGGCTAACTTCAACATGCTGGTAAATTTGTAAATGTGAATATTTTTATTCCTAACTTTTTCTGCATTGAAGTACTACCTTGAACTAAAAGATAACGCATTTATAACTTAAATTAAAGTCAGTTATTTTTTATGGGCCTGTGAATAGTTAAAAGTGCAAAAAATCAAGAGGTAACTATATTGTATTGATATCAATAGCCATCAAAAATGGAAACACAAAAGAGTATTTTATATCCCCTTTAAAACCCATTTTGATTTTTCTTCCTAGCATATTTGGTTTTCGAGCAATTCAATTTTTTCCATATACAAGAAAATAACAAGAGGACTTTTTCTATGCAATTAGTCAAGCTTTCTTTTTTATGATGAACAGTTTTTTTATATCTCCAAAGGTTAATGAGTTATTAGTAAAATAAGGCTTTTTTTCAGAAGGGGTAGTTTTTTGGGAGGGTTGCGCGGTACCCTCAGAACAGATTTTTGTGGTTTTGTGATGTATAGTCCCTCCACAAACAGTTACTGAAGGAAAATCTCAGATAACATGTGTTGTTATGGAAATCTCTATAATATTGGACTATAATGAGATATATGTATTTAGTTTTTGTGAAAAAATCGCTTAAATGATTGTGCTTTTTGCTGATAAAAAATGCATCGTAGGAGGTCATAGAGTTTAATCTAAAATAAAATTATTATTATTATTTGTTTTAATCTAATTTTTTGGCCTTACGAATTTTGCGTTTTGGCCACGAAAATATTTTTTTATATTTACATAGTATCGACGCATACATATGTGCGCTACAACTGAAAATAGTTTAAGATAGCTATATGAGCCCAGATGCACACGCACACATGCGCATGATAAAATTATTATCGCGTGCAATTTTATGGCCTTATACAATGTGTCTCACTTAAGAGTGCAACAGCGTAATAATTATTTTATTTTTTCCGATTTGAATTAAACTGATCTTAAAAGATTGAGGTCACCAAGGCCTATTTAAAATCACAAAAACACTTTCCATCTTTAAATGCAAGGCCATCTACGATATTAAATTGTATGAAAAAATCAAGAAATCATAGTAGGCATTTTTTAATACAAAAATTTTGTTAACAAAACTGCTTTGAGATCATTCAAAAATCTGAATCCGAAGTTTAGTTAAATTCTAAAAAATGAGGTCTTGATGAAAAGAATTCTTTTGAGGCATTTAAATAAAAAAATTCTAAATTCATTTTTTTTAACCAGTTTACACAAATTAATAAATACAACCAAAAGAATTAAATATTATGTTCTATCAAACCTCCATCAGCCCTAGTGCATGCCCAAATTCGCTTTCCGTTATTGTTCATAACTATCCGGAGGGTTGCAAAATTTACCTAAACTTCAGATTCGGGGTTTCTTAGTGATTTCGAGCAAGTTTTGTTGACAAATTTTTTTTATTAAAAAATGCCTACTATGATTTTTTTATTTTTTTCATACAATTTAGTATCGTAGATGGCCTTGCATTTAAAGATGAAAAGTGAAGTATATCCTTTAAGATCAGTTTGATTCCAATCGGACAAAAAACAAAAGAATTATTGAGATGATTTCATCGGGATGGGCGGAGGCTGGTAAATAGGGGAAAATAAGTGAAGCAAGCTAACAAGAGTCCAGAAACTCATTTTTGGCTTATATGCTAGAAGTATTATTATATTATTAAAATTCTATGACCAATTATTTCCACATACCATAGTGCAAATATAGTCAAGTTTTTCTTTAAACAGACTTGGCTAGAAAATCTGGATGTGGAAGTAGTGACTCCTTAGGAGCAGCAGCGGTTTTATATTACATTAACGAATTTTATTATTAGTAAGTTTGATTTATATTTATGCCAACAAATTTTGAGTCATTGTGATTATTTACATCAGTTTTCTACACCGTACGCGTCTCCGCAATAATGCTACCGTTTAGTCTTTGCAGATGGAAGGTTTTGACTGTCCTTATCTATTTTTTTTGTTCGTGGAGTAAGTCAAACCTCTTGTATCTATAATTCTGGTTGTGTGTTACTAGTCCCCTATAGATTACGGATATACTTGTCGATAGATCGCCAAATTCATTAGTCAAGAATTTTTCACTGTTTTTTCCTTTGCGCTTGTCTTTTACATTTAGTCCATTTCTGTTGCTAGTTCCCAAATATTTCCATAAAAGTGTTGCACAACTTGTATACTCCTCTACTATTACCACGACTACGGAACTTGTAAACTATTTTAGTACTTGTTTGTTTATTTCATAAATTGCTTTATTATTATCACTAATAATTATTCAAGTTAAAACACAGATTAGAAATTGACCAGATCTAGATCCAAGCATACACAAAAAATATAAAACGACTTCGTTCCAGTTGCATTATGTTGTCTGATCGTTTATGTTTCGTTACAAATAAACGAAAATAAACTCTTAACTGCTGTTTGTATATTTTAGTTTTGTTGGTTTCTAAAATACATCGCGATGATAAGGTGGGAAAAAAAACAAAAACACGCTATAAAACTTTGTAAACGCAATTAAAATTTTAACCTTAATCTGTTGATATAACATATATTTATTCGCGCCTCATATTTGTTATCGCAACTCGTAGTGGGAGGAAATTATTTCTGATGAAAGGTGTCTTAAACGAAGACATAAATACGTCGTTTTTGAGTTGTATTGTTTATGCTTCAGAGAGTAGTGCTGTGGAGATGATTCGATAAACTACCTATTTCAGGAGTCAAAAGACATTAGTTCCTTTACTGAAGAAGTATTTAATTTTATTATTAGATTTTAAATATCAAAAGCGTCGGTAAAACCAAAGTGTCAGTTGTTTTATCCAATATTAAATGCTATACGTATAACATTTACTTCATTTGTCAAGTTATTAATATTAATATATTACATAAAATATAAATTATTATGTTAAACAAATTTAAACATGAATAAATGTGTCCCTGGTACAATAATCCTTAAACGCATTTTCACACGAGTATCATACAAGATTTTTTCTCTACGAACGTACAAACATTATAAAAAAGTTATTGAAAAATATTAAATATCTTGACGTTCAAAATGTCAAAATATTTTGAATTTGCATCTTGACGTTTCTTTGAATAATCAATGGGCTTGTTCGGCATTTTTTTTTTATTTCATAAATCGAAAGTGCAAGTATAAAATAATTGATCTGCAAAAAATCAGAATCTTATTCGCACGTTTAGTATCTTAAAAACTATCACAAATCTCCACCTCGCGAAAATGAGGCGTGGCCAGGCGCTACGTCACTAGACGGCGATCTCAATAGACTTGATGCTCCTTAGCTGTTATACTTATAAGTGTTTTCGAAGTATTGTTTGTTTTGCTTACTTCTTGACAGTAGGGGAGTACAATTTGGTGAAATGTAAAAAAATTACAATTTTCTCTCGCTCCTGTCGGGACGAATTTTCGATTTTGACCCTGCAATTTACGATTAGGATTCATCGCCGACCTTCTCCTTTCCGTAGAGACATAGAACGAACTTCCACTCGACGTATTTATTTAGTTACCAGCGTCTGAAAATTCCATGTTTTTCGACTTTTCGGGTTAAGTTTGAAAAGACCCAGAAAGCCACTTTTCTTACGTCACTTGCGTATGGTGACGTCACAAATGAGCGCTCTGTTTTTGCAACTATTACAAATTTCAACTCCTTACATCTCGAGAACGGAAAAAGTTAATAATACGAAATTTTAAGTGCATAATAAGAATATCGAGTACTATATGAAAAAGTATAAAAACCATATAAAAATAATACCATGGAACAAGCCCATTCTATCAAATGTCACAGTACGATATTTTGAATTCGTAATCACACCATCTAAAAAATTACCGTTCTAGCATTTCTAAGGTAACAAACGTTTGTTTTTATTAATTATTGTTTACAAGCGACGCTCAAACCTCGCAAAGTTTAAACAATCTTTATACCAGTGCGAAAAGTGACAGTTCTTTTCGCACTGAGTGTGAAAAGTGACAGTTGTTTTCGCACTGGTCCACTCGTGCGTTAAAGTGACGTTTTTCACACTAAAATGACAGTTGAAAAGTACGACATTTCGATAGTGAGTTAGAAAAAGAATTAAACGATTACCGTGCTGCTACCTATAAGTTGCAGTCAAGGTTCAACGTCTACTAACCTTATACCGCTCTCTGCGTCGTTGATCCCCGAAGACGTGTCTCGCATTTTCTCGAAAACTGCTATTCCTAAAAAAAAATTAATGAAATAAATAACGAACATCAAACACGATGTCAAATTATCTCTGCAATTATCAGCTGTCATACGACGCATCACATGATTATTATTTATTTTAATTATGTTTTTCACTAGACGAATTAATAGAATTTTATTGAAACAAAATAAAAATACAACAAAATTCTGATTCCTCCAGATTTTATCGCAATTTTGGCTTTGACTTCTGCAAAGTCATACATAACAATGGCATAAAAATTATGTAAATAATTCACAGCCCACAGACGTCATTTTGTAACATATAATTGACGTCATTTAACGACGCGACGTTTATCTGACCATATGATCAGGGCCGGACGGTAGTTTTGAAACAACTGAGGCAAACTCCAAATTATGCGCCCCAAAATTTTTTAACAGTTTTCAATTAATTAATAATTAATTTAATAAATACATGTTTAAATTAATTTAATTAATTATTACAAAATGATTCATGATATCAATAACTCTCTTGTAAACTCATAAAGAATTAATCTTTATTGAACAATAGGAATATAAAAGGAAACAAGATACGTAGCATAAAGTTAAGAACAAATATGAATTACACGTTTGAAATTAAGGCAACACGGCGACCTTTAATCTTCGCAAAATCGTCGATCATCTTATCATAGTCAATAGTGGCAGCTAATTCAGACTCAATTGCTAGAATTGCCAAACTATTGAGTTTTTCTTGTAACAACCTAAAGCGTAAATATGTCTTAATCAGCATAAGTTTGGAAAAGCTTCTTTCGCCCCCCGCAACAGTTACCGGCGTCGCGTCGTAAGGAGTATCTTCAAAACAATAACGGTGTTCGGATACAAAGTTTCTAACCGTGTTTTAAACAAGTGGTTGTAGACCTCAAGGGGTGTCATTGACGATGGAAGATGTCGACTATGATGTCATTTAAAGTACTTGACCCTTTCTTTCCTTACATTTGTTTTATGACGCTACGGAATACAACACATGTTGCTTTAGAGGCTGCCGGGGTCCATCGAAATTCGTCTACTCGTGGAAGCAGTCACTTAAAGGGACACATTTAACGTCGTGTAAATTAGCTACGGTTCATAAAATATTTTGAGATTTTTAACCATTACACTCTTTACACGAAATGCCATGAAAATAAATTACGACTAGGATTAGCTTATATGTATCAATATTATACTCAAAATGGTGTTAATTATTATGTGTGTGACAGGACAGGTAGTCCTCCGAAGGTCCAGGGGGGGCGATCGCCGCTCTGGATCCGGCGGCGGATGAGGCGTGAAAAAACGAACTCGAAAATGCGCCCCCGAATCCTGTGTAGTGAGCCAGTCGCCTCTCTGCCTCATGTCACCGTCCGGCCCGGCATATGATATTCTCTTCGCAAATACAAAACGAAGAGTATATTGCATTCGATGGGCACATTTCTAAAACCCGTAATATCGCTCGTAGGGTCTGTCTGCTTGTCTTTCCGTCCGTCATGTTTCTTGTAAGCACGATAACTTAAGAACGAAAAATCGGATTGTAGTGAAATTTGGAGAGTAAGTCATTATTAGCTAGAGGAATAATCCTATTACCTTTGAACAGAATCGATGAATAAATAAAAAGCTATTAACTATTTAAATTTATATATTTATATTACATAACATCGTTACATTGCAAAACGGGCAGTAGTAGTCCCTATTCATATATCATATATCATCAAATTTATCACAAATGCGATAAGATTATGGACGAGCCTTTGGCGGCTTTCATTCATCTCGCAGACAGACAAGGTCGTATTTATTAACAAAAAACTGCAAAGAGTATTCTATAGAATGTGCAACAATTATATAAAAAGTGTACGTAAGTCGACGAAGTTATGAATTGGTATAATTATACATTTAAGAAGCAACCCAAACTTGGTACAAAATGACGTGAATTGAGAGCCTTCTAGTAGGCCTCCCTCCATTCCACAATGTATGATGGGTTACAGTATGAGCCGCCGCACAGTGGGCCAGAATCCAAAATTTTTGGCCAAGATTCTGAAACTCTGCAAATGTACTTATTGTACATAGATCATTAAAGGAAAAATAGTTTTACAGAATTGACATCCTCTGGGGGTGAGATAATAGGGGTCGAAAATATAAACAATCTTCGATATGTTTGAAACTCAGTTTACGTACTTTTGATACCTAAATTTCTATGAAAAAAAAATAAGGGAAAAAATTTATCAACCCCTGGGGGTGAGTTATAAGGGTTGAAAATATAAATAATGCACGATTTTTTTCAAACTAGGCGTACGAGTTGATTGCACTTAGGTGTTTATGAGGAAAATATTTTTAAAATACCTTCTCGTCCTGCTTCTTCCGGCATGTATGAGATGGGCGTATGCTTTTCACGATGAATGCACTCTTCCCTGATTCTGAACTATATTTTACGAAAAATTGAGACACCCTATTATTCCCCATCTACTGCTCAATAGTATACACCAAGATTGGGATCTAGTATTGTATCGGGAATGAATACGCTCTATTAGGCGCGACCTTCTATTTTTGCATATTTCACTAAAATGAGCAGTTTCTAGCAGCTAATTTTTATGAATTACTTATTCCACAAAGATTCCCCACATGTTAAATTGTGAATTGGAGTTAGATCTCTGTACATACAAACTACTTTCATACTTTTGTTTTGCTACCTTAACACGTGCGTTTGTATTACAACGTATAGTTAACATTTATTTTCCATAATAGGAAATGAATAAAATTGAATTTCAATGCACAGATATTTTACATACCTTTAGGAGAAGCCTCCAAAGAGTATGTTTTAGTCAAAAACACACCCTGTGATAATAAAAATTTACAACACACGAACGTTGAGTATTTCGGGACCAATTCTCGTACCATTATGCAATCGCAGGTGGCCAAGTTCCGAGTGAGGTAGAACAGCAGGTATAAAACCTAGGTAGCTGTCGTTTCTGTCTTACACGCAGGGAACCCTGCTTTACAAAACTATGTGAATTAAAACAGAATATAACGAAACTTGATTTTTCGATTTTGGCCAGGATTTTGGGATTCTAGCCCACTGTGCGCCGTGATGGTTACATATGTAACCATTTTTTCTTAAATGTGTAGTTTTCGAGAAAATCGACCTTCTTCAGATTTTCAGACAACATTGAATATCTACGTGGGTATGTATCTCTTCAAGAATTTAATGTTCAAATGATTTGTATGCAGAATTTTGATCATCATTCAGATGCCGAAATGTAAAAAACACGAGATTATATGTGACGCCATCTAGAAATAATTCCTAAAACAAACTACCTGGTAATTCATCAAATTATCCAACATGGAAAAAAATATGTAAATTCAGTCCAAATTTTGTCAAAAATATAACATTACAAAGTCGTCATCTATTTGTCGTATGACGTTGTCCAGGAATAATTACCTAAAAAAGACGTCGATATGACAAGGGTGCAACATCTTGCTAAAGCTGCTAAATGTGCTCGTATCTTATCTTATTGACAATTAGACAAAATTTGGCAGGGCAAAAGATCTAGGCGGAAAACCGACTGTACAGATTTTCTATGAATAAGATACATGAAAAACTTTATGTGGGTCAAAGTACTACCACAGACCTATACTTTTCAAATAAACAAATTTTGCCCGTATCATGGAATTTTGGTGTCACTTCCGATTACGATTTTTTATGTTTTCGAATACACGAATAAAACTTACGTCAAGATGTAGGTTTTGAGGTACACGATAAGATTATATTGGGTTACCATGCCGGGCGGTCACTCTAAAAAATTATTAATTACGAAAGCACATATGAGAATAATAATCGGAAGGTATTATTACAAAGAAAACCTGATAACTTTTGGTCAAAAAAATATACAGAGTGGTCATCCTATAGCAAAAATTCAGTATTAAATAAAAAGTGCCAAATATGGAAAACTTGCATAAATACCTTTACAAATTTACAACATGGTTGAATTATTTTATAGGATGACCATCCTGTATACTTTTCAATAAAACTATATGTAAAGTATGATTGCCATCTGTCATTTTTTAGTTCCATGTCCACGCAGTGGAGTGGACGTATAGTTGTGGCTAAAAAAATTCATTTTTTCAAAATATTTCAAAAATGTTAGTAATAAAAATTTTCAAAATTGTTTTCTTTGAAATAGGTTTAGAATGTCATGAAACGTAAAAATTTTAAATTTGAAGAAATTTTTTTCCATCTGTTCTAGTGGTAAGATGTTTTTCCAAAATGGTAAAAAAAGTGTTGCAAATTTTTTTTTCCGAAATAGGTTTGGAATGTCATGAAACTTGAAATTTTAAATTTGAGCAAAAAAAAATGATATAGATATAGATTTTTTCGTAAAATTTGCAAGAAATTTTTTAATTTTTCAAAAAATGTTTTAAATTTGTTTAAATGGGCTTAGAATGCCATGAAAACCTGGAAATTTGAAATTTAAACAAAGAAAAAACAATTGCATCTATTTGTGGTAAAATTTTTTCAAAAAAGGTTAAAAAAATCTAAAATTTGTTTTTAAATAAGTTTAGAACGCTATGAAACGTGGAAAATTTAAATTTAAAAAAAGAAACAAAATGTTTTCATCTGTTTTAGTGGCAAAAAATTTTTCGAAAATGTTGGTGAAAAAAATTTACAATTTTTTTTTTCTGAAATTGGTTTAGCGTGCAATGAAACGTGGAAATTTTGAATTTGAGCAAAAAAAATTATTTTTTTTTCATTATTTATTCCCTTTAGACGGTCCACCCTGTCTATTTTCCAGAGAAAGTTTAACCATTTTTTCGCTGACAGTAACGTCAACTACCTACCAAATTTGACTGCTCTCCGTCAAGTAGTTTTTTAGTTAATGCACCAACAGACAGACAGACTGACGGAATTGAAGAACCTATATTTTCGTCATATACGTGATCTGAAACGCCAAAATCCGAAAAAATCTCGGAGGGTGATTTTTTCTCGAATACAATTAATACTTCCCTTCGGTATGCGAGGGAAGTAAAAATAGGGTGTCTGTTCTTATTTGCCCGCATCCACTCATGGCTGCTTTGCTCACGCCAAAATTCTATGACGCGGGCAAAATTTGCTTATATGAAAAGTGTGTAGGTCTGTGGTAGTAGTTACTCACTCACATACAGTTTTTCATGTATCTTATTCATAAGAAATCTGTACAATCGGCTCTCTACCTAAAACACGAAGCGCACAAAAATCAGACCTACTGTCGTAGTTTACTCCAGTTTTACGCTTCCGAGGCATGGACTGTTAGGGAAATAGACAGACGGCGTCTTGATCTTTTCAAAATGTGGATTTGCAGATGTTTGATATAGATTCCGCGGACAGCTCATCGCACCAAAAGTTCGAGATACGTCCCCCAAACCCACTGTACAACATCGTATTCTTTCGAATCGTCACATTTTCCGGCCACATCAGTCGAAGAGAGGACAATCTAGAATGGCTGATATTCCATAGAAAACTAGATGGCAAGAGGCAAAGTGGATACCCTACAAAACATCGAGGAACTGATGGGAAAGAACTCTGGTGAGGCAGTACGCCTATCAGACAACCGCGGCAGATGGCTAGACGCTGCTAGACGTGCTATGCAGCAAAATGGGGTCAACTAGAATATGCATACATTACAAAACACGCTAACCGCTATACTCTTCGCCGATTTACTGCACTTTTTATATAATTGTTGCACATTCTATAGGATATTCTTCGCAGTTTATTGCAAGTAGTATTAGTTTTAGACATTTTTAGTTTAATTACAAAACATAAAAAAAAATTATGTAATTTTTACTTCCCTCGCATACCGAGGGGAAGTATTGTATTCGAGAAAAAATCACCCTCCGAGATTTTTTCGAATTCTGACGTACTACGAAAATATAGGTTTTTCAATTCCGTCAGTCTGTCTGTCTGTCTGTTGGTGCAATAACTAAAAAAACTACTTGACTGGGAGCAGTCAAATTTGGTAGGTAGTTGACCCTACTGTCAGCGAGGAAATGGTTAAACTTTCACTGGAAAATATACAGGGTGGACCGTCTAAACGGAATAAATAGTGGAAAAAAATTTCTTTTGCTCAAATTTAAAATTTCCACGTTTCATGACACGCTAAATCTATTTCAGAAAAAAAAAATTTTGGAAATTTTTTTCACCAACATTTTTGAAAAATTTTTTACCACAAATAGATGAAAAAAAAATTGTTTTCTTTGTTCAAATTTAAGATTTCCACATTTCATGGCATTCTAAACCTATTTCAAAAAAAAATAATTTTTAAATTCTTTTTACCAACATTTACCCAACATTTTTGAAAAATGTTTTACCATTAAAATAGATGGAATTTTTTTTGTTATCTTTAAATTTAAAATTTCCATGTTTCATAGCGTAAATCTATTTTTAAAAAATTAGAAATTTTTTTTACCACTTTTGAAAAAATTTTACCACTAAAATAGATGGAATTTTTTTTCTGTGTTCAGATTTAAAATTTCCACGTTTCCATCGCATTCTAAAACTATTCAAACAAGTTTTAAAATGTTTTTGAAAAATTTTAAAAAATCTATTTATCACTACTATAGAATAGACGAAAACATTTTTTTGGTCAAATTTAAAGTTTCCACGTTTCATGACATTTAAACTTATTTCGGAAAAAAATTTGCAACATTTTTTTACCATTTTGGAAAAAAAATTAACACTAGAATTGATGGAAAAAATTATTTTTCTCAAATTTAAAATGTTCACGTTTCATGGCATTCTAGACCTATTTAAAGAAATACATAATTTTTAAATTTGTAAACTTTTTTTACCACTACTATAGAATAGAAGGAAAGTTTCCTTTTTGCTCAAATTTAAAATTTCTACTTTTATGACATTCTAAACCTACTTCAGAAGAAAAAAAAAATTTGCCAACATTTTTGAAAAATTTCAAATAAGATGAAATTTTTTAACCACCATTATATTTCCACTCCATTACGTGAATGTGGGATTGAAAATGTGACAGGTGGCAATAATATTTGGCATATGCACACATTATACTCTTATTGAAAAATATACAGGGTGGTCATCCCAAGAAATAATTCAGTCATGGTGGACATTTGTAAAGGTATCTGTGCAAGCCTTCCATATTTGGCACCTGTTATTTACTATTGAACTTTTACTGTTAGATGAGCACTCTGTATATTTTTTTGACCAAAAGTTATCAGGTTTTCTTTGTAATAATAGCGATAACTATATTCCGATTATTATTCTTAATGTCACTTCGTAATTAATAATTTTTTAGAGTGACCGCCATACACAAATAACGAGGGAAGTTCTGTGTAAATACCTTTACCGATTTTTTTTATTTAAGAAATTTATAACTTTTTTATTTAGTGATCGATTTTGTTCAAAAACAATAGGGTTCTTCCCCTAACTAACAGTAACTTACTGTCCAAATTTGAATACAATTGGACTTTTCGTTCTTAAGTTGTCGTGCTTACAAGAAACGTGACGGACGGACAGACAGACGGACAGACAAATGCGCCGATCGAATGCAATATACGCTTCGTTTTGTATTTGCGAAGAGTATAACAGCCAGTATGTTGTGAGAAGACTAAACTAGTATTGAAAGTCTATACATTCTGAAACAAAAAAATGTTAGGTTTGTTCGTGCTGTTATTATACTATCAGGATTAACGTTTCATTTTCATCGAGTGACGTTCCTCATTCACCCTGTAGGGATATTCCCGAGGACGCTCATGTCTGGTATTCTATTTTCATCCCTGCTCCAGCATCTCGTGCCAATCGATTTTGTACCTCACACCCCAACACCCGGCTTTGACATAACCTAACCGAATTCACCCTTAGACAGAATCCATTTTCTGTAATAACATCAGTATTCAGCCTCCTTCGCAAGAGCAGGAAGCGCGGCTATTTATAGAAGTGCCGTCTATGGCTGTGCGAAATTTATAAATAACTTCCCAACTATTTTTAATTATTTGTGTTCCGTAGATTGGTCGTGTTTCGCGTGCCAAATATCTGAATATTAATGAAAACGAGGAGTTTTTTTTGCATATTTTTTGCCAATTATATCCTTAGTACTTAGATACGTGTGAATATGTGTTGTGCTGTTACTTTAAATTACAATTAATTTGAGTTTATGGAACTTCATGCTATGCAGTTCATTAGGACACTTTATGACAGCGTTTGACATTCTACAAGAACATAAATGTGTACCCCGGAAGAATTGAAGGTAGTATTTAGTTTAATCGTCTCTTTTATAGTGGTGTATGTGTGTTTAGCGTTGAAAAAATGCAAACGGCACAAATATCCGCATAATGCAATTGTTGTTTTAATTGTACACGCGAACTGTTTTGTTATTATTTTATTTTAACGCGGAAAACTGCAACGTCGTGGAATTTAAGTTCATGCTACTATCAGTTTTTATGTTATGCTTTTATAAAACACGGTGTGTCTGGGCGATCGTTTAAAATTTTTTAAATCTGACAGTTGTGTAGTTGCTTAGAACTGCACTACACCAACTAATGAACTGAATTCGATTTAAAACTTCAGTTTTTATTTTCATCTGGTACCATTGGCGGGCAGCGGCGTAGTATCTGTTCCTGGCGACTTCGCCCTATCGAAAATATTCGAATAAAAGAAATATTTTTCCACTTTTTCCTCACCTTGTAATAATATAATAAACTACAAATTCTATTAAAGTAACTTAAAAAATACTGGATTTGATGAATATAATAAAGTTGAAAAAGAATATACGATGAAAATAAACTCAACAAAGAGATTGTTTTTTCAAGAACTTGAGTACACTGAACTGAATTTGTGCTAGGTACCTTGTAACCCAGTTGTCAGAGACAGAAATTGATAAAATCCGGTTACTAAATGTTATATGGCTGAATTTTTCAGAATAAGTACTTTTGTTGGTGTAGCATATGACAAAAAAAGTTCACAGCTGTATGGTGCTGGCGACCCCTAAAAAAATCGAAAATATTGACCGATATTCGGATTTCGAATAATAACTCGAAAAATAAAAAAATACCAAAAAACTAATAGCACTGGGCGATGGAGCGGGAAAATTCACATCAAAAATGTATATGAAGTATTTTTGTACGATCAAAAATGTAGACTCTAGATTTCTCTTCTTTAATGGTGACACATACGTACGGCGCGCGAAGCGTGCGCGATCTCGGACGCGCTCTACTATATTTGTTGTAGCTTTTGAACTAATTAATCATATTGAGCTCAACAAAGCTTAAATGAAACAAACAACATGTGGCTGTTGGATTATCATATTTTCAAATATAGAATGAATGTATGTAGGAATAGTACCTACATAAATGAATTTGGAACATAAAGAGATTTCCGATGAAATCGGTAAATGCTCTACCATTTCTACAACGTTTAGATAAAAAGCTGAAACTTTCACATATTACTGTTGAAGTGCTATATAAAAAGATTCGATAAATAGGTATGCTAAATAATTTTTTTAATAAAAGTTAACGTTTACTACGTTAACGTTTACTTAAGATAAAAAGCTGAAACTTTCACATATTACTGTTGAAGTACTGTATAAAAAGATAAATAGGTATGCTAAATAATTGTTTTAATAAAAGTTATTAACGTTTACTTTACCCTTAGTTTCACGAATTTTGGAGCGAAGAAAAATTCTTCTTTTATTTTCGTAAAATAAAGAGGGTTAATTTAATTTTTAAGGTAAGTCCCCTTGAAGCATCTTAAAGTACACATTTCAAGCTTTAGAAATCGCACCTACACAAATCTAATAACGCGATTTAAACCAGAGTAATAGGTGGTTCATGTTAGTTATACATATTTTATCACTTTCTCAAAATTTTGGAATTTTGGGTACTCACTAATTTTTCTTTACTAATCGGATCGCGTGCCGTACTTATGTGTCACCACGTTCCATTTTCGTGAGTTAAACAAAACAATCTGGAGTCCACATTTTTTATCGTATAAAAAAACTTCATATACGGTTTTGATGTGAAATTTCCTCTTCTATCGCCTACTGCTAGTAGTTTTTTGATATATATTTTTTTATTATTCGAGTTATTGGCCAAAAACCGAATTTCGGCCAATATTTTCGATTTTTCTAGGGGTCGCCGGCACCTTACAGCTGTAAACTTTTTTTATCGTATTCTACATCAAAAATAAATACTTATCCTGAAAATTTCAGCCATATAATATTTAGTGACGCCTTAAAACCCCTGACGACTGGACTATTGTGAAACATCTTGAATATAATTGTTAAGAATCAAATAATATATTATAAATACTCCACAAGTTTCCGATGTGGTTATTCTAATTTATGCCTTAATCTATTTATGACCTAATCTATTTAAGACTTAATCCACAATTATGAGAATTTTTTTTTGGTAGACCTAATCTGATTATGTAAATCAATGGAAAGTTCTTAGCAATTCGTCTATTTTAAGAGTATTCAAGAAATTCTGCTGGTCAATCGTGGTACAAGAATTGTTCTTGATGGATTTTTTGTTTTATAGTTCCTCAAGAAGGTCTAAAGGTTTACCCTTTCTTTCTGAGGGCCGGTTTTTCAATGTCCAGTTAAAAGTGCCAGATAGGTAGCTGCTAGTTACGCTTAGCTGGCAGTTATATCTTTAGTAGTGTTTATCAACAGTAATTTAACTGCCAGCTACGTATTCGAGAGTTGAATTATTTCTTAGCTATGTTGGCACTACTGATTCTACCTAAAGTTTCTTTCAATTGGTTTAATTCAAATTGCGCGCGTGTTTTAGTGACAGTTTATCTAATTTAATCTCAAAATTCATTGCGTTGTCTAGCGTGCTGATTGATGTTCTGTTCTTAATTTTGTGAGTTTGTGTATCAGCAATAAATGCAATAGAGTGTAAAACGGAAAAAAGGTGCTAACTACACTTTAAGTGATTGGAAAAACAGAATTATTCCTGCAACTTCCTCTATCATCTCAACGATATGTAAAACAGTTTCTTTACGCAGTCGAAATCTTATTAAAAAATCTTTACCATCATAATTCTCAAAATTATTTTCACGTTCCCTTATGGTATAGGTCTCCTTTCATACTTTATAAATTGTATAATATCCGTCATAATCACTCATATCCAGAATATTATTATTACTATTCATTATTGGCAATAATATATTTATTATAAATCACAAATTAAAAACGAACATATCAATCAATCACATTGGTTTTTAGGTTAGAATGTTTTAGAATTGTCAGAAATTGAACCAAATGCGCATGTGCAAATCCACTAACAGCCGGTTTTACAATCGCAAGTTAACTTTCATGTTAGTTGACTTTTACTTGCAGGTTAACTATAACTTTACCGACACATGCGTTTTTCAATATAAAGTTAAGTGATGATTTGTAAATGAGAGGTCGTGAATAATATTTATAATGTTGGTACTGGAAAAATGGGTAATATACATAAAATGTATGGATTTTGGTCCAAAGTCACGTCACCTGCTATCAAATATAAATGTCAGAAGCAATTTACGAGTTAGTGGTCTATTACTAAGTAAGTAGGTAGTATTTAGTCTCGATCTATTTAAAAAATCTCTTCCATCGTATTCTTCGAAAATGTTAAGTCTATACAGGATTACCTTGGCTACTCATCACTGCTACATGCATTTACTTCCTACATATCCATTTTTAGGAAAAATATCAAAAAAATTATTTTGTGACAGTTATTTTATAGGTTATAAATTGCCAGTAAACTGCCAACTTCTAGTTTACCCACACCTCATCTGCTAGTAAAGTTAACTACTAGATAACTACCACATCGAAAATGACCAGCTATTGTAAAACTCAATTTCTATAATAACCTGAAAGTTAACTCTGACTGGAAGTTAACTAGCGATTGTAAAACCGGCTGTAACAGTAGAATAAATCCTTAACTGGCACTTTCAACTCTCTGCTAAATTTACTTTCAGATAGTGAAATTAACCCTCGGGTAAATTTTACCTGCACATTGAAAAACAGTTTATCTGCCAGATTAATTTTATCTGACAGCTAAGCTATTTAACTGGACATTGAAAACCCGGCTCTGAATGAAGTAAATTTATGTTATCTGCATCTACGAAATGGTTACTTTTAATACAATATGTTGACATTCCTGGATTTTTATTGTCATTTAAAATTGATTTTTTATGTTCTTTTACGCTGTTCGCAATGCTTCTGCCACTCTGATCAATATAGACACCATTACAATCTTTACATTTGATTTCATATACACCAGATTTATTAATTTTATTGAGCTCTTCTTTGTTATTAACCAAATGTTTGTCTAAATTCGTTTTATTGACACTTATTGCAGAGATACCTAAATTATTTGATTTTCTACAAATTTTGTTACTATGTTTTGGAACATAATTAATAAAACTATATTTTGTAGATTTGTTAGGCACGGTGAAAAATTCTCTTTGGAAAAAAAAACAATCAACACAAAAAGCTTTAACTAGTAATATGTAATACTATATATTAATAAAAACCAATCCAGATTTTTTGAATTTTCATTAGATAGTTAATGGTAGCAGAAAAACCCTAATTTTTTTCTGCAAAAAAATTTACAAAGCTCTCATTGTTTTGCACATAATATTGTTATTTTTCAAACTGTACACGTAGAAAAAAATCCTATCAAAGAGACTTTAAGCCCTTTCATTTCTACTATATGTATTTTTAACATCATACTGATTGTTTTGTGTATTTGAGATTTATATTTCGATTGTTAAACTTTCGACCGTCATCTTTAAACTATCATATTTTTAGAACTATTCATCGTACAGAAATAAACAAAAAATAAAATATCTGTAATTTCATAATCTTATTTTATTTGCCATACCACTTTTTCCATAAATGTAAGAATTTTGAGTTATTTACGAAAAACAATCTTAACGTACCAATTTTTTAAAGCTAAAATCGTGGTGTTCAAATCGTTATAAATTAAAAAATATAAATTTACATGAAAAATTGTACACCATCTCTTTCTTTTACAATTTGATTCTAGATCAGAATAGGTGGTTATTTAATTTTTTGTCCACCCCTCCAGAAGGGGGCGGGAACCACCCCCCAAATAAAAACCGGTAATTTTCAAAAAAACTTTTTTATACTCGGTATTAGAAGAAAGTCAATGCAAAAAGTTTCATGAAGATCCATTCACTGCAGACTGGTTTCCAGCCAATAACCCAATTACACTCGACTAATGGTAGGAAATTTAAAAGCGGAAACTACACCTTTATTAGGAGTAAAAATTTCTGTAGCTGTGATAGTTTCCAAGACATCACTGTATATAATTCAATTATATTCTTGTGTACCCTATGTCTCAATATCTTGCGTTGTTTTATTGCAAATAAACAATTCCAACGAAATACTAACTCATTAGTTCTTTTTGGCAAGTTATCTTATACTATATAAACGAAAGAATGAGATTCAACAGAAGATTTTTAAATATATTAACAATTGCCATTTATCGAGTAACTTTAAAAACACGAGGAAAGACCGGGTCAACCGATGTCAAGTGACGTAGTATGATATTAATGTGTAAGGTTCCTACAAAATTTCCACCACTGACCGGTTTTTTTACGTCTAAAATTAAATCATTTTAATGCTAACGGGTCAACAAGTTTTAATATACACAAAAGATGTCAGATATCTAGCCGTCAACAAAAATATTGAATTCAAATCATATAAATAAACGAAAAACTCAGCACCCCTAATGACGAGTTTTAATAATGTCGAAACGGCAGTCTATAAGTAGTGTGATATTCCTTATTTAGAACTATTAAACAGCACACTTGTTATTCGTAATGGTTAAGAAATATTAACTCAACGCATGTTTTTGAAGTCTTTTATCATTATCATATACAAGCAAAAGAAATTAGGTCAAGACCCAGTTAAAAGACTGCTATGAATAGCGAAGCTATTTAAAAATGCTGTCCATGAGAAATTACAAAAACTTACTCTACTGCTAAGATATTGTTCACAATTTATTTATTAAATCGATTAGCTTATGAGTTTTTTGGTGAAGTGATAAGAAATTTTTATAAGACATTAAATTCAACGTCTAACAGAAGTCTATTCTAGTGAATTCATATGCAAATGCAAATATATACAGAGTATTACAAGTTGAAGGATCTCAAAATTTTATAGGGGGGGGGGGGGCCGGTTCAAAAATGGCTTATTTTTGCGATCGTATTTATTGAATGGCCGCTTTCTATAAAATCTATATACCTAGTTTGTTTCTAAGAAACTCTTTAGTTTACTTTACAGTATTAGTCGAATTAGGTTTCTACCTGGAAACCCGTCTATAAATAATGCATTTTTTCATGGAGTTTCCAATTCTGAGTACAAAAAAGTTTACCCTTTAAAAATCGTCGCCTTTTACTTAAGGGTGGAACCCACCCCCTTTAGAAGGGTAAGCCAAAGAGTAAAATAGTAACTACCGAATCTGATATAAAATCATATTGTAAGAGAGAAAGATAGTGTACACTTTTTCATGTAAAGTTATATTTTACCATTTGAAGATTTAAGAGAAATTTAGGATTTTCCTGCTGCCATTGTCCATATAATGAAATTCAAAAAATCTGTATAGGTTTTTATTAATATATAGCAAGCTCTGATTTTTGGCATTTTTAAAGCAGTCGTTTTTAAAAACATACTTTTAAATTTTACAATTTTGCTGAAGAAAAGATCCTTGTTTTGTAAATAACTCCAAAAAATTGCATTAAAGGAAAATATGACAATATAGAAAAATAAAGCTTAAAAAGCGATTTATTAATTTGTTTTTTTAAAGAAATATGTTATTTAAATCTCTTATTTCTTGAAAATTTTTGGTATTTTGAATCTCTCAAATTTAGAATATGTTGGTAATACTATACAGGGTGAATCACGTAGGCCATTCATTAGAAGTTTTTCAACTTGCAGTTGGATTAGAAACTTGAAACTTGGTATGCAGCCATAATCGATCATGCCCGTTCTATCTAAAATATTTTCAGTCCTCATACTATACAGGGTGTGCCAAAATTGGTACCAACTTTCTTATTTTAAATGGAAACCTATATTTTTCTTTACATGGTTCGATTGGTCTTCTAATTCTGAGTTTAGAGAACCTAAGTTATGTTAACTTATCTATTACAAATTTTGACATATGTCCAATTTTTTGAAAAAAATTGCCGCTGTAGTAGTTTACGAACAAATTTGTATCTCGCAAACCTTTCAAAATTATGAAACCAAATTTGTGAAGCAGTTAGCTAGAAGTCCAGGCTAACTTTTGATGTCCCAGCGGTGGTCCCATTTTGTACCATATGGGCGCAGTCGATTTTCAAATGTTGCAATCAAAAATTGTCAAAAAGTCAATTTTTTCAAATGGCACCTACTATATTTTTTCACACCATTCGAAAGAAAATTGAATTTTAGGGTGAGTTACTTAAGCATTCCCTATACCTAACTTCACCCCATATCGAGTTATTCAATAAAAATCAAGAAATACATTATCTTGCCGAGAGATTCCTTACTTCATCAAGTATGCCATAGAAACAAAAGACAGTTGTAATAATTTTTAAAGAAAAATATGGATTCTTATTTAATTACACACAACACCAACAAATTATTATTAACGAACAAGAACAATGTTGACGAAATTCTGACGTAAAGGTTCAATGTGACCACCATATTTTTGTTCAAATATTCTATTATTCTACTTTCAACAGATTGCGTAGCACATCTTTGCGCCCACCATTTCTGACGCCAGAAATCAATGCAAAATTAAATTTTAGGGCCACTTTTATTAACATTGTGTATGTTTATCTACAGACGTTTTTGAGTTATTGGCATTTTTTTTTAATATTGTTTTTTTTTCTCAAGGGTAGTAGGCTTTGGAAACAATCATTCCATTTTAATTTTTATTCAAAAACCGTATTGCAATAATAAATAATAACAACAAAATAACAACAAATAAACAGATTAACAAAATAATTATTTCAATACAAATGCTCGTTTTCACTGACAGAATTTCGTCAACATTGTTCTTGTTCGTCAATAATAATTTGTTGGTGTTGTGTGTAATTAAATAAGAATCCATATTTTTCTTTAAAAATTATTACAACTGTGTTTTGTTTCCATGGCATACTTGATGAAGTAAGGAATCTCTCGGCAAGATAGAGTATTTCTTGATTTTTATTGAATAACTCGATATGGGGGGAAGTTAGGTATAGGGAATGCTTAAGTAACTCACCCTAAAATTCAATTTTTTTTCGAATGGTGTGAAAACAAATAGTAGGTGCCATTTGAAAAAATTGACTTTTTGACAATTCTTGATTGCGACATTTGAAAATCGACTGCGCCCGTATGGTACAAAATGGGACCACCGATGGGACATCAAAAGTTAGCCTGGACTTCCAGCTAACTGCTTCACAAATTTGGTTTCATAATTTTGAAAGGTTTGAGAGATAAAAATTTGTTCGTAAACTACTACAGCGGCAATTTTTTTCAAAAAATTGGACATATGTCAAAAATTGTAATAGATAAGTTAACATAACTCAGGTTCCCTAAACTCATAATTAGAAGACCAATCGAACCATGTAAAGAAAAATATAGGTTTCTATTTAAAATAAGAAAGTTGGTACTAATTTTTGGCACACCCTGTATAGTTGGAGGACTGAAAATATTTTAGATAGAACGGGCATGATCGATTATGGCTGCATACCAAATTTCAAGTTTGTAATCCAACTGCAAGTTGAAAAACTTCTAATGAATGGCCTACGTGAATCACCCTGTATATTAATAAAAATTGGTACAGATTTTTTGAATTTCTATTCTACGGCCAATGATGGCAGGAAAATCTTAAAGCAGTTTTTTATAGTCAAAATGGGTTTCAGTCGATTGATCTGAAACTTGGGGAAAATGTTCTCCTGGGCCCCCTGATTAAAATTCTCTTTGACCACCTGTCCGACCTAATTCGATTTTCTGATCTAGAGGCGATTGAAACTGTGAGCATCTGCGAAGGTCTGCTTAAATGATTCATAAAAATTCTGAAAATATGCAGGCTCATTTTTTGGAGCAAAATAAGCATCTGTTAGTTGTCTCTTGATGTTTTTTTTTCCAAGTGCTTCCTTCTCCCGGAAAAAAATAACAAACAAAAAAAAATTTTGTAATTTTTTTACGGTAAAAGGAAGCTCTTTGAAGAAAAAGTTGGGAGGGGGCATAAGTTGATTATTTTTACCTAAAGAATATGGCTGAATATTTTGGGATCTTTCTGAAGTAGAAAAAAATAAAAATGTAGGGAAATTCTTGGTCGAAATTATTTTTGTCTAAGAAATTCTGAAAACCGGCAGGCGTGTTCTTTGAACAAAAATAAGCAACTTATGCCCCTCAACTTTTTCTTCAAAGTGCTTCCTTTTCCCGTAAAAAAATTACAAAATTTTTATTTTTTTTATTTATTTTTTTCGGGAAAAGGAAGCACTTTGAAAAAACCACCAAGAGACAAAAGATGCTTATTTTTCTCCAAAAAATGAATCTGAATATTTTCAGAATTTTTATGGAACATTTAAGCAGACCTTCGCAGATGTTCACAGTTTCAATCGCCTCTAGATCAAAAAATCGAATTCGGTCGGACTGGTGGTCACAGAGAATTTTAATAAGGGGGCCCAGGAGAACATTTTCCCCAAGTTTCAGAACAATCGACTGAAACCCATTTTTATTATAAAAAACTGCGGGGTCCTTTCTCTTAAAAAAAAAATACAAAGCACTCATCATTTTGCACATAACATCGTTATTTTTCAAGCCCTTTAGTTTCTATTATATGTATTTCTAGCATTATACCGATTGTTTCTGACATATTTGAGATTTAAACATTAGTCGAGATAATATCTCGACTGATAAACGTTCGAGCGCCATTTTTAGAACTATTCATCGTACAGAAATAAATAAAAAATTAAATACTTGTAATTTTATCATCTTATTTTTTGTACCATACCACTTTTTCCATAAATGTAAGACTTTTGGGTTATTTACGAAAAACAGTCTCAAGATACCAATTTTTTAAGGCTAATCTTTAAATCGTTATAACTTGTAAAATATTAATTTTCATGAAACATTCTACGCTTTGTATCTTTTCCTCTTACAATATGATTTTATATCAGATTCAGTGGTTACTATTTTACTTTTTGCCTACCCTTCTAGAGAGGGTGGGAACCACCCCCACGTAAATAGCGGTGATTTTTAAAGGGTAAACTTACTAAATGCAAAACAAAAACATTAAAATCCATTCAGTACAACTGGGCTCCGAGATTTTTTACTTTTTGTGTCTAATTACACTCGACTATATGTATAGTCGTTTCGATTTCTTTTTGTCATCATCAGCTTCATTTTGTAAACAGTGTCTATTCATTAATTTTATTGCCTGATTAGTATCAATATTTTACATTGTGATTTTAACTATCACTATATAGAGTGGCGGTTCATTAAACTGAGACAATAAAATATCACAGATACAACGCAAAAAATGTTTCAGACAGAAGTTATTTAGTTTCAGTGGGGAAATAAAGTGATTACTTTCTTTCAACAAGAGGTCGGTTTGAATACTTAAAAATCGACAGGAGAATATCGAAACGGTAAATGTACAATTTGGTTAAGATCTAGACGCATTTTTAACCTTAATTAAGAAGTTAAATCCTGCATTTACTATTTCCTTAGATATTGATTTTCTGGAACCAGCCTGTTTAAAGTTACTTCAAACAATCACCTATAAGAATGATGGAAATAATTTCCGGTCTTATGTTGCCAACAATGGGTGTAAAAATGGAATAATCCTAACTTCAAAATTATTGTTTCTTTCACAGAATTACCACCGATGGCTTACACTTCTAATAAATCTAAACGAAACGGTTATTACCTCTTAAAAAGAAGATTATCCCCATTTATAATAATAATAATAATAACACAAGCTAGATTTCATATATTTTTACATTACAGTATATCAACGAAATTAATCAATGAAATTTGCAGTTAATCATGTGTTTAAACTTAAATATTAAATAGTGACATTTGATAAAAGATATTTGTAACAAGCATTCTTGAAAAACATGAGTTTTTCACAGTTTCATATAGAAATTGGTAGTTCATTATACTGTTTAAATCAATCGTGGAATAGGTTAACCCGGCTATATCTTGTATGTACTCTTGGAATATGTAAATTTTGTCTTGTGTTCTTGAACGTTCCTCATGAAGATACAATATTCTGATAAATGTTTTGGTACTAACTCATGTATTTAAAGTTATAATTTGCCTCACTCCCAGTAACTTCGTAGCATCAAGCAGTAATTTTACATTTGTTACAGTTTAGAATAATTCGTAATGCTTGCAGAAGTTGAAACGTGGTAAAATAATGGTTTTATATATGGTTATTTCGTCCATATACTAAAATCTTTTCCTGTAGGTCCCATCAAATGAACTTTTCTAGCTATTTTTTTTGATAATATAGAGAGCATGTACGGAGAACGACTATTATCATCAATAATTACACCTAAATACTGAAATTCATTAACTTGCCAAATTTGTATTCCATTAATGGTTACTCCCTCGGTTACTCCTTGGTTATTTACTCTGTCTACTCGGCTGTATTTACTTTTAATTACCATGAACTTATCTAATATCTGTATTTAAGCTAAGGCCATTCATATCCAACCATTTTTTATTTCTTTTAAGCTCACTATTCATTATGTTTATAGTCGAGTTTACATTATCACCAAGTATATCAATGTGTCCTCAGCAAATAGTTGTATGCTGTATTTTTTAACGTACTTCATAATGCCATTTATGTATGGAACAAAAAGGTTAGGCCCCATAACGGTTCCTTGCGGTACACCGAATATTGTCTCTTTTGGTAAGGAGATGTCATTTTTATTTTTGATAACTTGTGTTCTATTTTCTAAATAACTGGTCATCCAATTCATAATATTATGTCCAAATCGGTCCACTTTTAACTTTAACAGCAACAACCCTAGTAGCACCAATATTGTACCAATATATAATCCATATAGGACCAATATAGGACCAATATTCATATATTGGTCCTATATGGATTATTATATATTGGTCCAATATGTTGTGCTACTAGGGAATTGTCTATTTATTGCCTCAAAAGATCTGCGGAAATCTAGAAAAACTACCACAATGATTTGTTTCTCATTTAAGGCATTTTTCCATCTTGATAATGTTTCTTGTAGAGCAGTGTTGCACGCATTTAGTTTTCGAAATCCAGCTTGATGTTTCGATAGTAGGTTGTTGGCTTTTATATATTCTATTATTTTTTTCATTGTTTATTCAGTGCTACTATACATACAGTATTTACACGGGTCACAAAAATATAATACACGAGCAAATTACAACATATACATGTAAGGAACATTACAGTTAGTCAAACAAACTTTTTAGTAAAACAAGAAAAATTAAATAAACCAATTAAATTACATATCAGACAAATTATTTTCTAAATACTCTTCAAAAGTATAAAAACATTTACATATTAAGTATTGCTTTAACTTAGATTTAAGCAATTTTAAGTCAAGACATCTTACAGATTCTGGCAGCACGTTAAAAAATGTTATTCCCATAAAATTTGGACTATTTTGGCATTTTTTCAATCGTACAAACTCTGGGCAAAGTTTGGAATTAGCAGATAATTCCAGTAATTTTTCGTAGACTTGTACCATATTTATGGGTCTATGCAACTCACATCGAATTATTATAATTTTTTTATCTATAAGTATTACTGTTGATGTTTTCCAAGTGTCTGAAAATGCTCATGTTTCTAAACTGGCGTTTAACTTGTAAAAATTGGTTGCCTATCGCTTCGAATGATAATTTCAAAATGTGGAAATTTGTGCCATCTATACTAGGTACTGGCAGTACACGCAAATTAGCCATTTAGGGTAACAAAAATTAATAAAAGGATCATCTCGGGGATTTAAGTAGGTAATAACCTGGAGAATGAGACGATGCGTGCTTTGCACTTCCAAGTTCCGGGAAAATTCAAAAAAATTTGACAAAACTTTTTGATTTTCGGTTTTTTTGCTCTAGCGGCCAAAATAATGAAAATAGAGAAAAAAGTTCACAGCAAAAGTAGCTCGTCTCTTTTTCTACAAAATAGGTCTTTACAAATTTTTGTCTTACTTAAGCCGTTTAGAAGTAATGCGCAAAAAAATAAGAATTTTCCGGGAGTTTCGTACGGCCGGGCTCATCGATCGATAATTATTACTATTCAGAGCCCCTAAAAAAAATGAAAACAACACGAAATGTAGAGAAAAGTCTCAGCTTTAATGTGGAACTAATCACAAAATTCATAAAAAAAATTATCAAAGAGAAAAAGTGTCAGAAGATGGCTTAGTAAACTTTCTATAGTTGATCCACAGATTTATTCATATTTTTGCCGGGAGTCGTTAGAATGATAATTCATTTTGCTTGTATGTTTTTGTATAATGATATATTAATCCAATCAGCATTTTGTTGAAATTACTTTTGTTGGATAAATATGCCTTGCGATCAAAGTAGAGGGCATATTTCTCATCGATCAATCACCTCCAAATTTTGGAGTTGAATTCGCTATATCTTAATTAATAATAATTTTTGGATTATAAGTACAATAAAACATATTCTTTCGAATGACTTACGAGTTTTTTAAATGCATGCAGTACTTTTTGAATTTGTCTCCATTACTACACCTTCAGAAAATGCACAATCATAATATAAAACATATATAACTTATTTGTTTCTTAACATTCTTCAATGAAATTTTCACAAAATATAGGCTAAAGCTCATGGAATCGAATCCATGCAGTGAAAAAGCACCCAGTGTTACGGGAGAAATAGACAGGATGCATAAAACTCAAAGATATAAATAAATCAACTGTATAAAGTTTAGTAAGCCATCTTCTAAGACTTCTTTCTCTATGATAAATTTTTTTATGAATTTTGTGATTAGTTCCACATTAAAGCTGAGACTTTTCTCTACATTTTATGTTGTTTTCATATTTTTAGCGGCTCTGAATAGTAAGAATTATCGATCGATGTGTCCGGTCGTACAAAACTTCCAGAGAATTTTCATTTTCCGCGCGTTTCTGAGCGGCTCAAAACTATAAGTGAAAAACTGGATTTATCTCCTAAACGGCTTAGGTAAGACAAAAATTTGTAAGGACCTTTCTTGTAGAGAAAGAGACGAGCTACAAATTTTGTTAAAAACTTTTTTCAGTAGTTTCATTATTTTAGCCGATAGAGCAAAAAAACCGAAAACCATAAAGTTTTTCCAAATTTTTTTGAATTTTCCCGGAACTTGGAAGTGCAAAGAATGCATCATTTCATTTTACAGGTTATTACCTACTTAAATGCCGGAGATGATCCTTTTATTAATTTTTGTGACGTTTTTACAAAATATTGCCTTCATTGCCTGTACTATGTTTATTTTTCATTTATTTTATGATGTTTTTGAAATTTGTTATTTCCAGTACTATGAACTTTTCCAGTTTACAATTGGTCTTCTTCATATTATTCAATATCATATTATAATGATTATTATACCCTTCGGCACATTTCTAAAACCTTTAATATTGCTCGTTGAGAAAAGGTTTTCATATCACTGTGTTGGTGGTCGAATTCTGAACAACTTTCAAAATGTCCGTCCATCTGTCTGTCCGTCCGTTCTTCTGTCTGTCTGTCCGTTCTTCTGTCTGTCTGTCTGTCTGTCTGTCTGTCTATCCGTCCGTCCGTTCCGTTTCTTGTAAGCACGATAACTTAAGAACGAAAAGTCCAATTGTATTGAAACTTGGAGAGTAAGTTAGTGCTACCTAGAAGAAGAACCCCACTGTTTTTAAACAAAATCAATCAATAAATAAAAAATTATTAATTTTTTAAATTTGAAAGAAATCGCTTTTTTATGTTTTGTACTTAAACAAAAAGTACATAAAACTGATAATATTTACCAAAGAGAAAGAACAAAAAAACTGAAGAATAGAATGTGCAACAATTATATAAAAAGTGCAGTAAGTTGGCGAACAGTATATTTACTCTAGTTTGGATTTAAATTTGCCGTAATTTGTTCTATACTTTCTAGAAAGAACCTATTAAATTCCTCAGCGATTACTTTATTATCTGTAATTAATTCGTTGTTAAAAATTATTCCATTATTGTTATACTTTCTTTTTTCATTTAAAAGTAGGTTTAGTGTCTTCCATATTTCATCTGAGTTTCCTTTAACTTCATCAATTTTTCTCTGATAATTGTTTGTTTTTGTTGTCTAATAAGTGTCACTACTATGTTTCCTTCAGTTCAGTGTTGCTCGTTACCTGTTCTTATGAGAATATAATTCTTATGTAACAGGACATTAAGTTTTTACTCTAATTAGAATCACTAATTTACGTAGTTACCGTTAATAAAAATAAATAGGTAACAATATAACATTGTTGTGTTGCCTCTGTGAAACACGTATTGCTATGGCTGCAAGACAAACTTCTTTCAGACATTATTTGTTACCTGATGATTATCATTTAATTATAATAATTTCAATAATTATATTGAATAATATTTTAGAACAATGTTGATATAATTGTTATGTGGATATACTTATTTTCTTAATTTCTTGTTTCGAGTTTGGCATTACGCTATAATAATAGTCATTGTAATCCGGAACCAAAACAACAGTAGGATGTCATTCTTGCACCTAAACACTAGAAACAAATGAAAGTGATTAAATATTGCGTGCTTGGGTGTGAAATTATTACGGATCCATTTGGATTTCGATTTCCATCCAGATTAATTGAAAACATGTCGAATAACGGCCAAGGTTAATAGGTAGGTAAAATCAGAGATTAAAATGTAACTGGGTGATTAAACTTGAATGTTTCAACCCCATCGACTTCGAATATCCGACCTACCTAATCCAAGTTTACGGCCATTCCCTTGCAACCAATCTTGCGCTTGCAACTGAAATTGTGTATGCGATAACTTGAATAAATTGCATTTGTGATTCTTAATGGGCATTTTCAGCAGGTGCTCAAATCTTAAACTAAGTGTGTTTATACGAAAGTTTAAATATTTCAACGCATTTTTAACCATTAGATTTCTTATAAAATTTCTGCTTTCACTTTTTTCAAAAATACTAACATTGTTAGAGAAAGAAATAGGCCAAAACGTTTTGTTATTCATACCCTTTTCTGGTAATACATAGTTACTGCCCTGATACATATATTTTAATATCACCAGTTACAGCTATAAATATGAATATCAACATCTAAAACAATTATTACGTCTGTTTGCTGATTAATATTTACCAAAGCCATGAAACCTAACAGATATAAGATAAACTTAATGCGATACAACACTCGTACGTTTTAATGAAATGTGGTTAGGATTTCAAATTATTTACTAATGTTGATTATATAGTTTTGTTGTGGAGTACCTATTTATTGTCTATCCACTTGAAACATATATTAATAATTCCTGCATATACAGGGTAGTTCGCTTAAATTGAAATAGTAAAATAAGAATCACATTTAGCTGCTTAACGTTGTTTATTTTAGTATTAATTATCCCTAGATGATGGCAACATTCTTGGCAAAATCCGCGTCGAATGATGGTATTCAAGGGCAGGATTAAAATGTTTTGGTTTTTGCAGAGGCTACGTCAGAAGCAGCATCACAACAGCCCTCTCCAGAATTGTTTCTTATAATTGTCGTCGTATTACCTTTTTTGATCTTATTTATAATATAGATGTTTTCATAGGTGCCCATCTTATTTAATTTGAGGTATTTTGTTTCTACTATCAGTTATTGACCTTTGACCAGTATGGCCAATTAAGCTGAATGCTAAGATAGAACTATTGTATTAAGAGACAAAAATATATACTGACAACTTTATTTAAATTGAATTGTTCATAAAATGTCTAAAATGTCCCTATAGGTTTGCGAGGAAACTTTAGCGGCCCACACCAAACGCCTAGCAGAATTACAACAACTCGTTTCGGGTATCGCTTCTGCGGTTGGCCTGGATGCCAACGCACTATTGGGCGGTGAAGTCGAAGCGCTAGGAAAACGTCTGGAAGACGTTCGTGAATCACTCACGGCTCTTGCCGACGTCGCCGAAACTAAAGCTAAATCCAAGCACGAAACTCAAAATGAGATTAACGGTACCAGAATCTACCTGGATTCGGTACAAAAGGTAAGATTGCACACACGCCCAAACTAGGTAAGTTTCTCATACTATCTCAATTTTTGCCAACAGAGCATCGGCAGTTTGGAAGTCAGCGACATAGATTCGGACAGTGAAGAAAAATTGATAATGTTACGGGACCATCTCTTGGCATTGAGCAAAGCAGAAGGTCAAATCCAGCAAATAAAAGACAAGACCATTGAAATCTCAACTACAAGAACGGAAACGTCCGTTATAGAAATCTTGGAACTCTGGCAGCAAGTCTTTAGAGAAACTTTCCAACAGTATCATCGCCTTAGCACTCGACTCGTCAAGAACGAAGACGGCGCAGCTGCTCTGAAACTCTGGCAGGAATATTTGATCAATGTGCAGCAGTTTTTGCAAGGCACTATACCAGGAGATTATCATAGCCTCTCCGAGCACCAACACCTTTGTCAAGTTCATCAAAACCTCCTAACTACCCAACAGAATGTCTTAAAACCGACTGATAAGAAAGACACACAGTTGGCCAGCGGCTTGGTCGAATCAAGTGTTATGGAACAGTTTAATTCTCTCACGAACTTGCACAACGAAACTTTATCTAGGATTATGGATAGACATGGCGAAGTCCAGAGTCGTCTAAATGCATGGGAAAGGTACAAACAAGACCAAAATAAATTGCTAGCTTGGTTGAAAAACATCGAAAAGGAGCGCGAACGTATGCAGTTGAGGTATATGCACATTAGACGTATCCCCAAACTACTCTCTCGAATTCTAAGCCTTTTGGACAAGATTCCTCAAGGAGAAGAGCAGGCTGCTAGCTTACAAAGACAACAGAACCTCCTGCTTCAGTTCTGCGACGATGCCTTAGCCACTTCCATTAGAATGGAACACGTCGCCATCAAGCAACGCATTTCCAATTTGCAGGCCGGCCTGGACACTTGGAAACAGTTCTTGGAACGAATCTCTCTTCTAGTCAAGACGCACGACGAGCGCGTTGCCTACGTTCAAAGAATATTCGATAACGTGCAAGATGTCATCAACGAGGCAGCTACCCAATCACCAACTTCCCACGCGGGTATTAGCAATCGCTTGGATAATTTGCAGAGGACAAGGGAAAGACTGAATGCTACAACTAAAGACTTGGAACAATTAGGATTAACACAAGAACAACTGAAAGAATGTCTTAGTCCTTCTGACATGAAGACGGTTAACCAAAGAATGTGGCTCTTGTGGCACCAACAAGGTGACCTCGACCACCAACTGGCGACTTTGTGCCATCAACTGGAAGAAAAACTGGGCATAAGATCGATGTTCGAAGCCAGGCAGTCGAGATTTATTACCTGGGTGGATGAACTGGAAAAACGCCTAGATCAAGAAACCGAGGGCAAAGTAACTGATCCTAGGGAACTTCTAAGGAAGTTGGAAACTGAACTTCAAGCTGAAATGGCACTAAAGGAGCGCGAATACAACTGGCTGTTGAAGACAGGCAGAGAACTAGTCGATTCCTGCGGAGAAGAGTATGCAGACGTAACGGCCAAGCAAATCATCCAAGCCCGAACCGATGAAGTTTTCGTAAGGTGGGAGAGGCTTGAAAACCTCGGAAAAAGTCGTGCGAATAAAATACACGATGTGATGCAAACCATGCTGCAATTAGAAGAACGGATTGCGCAGATTAGAGCCTGGCTTAGTCAGATAGAGTTGCAGCTAGCGAAACCGCTCGTATTCGAAGCTTGCACGAAGGATGTTATAGACCGCAAACTTCAGGAACATGAGAAACTCAAGAAGTCTATAGAAAACGAGAGCGGCAACATAGGCGAAGTCTTCAACCTCTGCGAATTACTCTTGAGTGATCCTGACATTACTAAGGCGCACTTCTCCACAGAAAACATCACTGTGGCGATTACGAATCTCGAAAAACGTTGGAAAATCGTGTGTGGCCAATCGGCCGAACGGAAGAGGAAGATCAGTTTCATCTGGAAACTTTTGCAAGAGGTGTTGAAATTAAGCACTGACCAAGAACAATGGCTAGTTGAAAAAGAACAGTATCTCAAGGACCTCGATCAGCCCCTGAAGAAACTTAACAGAGAAGAAATACAAGAACTGATCTACGTAGTAGAAAACGAAATAAAGGATATCGAATCTCGCACGCCTGCCTTCCAAATCCTCGAACAGACTTACTCCAAACTCGCCACCGCAACCGGAATCGAACCGGAAAATATCCAGGAGCTAACGTCCCGGGCACGCGTCATCATCGCAAGATGGGAAAACCTCATGCCTAAGGCTCAGGCCATTCTGCAAAGGTTACACAACGAGTTGGTACCTTTCAAGGAGTTCTCGCTGGCTCATGAGGATGCAGTCGTCGGCCTGAGTAAAATCGATGCGCAGCTAACGGAGCTGCAACATCTCGCGCCACCTGACAAAGTACCACCTAAAGAACGACTACAAAAACTTCAAGCCATTGAAAAACTATTGACGTCGCAAACGCCTAATTTGGAGGCCGCCGATAAACTTGGTCTGCAAATAATGAAAAAGAGCAAAAAGCAAGAAGTGACGAGGATACAAGAGATGATCGACGAATATCAAATTCTCTGTAAGGACGTTCACGAAAGGATAACTCTGATTAAGACTGAAATAAAGAAACAGATCAAGCAACAACCGCGCGAGGTCGACGAGGGTGTACAAGTGGAAACACTTAAATTCGAGCAAGACACTGCTGTGCAGGTCAATACCTTACCGCCCCAGCTGCAGCGGATGACTTCGATCAGCGCCAAAGACGCCTACCTGGTTGAGTTAGAAGCCGCCATAGTCGAGTGCAAGGCCAATCTTGACGAGCTTGAAACGTTCGTAAATAAAGAGATTCCAAAACAAGGTTCGCCGGAGTTGCCTACAAGCGGCAAAAAGATCGCTAAAATGACGGCGAAGTGCCAAGCGAGCACCGAACTTGTGAAACATTTGCACGATCTGCTGATCAACGAGTGCGATGCTACGGAAATCGAGGCTTGCTCTGAAGAGGTGCGCATTCTGATTGAACGATATGAGATACTGCTGGTAAAGGCTAAAGAGAAGGAGCAACAATTACGGGAACTTAGGTGAGTGATGTAGCTAGTACCTAGAAATCAGCTGAAGTAGATTTTCTTAACTATAACATTACTAACTGGTGTTTGGTCTTTTTTCTTCTAGAGCTACTATCTCCGACGCTTATAACCTTTTATGCAAACAGTAAGTAATTTTTTTTTCATTCTTATTAATTTTTTTTAAGTGGTATAAGGGCAAATCTTGCCTAACGCTAAATACCTCTACCCCATATTTTCTTTGCTTTTACTCTCATTGATTTTAATTTAACCAAATCTTAAAAGCTACAAAATATTTCTTATCGCGTAGCTACTAAATATGTGGTACCTACTGGTTTTGTTTCTCGAGGATTTATCTTTGCCTTATTATACTATCCTATTAGTAAAAAATTTGGTTCGCAAGTCTTAAAAGTAATAGAAAAAGACCTCAATTTAAATATACAGGGTGCACTAGTTCTGTGAAAGATACAGGACTTCGATCTGATTCCGAAACTCTCCTTGAAGCTCTTCATTACCGTCAAATTAATTTCTTGATGTTATTCAATATTTTAGTTTGTCAAAATATATATATTTTTATTAAAACATATGATCATTGATATATGTAGTTTTTGTATTCATAACAATGATTTTTTATATAAGGCGATATTTGACGCCTGACTAAAAACATATTTTTTCCCAGTCCGACCGTGTGTTATTTAATAAGAATAAAAATAATTATTTATTGATGCCAATACCCAGTGGGATTACGTAAGTCAAACAGTACAACTGCTGTATATTATATACACCACATTACATGTATTATAAAACGTCAAAGCATAGGCATAAGAGAATACACGTTAAAATCAAAAATATTGTTTTTATAATATTTTGAGGCAGTCCTGCGATTAAATTTCTTATTATGTATATAATTTTAGATAGTTTACCACTTAGAGAATTAACATGTTGATCCGAACGTAGATATGAATCCAGATTATCGCTAAAAATTTTACGTTTTGGTGCTTGTCAAAAAACTGTAAACCCAAGGTTGAAAAGACATAGTTTGTATCTTTTACTCATTAAGATGCAATTTATTTGCTTTATACCAATCAGAAGCTTTCAATTGTGAGAGCTCCATAACCTGCAATTGTTTAAATCGTCTTATACATTAACCATGGTGGTATCAATGGCAAGCAATACTGGTCAACTGTCATTTACACAATTAAGCAGATCCTTAACATACATTACAAATAATAAGGGGTCCAAATACGGAACCTTGAGGTACTCCGAATTTTACTTTTTCAAAACACAGTATCGTCACGAGTAGATCTAACCACTGTAATGTGTGTGACATGTTTTAAGCAATGATATAAATTGGTTAATACATTATGGTAGTTTAAAAATTTTAAATTCCCCTGTACATAAGTAACTAACGGGCACACATGGGGTTGTTTCGGAATCAGCTCACTATCTCCGATTAAACTACGTAATGCTGGTTGACTTGTAGCAAACCAAATCGATAACCAGCGATCAACGGTGGCTAGATATTAATAATTTTTCTGTTCCAACAGCGAGGCTGGCCGATTGCTCTGCCCCTTATGCACAAAACGCAACTGGGCTCAGCTAGACAACGACCTGTGGAGATTAGAAAAATGGTTGCAAGTAGCCGAAGGTACCCAAAAGACGCAGAAGAATCCTCCGTCCAACATAGAACAGCTGGAAGACGTTATCCAAGACCACAGAGAGTTCTTCTTGGACCTTGACAGTCACAAGAGTATCGTCCGATCTCTGAATATCGTTGGTACTCACTTGGCGGATCACACTGAAGATACCTCGAGAGCAGACGAATTGAGGTCCAGATTAGAAGCTGACAATAAGAGATGGGACCTTATCTGCCGGTACGCCACCGAGTGGCAGATACAACTGCAGAGGGCTCTCATGGACGTAAGATGCATTTTTATTTTATTTAAGGAATATTTAAAACAGGGCCGGCGTGAGCGTCTTGGCACCCCTAGGCTTACAACTTCATAAAATAGGTAAAATAAGATGCATTGCAAAAACTTATATTTTTTAGCTGCACGTGCTTTACAGCTGCACTGTGTATAACGACTTGCGAAATGTCGATTTCAACTTTATAAGGCGTGTCTGTTATATATGACAAGACCGACTGCATGAAAATTTTTTATTACGTTTTAGCTTTTTCCCTAATCAAAAAAATTATGCATATTTAAAAAAATGGCAGTTAAACATTGTAGTTATGTTTCCAAGTTCATTAAAGTTTTGGTTATTTTAGAAAGTTTCTTAATTCATGGTACAGATATTAAAAAAAAAAACAAATCGGAGAGAATTTTATTAGCTCTATTTTATTTTGATATTTTTCTGTAAAAATAATAGTTTCTTAGATATTCTTTAATAAAATAAAAAATTTCACGTTCTCTCGAAAATTATTTAAATTTTCAAAAATGTAAATTTCAGCAAAATAAGCGATTAAAAACGTTACTCCATTAAAAATGCGGGGGTGGGGGGTGCAGAATAAACACCAGTCTGAAACCACTTTGACTTTACGTTTTTTGGGCCGTTGATTATGAAAATCGGGATCCAGCAATCCTAAAAGATGGGAAACGCCGCTAAAAATGCCAAAAACTTCTTTTGGAGAATTTTTCGCTATAATTTCAATAAAAATCTGAAAGGTTCCTATAGTATTTAGGAGAAATATAGTGGAATTTGAAGCAAAAAGTAAAAAAATATATTTTTATTTTTTACTTCCCTCGCATACCGAAGGGAAGTATTGTATTCGAGAAAAAATCACTCTCCGAGATATTTTCGGATTTTGACGTTTTAGATCACGTAGATTACGAAAATATAGGATTTTCAATTCCGTCAGTCTGTCTGTATGTCTGTCTGTCTGTTGGTGCATTAACTAATAAACTACTTGACGGAGAGCAGTCAAATTTGGTAGATAGTTGACCCTACTGTGTCAGCGAAGAAATGGTTAAACTTTCACTGGAAAATATACAGGGTGGACCGTCTAAAGGGAACAAATAATGAAAAAAAAAATGTTTTTGCTCAAATTTAAAATTTCCACGTTTCATGACACGCTAAACCTATTTCGGAAAAAAAAATTGAAAATTTTTTTCACCAATATTTTTGACAATTTCCTGCCACATGTATGTTTTCTTATTAAGCGGTGCTCAGGGAATCTGCAAAATATCACAATTAACCAGTATGTTACTGGTAAATAACCTCTACGCCTGTGACTTTTACGTCAAAGGATCAGTTAAAGGTTGCTCTTTTTAAATAAACAACACAAGTAAGTATAAAAACTTGAAATTAAATATTTCGCCGACGTTTTGGAAATCTATTCTGTTTCCTTTTTCAAGGCTCTTTTTGAAAAATCTTTTTTGCTGTGTATGATAAATACACAGCTCTAAGAATGTTTGTTATATTCAATATCCATAGATACTTACTATTTACATAGAACTGTTGATATAGTTAACAGTTTTTTTAGTTTTTATACAATGTTAAGTTTGTGAAGTTCTTCTCTTAACTAATTTGTGTTGTTTATTTTAAAAAAGCAACCTTTAACTGATCCTTTGACGTAAAAGTCACAGGCGTAGAGGTTATTTACCAGTAACATATTGGTTAATTGTGATATTTTGTAGATTCCCTGAGCACCGCTTAAAAAGAAAACATACATATGGGAGGAAGTCTCAAAGAACTGAGGAAGGAAAAAAAATAAGATAATGCCACAAATAACATTTAGACAATATTTTTGAAAAATTTTTACCACTAAAATAGATGAAAATTTTTTTCTTTGTTCAAATTTAAAATTTCCACGTTTCATGGCATTCTAGACCTATTTCAAAAAAAACATTAAATTTTTTTTTATCAACATTTTTGAATTTTTTTTCCACGAATAGATGGAAAAAAAATGTTTTTTCTCAAATTTAAAACGTCCACGTTTCATGGCATTCTAAACGTTTTACCAACATTTTTGAAAACATTTTTACCACTAAAATAGATGAAAAAATTTTTTTTTCTGGGTTCAAATTTAAAATTTCCACGTTTCATGGCATTCTAAACCTATTTAAAAAAAACATTAAAATTTTTTTTATCAACATTTTTGAAATTTTAAATTTCCACGTTTCTTGGCATTCTACACCTATTTCAAAAAAAAAAATTGAAAAATTTTTTGAAAAAAATTTTTTTTTTTACCACTAAGTACCTACTATTATAGAATACATGAAATATTTTTTCTTTTGCTCAAATTCTATTAAAAAAAAAATTTGAAAATCAAAAAAAAATTGCCTACACTAAGTATTTATAGACTAGATGAAAAATTTTTCTTTTGTTCAAATTTAAAATCTCCATGTTCCATGACATTCTATGCCTATTTCAGGAAAAAAGAATGTTGAAATTTTTTTTACTAATATTTTTGAAAAAATTTTTACAACTAGAATAGATGGAAAAGAAATTTTTTTGCTCAAATTTAAAATTTCCACGTTTCATGGCATTTTGGACCTATTTAAAAAATATATTGAAAATTTTTTTGTGAATTTTTGCTGTCTGATGACCACTGTATATTTTTTTGACCAAAAGTTATCAAGTTTTCTTTGTAATAACAGTGATGACTATATTCCGATTATTATTCTCAATGTCATTTCGTAAATAATAATTTTTTAAAGTGACCGCCATGCAGAAATAAAGAGGGAAGTTCTGTGTAAATACCTTTACCGATTTTTTAAATCTTAGTCCGATATAGGGGCGGTTATCCCTAATCATATAGTTTGGCTATATTTGGTATAAATCAACCACCTTTACAAATTAATATTAAAAAAGTGGGATTTCATAGGATTCTTTTGGATTTTTATTGAAATTATCGCAAAAAACCCAAAAGGGGTGTTTTTGGCATTTTTAGGGGTGTTCCCAACTTTTACGGTTGCGGGGCCCCAATTAAGAGGTAAACTGTGTATAGTATTTCTATTGTCAATTTCAAAATTCAGTCTAAAGCGTTGCTACCAGAATAAATCATTATAAAGCCTGATGTGATAGAATAAGACCCGAGGTCGTGCTTGAATATTGCAAACGATATCCGTATATGAGTATAGTTAGCCAGCGTTAGCGCCTATCTCAAACGAAAGTAATGGAATGTTCACCTGGGTCACCATTACAAATCCCTTACAAGCTCTTGGTTCATTCTTAATATTGCCGGTAGCATAGCCGTAGGTTAAATGATATTTATTTACTTTTATTGAATCATTTATAGTTGTTCATTAAACTAACATTATTTATTATAAATAAATAATGCATTATAAATAATACATTTACATCGTGCCTACCAAATAATATAAACCAGTAAAACAAAATGTACAATAATTAATGATTTTCAAACTGACTAGATAAATTGTAATTATTATTATATTCTTCTTTAAGTACATCCTCTCAAGGTTTCAGCGATTACGGAAAAAACCTAATTGCAGTTCATTATAGCTATTTTTACCATTTCATTTCGTTTTACGCTTGCACCTCGTACTGCATCTCCTAAGCCAAGTAAGCCTAGCCGCGTGGCGCCGGCCCTGTACTACAACTCTGGGCAAACAGACGACCAACCAAGGTATTTATCAACATTTTCAGAACCAGCAATTCCACAGCATTATCACCGAACTGTGCGTATGGCTGGAGAGGAACGAAAAGAAGATCCGCGCGTCAGAACCCGTAGACCTAACCGCACCCATAGACACCATCGAAACCAAATACCACAACTTCCTCGAACTCAGAGCGGAGCTAGAACGGTGCGAACCGCGAGTTCTAAGTCTCCAAGAGGCCGCCAATCAGCTACTCAGGGAGGACGGGGCTCCAGAAGGATCGAGCTTGATCTGCAGAAGACTCACCGAACTCAGACTCAAGCTGCAGTCCTTGATAAGGCTCACAGGCGTTTACACGTTGAAATTGGGAGCAGTACTAGGGCGCGACCCTAATGAAATAGGTTTGGCGATTGCAGCCAGTCCAGGTGTAGGCCCACCATTACACTCACTGAGCTATGACGTAAGTTTAACCCGACGTTGCGTTATTTTGTAAGAGTTGGTAGATTTGTTTAGTCTATTTTTTATGTATTTAGATGTAAGAGCTTTGAAAAAGTAAGTAACAAACTATATGTATTGTGATAACCAGTCAATTAGAGTGCCATTGTAACTGTAATCGAATATTGCAAAAAAATATTGAGAGTGCATTTATTTTGTTATTAGTATTGTGATTAAGACTATGGAAGATAACATGCATGTAACTTTGTTGGATTTTTCAGCAAATCAAATTGTATAAGCTTTTTATACAGTTTCTGTGAAGGTTCACTCCTTTGGTGTGTTTGTTTCGACCAAAGAAATGAACTGGTCCGTAAAGTAGTTGTAGATTTTTGTTTGGAGTTTAGTTTTATATTTTGTGTAGCACTGTTGATTTTAAAAGTTATAGTAAGATTTTATAAGCACTGTTTCACATTTCCTTTGCGTTTTGGACAGCTTTTGGACCAACCGAGTCAGGATCGACCATCAACCTCTGCACCAGATGAATCCGTTCACAAGTAAATATTATTTTATTTTTTATTTTTTGGAAAAAGCAGGTTTTCACCTTACAATCTAGTTTCGGATTTTTCTGTAGACCTACTTTATAATACAGCATATATTTCTTTAAAAGTCATAGATTAGAGAAAGGTGAAAAACTGGTTTATGTGTGTGCTTGTTCTTGCATGTCGTAGGAAATTAGATTTCTGTAAAATGCCATATTGACTTTTTATTATGAATCCTGCCCAATACAGGTTTTTGCCACGCGAAAATTGCAACATAGCTGAATCTCAAAAATAAAAATAGATATTTGTGTATTAAGGCAAAGTTCCTTATTGTCGCTCGAAAGAGTAATCGAACATTCGAGAGCGACAATGACACTTTGCGCTTGAATTACACACATGATTTTATCTACGATCATTTTAAAATATCAAAATAAAAGAAATGATTTACTTGAATTTTTACCTGCAAACCGCGAATTATCACATTTTATGAGCGTGCATGCATTATGGACAATTAAGCAGAAAATAGTGACGAAGTCTTTTCATCAAGTCTCATTTTATTAACAACAAAAATTTTAGGTTAACTGACATAACTCGTCGATAAACAATGGATGGCGATAAACAATTATTTTATTTCTGTTGCCCTGCTCTAATAGTACGGCAACCCATTACTAAGAACCCCATCTAATCAGCGAGCTTTTTTGCAGGGAAGCTCTATAGATTATGAAATTCTAGACACTTTTTCATATGACAAAAGATCCAAAAACGATACTGGCGGCTGGCAAACGACTTTCCCTCATTTTCCGTTTGGCCGCAACTTCGCGAAATCGAATGGAATCGCATATAGAGGGTGTAATCAGTTTCATGTCATTAAAAAAAAACTGGTAATGGGGACCGACTAAACAAACAAAAAACCTTTACGACTTTTCCCTCTAGGGGCACTTTGAAAAAACTGACCTAGGTCAACATTTTTAATATAATTTTTTTTTAATATTAAGGTAGAAAAATTTGAGAACCGCTGCTTTTCCTGGTCAATGGACTTGTAGTTCCCAATTATACAACTTTTAAATTGTCATAAAAAAGTGCAAAGCCCTCGCCGGCACACGCGGCGCGGCGGTCTGCGGTATCAAAGCAAAGGCCTTGGATCATCGATCGCCTTTGATGGACCGCCTCAACTGAACTGAGGCAATTATAAAGAGGTAAATAATTTGTTATTTTTTCCTACACAACTGCAAGCAAATAATGGCCATAGAAGTTTAAGCAGAGCATTTCTTTACATGTGTGTTTTTCAATTTGGAACAGAATATTGGATTGATGTTTATAATTTAGAAAATTCAAATGTATTTTATTACCATTTGTAACATAAATGAGTGTCCTGGGTTAAAAGCTTACCACCTACCTAAATTATTCGAAATCTCTGCATCTGCATCAATACACAGTTCAGTACGTCGAATTAATGACATATGTACTCCGTTCAACACTAAACACTAAACTATCAACTAACGTTGGCAATAAAAAAAAATAAAAGAAAAACTTGGTCCAAAATCCAAAAAAGAATACAAAAAGGATGAACAAGTATGTTGTGTCTGTAGGTAATCAAAAATTTAACGACTTGAACGGTAAGTCAATAAAATAAATCTTAACTATAAATACACAGGGACCCGAAATTCAAAAATAACAAAAACAACGAACGGCGGCGGGTTGGACGTGTCTACATAACGAAACACTCACAGTAACTAAAATATTGCACAAGGGAGAGTCAGAGTATAGTTTTCACGCAAAGACACTCGCGACGATCTAAACCTACCTCAATATTCCAGCAGTTCTCAAAAGATTTTATTGCAAATTTGCGAAATTTTTGTTTATTTTGTTTCTCCAAAACTATGAGCTTTAGACCCCATGTTATATATGGTTTTTTTTGTTTGTCTAGCAACCATGCAATGACCTTCCCAATTACTACTTTTGGCAATATAAAAATTAATTTTTCAAATGAACGTCAGATTTAAAAAAATATTCAAATAAAGTTTCATTAAAAGAAAGTGTTGAATACAATTTTGTATTGCACACGTGTTGTCAATTTTTTCCCATCATTTACTTCCCTCGACAAGAAGGCAAAAGCAACTGCCTCGCTGTGAAGACCGAGATGGCCGGTTTTTCTTCACGCATTCAAAGCTCGATTTGAACCCTTCAGGACAGGTAAAAAGTTGCGTCACCCTGAACTTTTCTTCTCGGCTCTCCCAGAACTGATGAGAAACGCTGGAATTATCTTCGCTGTAGTAACTGGAAGATCTTGGTAACGGGCTGCCGTACTACAAAGATCTTAAAAAGTAACTATATAATGTGTAGGTTAAAATGACAACAATTTAAGTTAAGTCAATATAAAGAGTGATCAAGAATGCTCATTATGGCTTTTCTCAATTATTTAAAGAACTAAACGGTCAGATCAAATCTAAAAGTGCCATTGAAATGCCCAAAAAATTATTTCTCCATTTAATCCACTTTTTTTCTTTTATAATAATGAAATAGCAATAATACATGCAGCCTCAATCTGGCACACACTGTATTGTACTCAAGGAAAAGTAATGATTGTGAAAAATTCTACATATCATAGGCTGAAACTAAGTAAGTGGGCATACAAAGTTATTAAAAAATATATTTACAAAATTACGAAAATAGTCCAGTCGCTAAAGTAAAAAATACCAGAAGCTCGCAAAAAATGTTATCTGAAATTTTCCTTCCGTAACTGTTAGTGCGAGGATTAAACATCACAAAACCACAAAAATCTGTTTTGGGGGTGCCGCGCAACCCCCCATTAAAACCACCCCTTCGGTGAAAAAGCCTTATTTTATTGATAACTCGTTAACCGTTGAAGATATAAAAAAATTGCTCATCATAAAAAAGAAAGTTTGACTAATTGCCTAAAAAAAAGTCCTCTTTAATTTTATTGTATATGCCATGATTTTCGAGAAAATGGATATTGACAAAAATTTAAAATTTTGTATTTTTTAATGCGCGCAAATTTTCTTTTATTTGAAATTTTTTGCGCGCGACCTGTAGAAAAAATTGAATTGCTTGAAAACCAAACAAACTAGGAAGAAAAATCAAGATGGGTTTTAAAGGGGATATAAAATCCTCTCTTGTGTTGCCATTTTTGAGGGCTATTGATATTTATTAGTATATAATATAAAAATAACAATATATCTTGTTTTTTTGTGTATCTAACTATTCACAGGCCCATAAAAAATAACTGACTATAATATAAGTTATAAATACATTATCTTTTAGTTCAAGGTAGTACTTCAATGCAGTAAAAGTTAGGAATAAATATATTCACATTTACAAATTTAGCAACATGTTAAAGTTGACCAAAAAAAATCCAAAAAAAGCTGCATATTCAATTTTTTATATTTTTTTAATACAATTTTTTTAACTATTAAATGATTAGAAACTATAGTTAGATGATACATACATTTAAAAAAATGTGTTTGGGTCTTTTTTTTTTTTTAGGAAACAATAAAAAGTTGGCCAAAATTTGGCTAACTTCAACATGCTGGTAAATTTGTAAATGTGAATATTTTTATTCCTAACTTTTTCTGCATTGAAGTACTACCATGAACTAAAGGATAATGCATTTATAACTTACATTAAAGTCAGTTATTTTTTATGGGCCTGTGAATAGTTAAAAGTGCAAAAAATCAAGAGGTAACTATATTATATTGTTATTTTTATATACTAATAGATATCAATAGCCCTAAAAAATGGAAGCACAAAAAACTATTTTATATCCCCTTTAAAACCCATTTAATTTTTCTTCCTAGCATGTTTGGTTTTCGAGCAATTCAATTTTTTCTATAGGTCGAGCGCAAAAAAATTCAAATAAATGAAAATTCGTGCTCATTAAAAATACAAATTTGCAATTTTTTTCGATATCGATTTTCTCGAAAACCATGGTATATACAAGAAAATTACAAGAGGACTTTTTCTTAGGCAATAATTAGTCAAGCTTTCTTTTTTATTATGAGCAATGTTTTTATATCTTCAACGGTTAACGAGTTATCAGTAAACCACTGAAGGGGTGGTTTTTTGGGGATTGCGTGGTATCCCCAGAACTGATTTTTGTGGTTTTGTGATGTATAATCCCTCCACTAACAGTTACTGAAGGAAAATCTCAGATAACATTTTTTGTTATGGACATCTTCATAATTATTGGACTAGAAATTTTGCTAAAGACCCTGAAATGCCGCACACACACTACATGTTCATTTCACCAATAAACCGAGCATCGCCAGGAGATTTCTGTGTATTTTCGTTCGTAGAAGATTTCATATTCGGCAATTATTTTTGTCAGGATATATTCTCCATATATTTGTGTACGACAGTGCAGAAACGAAAATCAAATATCTATTAAAATTTAATTATATGTTGATGAAATGTGAAAATGATCTTCGCGGTGTGGAGATCAACTGATTTGCATTTCGCACATATATAAGATGGAAATATAATAATGAAATTTCGATATGGCCTTTTCTATACAGGGTATTAAAATTTGAGATATTAACCTGGTAGCTTGAACCACATTCCATTTTCATTACAGTAATTTTATTTTTAGGTTTCTCACTACTATGCTTGATAGTATAAAGTTAAAAAAATAACAGACCTGTTGCGTACTCTATTTTCAGGCTGATAAAATCTGACCTTGCTAGAATGAGTACAAACGTGCAAATCTTTATCCTATCAACTGCGCCAATTTTTTATAACATTTTTGTAAAAAACGTTTCTAAAAACTGAACGAATAGCCCAGTGTCCGGAAGCTTAACCTCTCATTAAAATCAAACGAATTTAAATTCTACAGGTCAGTACTCAGGGCACTGGCTTAAAAAAAGTTAGGTTAAAATTCAAAAGTTTGATAGAGGAAACTCGAAATTACATTGTTTCATAACGGGAGACTATTTCCTTGGCTGCTTAACCTGAGCACACGCGAAAAAATTTGACAAAAAAAATTACCGTTACTCGAACCACAAAGTATATAAAATGTTAGGATATCAAGATATCTAGTCGTATTATTTTTTATATAGGCAGTTAATATCTCAAATTTACTATTAAATCCCTGAAATAATACATTCCTTCTTCAAAATAGTAACAGTAATAAAATTGAAGTTTGGTTTTTCTTATAGGAAATTATACGACAATATTGAGACTAAAAAGTGCATTTTTTGTTATTTTTCCAGTGGTTCTGAGGACGAAGCAGAGATAAACACTTCAGTGTTGCGAAGAGGATGCCGGTTCTTGGGTAGAGTGGTTAGAGCTTCTGTCCCTATTCAGGCCCTTATGTTATTAATGCTAGGCGCCGCTTCTCTAGTCCCTTATTCAGAAGACGACTATTCCTGCTCGTTAGTCAACTCCATAGCAAATAGTCTCACACCTACTCTACGTTATAACGATGGACCGCCGCCTATATAAACGACCAGAAACAATACTCAAACAGTCAGTCCCTAAATTCATTCCAATTGATTTAAAGATTTTAATACACCATTGCCTTTAATTTACAGAGTAATTTTATTTAACTTGTGTTTTAAAATCTTTGACGTTTCTCTTTAATTTTAAGTATTTCGACTTTTGTACTATTTTGTAAATACACATGTGACTTATTTTTATGAATTTCGAATTCTGGCAGCTTAACTATGATACGACGTACTTGGAAATACTAACTAGAATTTGTAATATTCTTTATATATATTAGTAGTGTTAGATTTTGTATTATTATGCGAAAAAAAATGTACATTTTATTCACTTATATCTGTATATTGGGGAAAGCGCACAAGGACGTGCGAAAAGTTTAATATATATATTTTATATTGTTGTTTTATAAATTTTTATTGATGGTTGTGAAAATTAAGGTTTGTGAATCGAAGGAGTGGAACACTTTGGTTCACAGATTAATTAATTTTACTGTGATGAGACCTCGGTTTAAACGTTTAAAGATACCTCAGAATGATCTCTCCACGTTTTGGGGTTTCTTTAAAAAACTCTTCGAAATTATCAGTGTCGTTTACCTCTCCAAAATTGCACTGGATAATAATCACTTGCAAAATAAGTTACTCCCGATTTATTTCCAAGTGAACCCTTTATTAAATCGAGGTTGGAAAATAATGCCTTAAAAGAAAGTTTTTTTATTATTTATATTGTTGCTTTTGCATATTTTAATTTTCTGGTCACGGTGCTATAATTTTTTGTTAACTAAACCGTGTAACATTTTAAATTGCTTTGACTATAGACGCTTCAGATGTGTTTAGGAACCCACTTATAAAAAAATAGGATTGTTTTCGCAATAAGTTCATTAGTACTTTATTTGGCATCTTAATATTATGATATATGATGTTTTCATTTATAAAATATATAATTTAAAAATTATTATTGCTGTTCTTTATTCGATAATCCCTCTTCCAACTAAATTATAGTTGACCATATAATTAATGCACATAAAAAAGCCGTAAAAACCAACCATAAATCTCTGTCTCGTTGGCATAAGTGATATCCCACAGAGCCGTACTCAAAGTTTTTGTGCACAATAAGAATAGAAATTTCGAAGTATTGACTTTGGTAAATAAAGAGTGATTTGGTACAGCGATAAATTAAAAAAATTTACTGTGTTTTGCTTGCGTCAAGATAGGAATAATATCTTATATATTCGTCGAGCATTAACGCATTCGATATTTCATGATACACTGACAATATTAAGTTCGACTTTGTCATAGGTAGGGTTTACATACCTGCTGTAAATCGTAACATCCTAAAAATTTTTCGGTAGGAGGGAGTAGGGTAACTATATAAAAATAATTTGAAATTATAATTCAAACAGGTGTGTTTTCGATAATTTCTCGTTTTGGTCATGCTAGAACATACCTACTTTATATGAAAACAATGTTGTTCTATGTATTAATACATATTTATAATTTAACGTTTTCTACAAAAATGGAACATGCCCCGCTCTCCCCTTTATACGTAAGCGGGAAAGATTTGAGGTTTTTTATGTGCAATAAATATATGTAGTCAACTATACCGGGTGAGTCACGAATTGCGCTCGCCCCGATATTTCCTAAAATATTTGGAATAGAAAATTGAAATTTTGAGGCCTTATTACACGACTAAAATGCCATCTTTTCAATAAAAAAATCAAGTTTGGTGCACATCCGGTTTGACCGGAAATGCCCACAACTTTCGATTTTTAAATGGAACACCCTATATATTTTTACATTTGGAATCTAGAGGAAATTTTGAATACAATACATCCATTTTGGTCACTTTTTGATAAACATTAAAATTTTTATTAAAAAATCGGTTTTTTTTAATGGGAATTTAATCGTTCACCAACATTTCTAAATACCTCATTTTCATACGAATCTAATGATACCAAAATTTTGAAAATCCGCTCAAATATTTGAGATTTCAGCCAAAATACAATGCAACCAAGCTTTTAGAAACATGCGGCTAATAGATAATAGATTAGTGGACTTTGGAAATTAAAATGGCACATTTCTGTGTAAATCTGGTAACCTAATAACATTGGAAAAATCATAGTAGCCATTGAATGTAATAAAACAATATCAGCTGTCAGACAGATACAAAATAAAGCGTTGCGGAAATCTCTTTGAGTAAAAATTAAAGAAAATGAATAATTTTAGTAGAAATGAAAAGGTCGATATGTTACTGATATATGGAGAGCGTCTCAAAAATTCAACTGCAACTGCAGAACTGTATCAGCAACGATATCCCAACAGACGTCATCCAAGCAGACACTTGTTTGCCAGAGTGGAACAAGAATTAAGAAACGAACCCAATCAACAAGATGACCATCAAACATTTATTGTAAGTGAGGACAAAGAAATTGGACAGCATTAAACAGAAAGGAACCAGCACCCTCAGATAAAATCAAGAAACAAGCTTGCAAAGAAAGGTTTTGCACCTTAATTACAATATTGAAACTACACCATTAAATTCTTATAAGGAACATGAGTTGGACATTTTCAGCTGAACACACATTACTATATTCTACCTTTAAATAAATTAAGAAACAAAATTTGAAAATTTTGTGGGTTGGCTCCTTTCTGTTTAATGCCGTCCAATTGATGTATGAGGATTTGTGATGGTACACCCAACAACATCAACAAGGGATTGTCAATGGAATGCGACATTAGTCAGTCTTCGGTTTGCAGAATTTTAAAGAAACATAAATTTCGGTCTTATAAATACCAAATACACCAACATCTTTATGGAGATGATAACGACACAGGAGGCTAGTATATTGCAACTGGTTCTTAAATGCAGTACAACAAAACCCAGGTTTTCCTTTTCATATTTTATATTCAGATGAAAGTAGATTTACGAACCAAGGCATGTTTAACAGAAATAATACTAGGTACTGGGCTCAAGAAAATCCGAGGTTGGTAGGGCGGGGAAATATTCAGGAAAGATTTGGGTTTAACTGTTGGCTTTGAGTACTCTTGGAGATCGAATAATTGGACCCATATTTTTTTATGGAACACTTATTGGCGAACGATATTTATTCTTTTTACAAAACCAGACAGCAGAATTTCTTGACTTACTTCCTCTTGCCTATTTACAAAATCTGTTTTTCCAACAAGATGGTGCTCCCCCACATAATTCCAGAAGAGTGATGGAATATTTAAACAACTTATCGCAAATCAAGGTCATATCAGGTGGCCTCCTAGGTCACCTGACTTAACACCCCTCGACTATTATGTATGGGGCACTCTCAAAAATAAAGTTTATAAAACTTCTTCAAATACCCGTGAAGAGCTGCAAAATAAAGTTGTACGGGCTCTTAATGAAATAACGCCGGCTGAATTGCGTAGAGCCATTCAAGCAACTGTACGCAGAGCCAAATTGTGTATAGAAAAAAATGGTGGACATTTTGAACAATATCTATAAATGTCAATTTATGGTTTAATTATATTAATTATTTAAAAGATACCTACTGTTACCTAGTTTAAGTTTAATTGTTCAAACGGAATTGATTTTTATTTATTTATAGGCCCGATATTTATGTTCATTTAAATAAAACTCTGAAAACCGAACTGATGTCGCATTCTATTGCAAATGTCCTTGTGGATGTAATTGTGTTTATCTCCACATACCTATGCTAAACTTAATTGTAACGTTCTTTGCGCCCACAATTATTAAATGTTTGATAGCTCAAGATTGCCTATAACTACACGAGTCTGTCTGACAGCTGATATTGTTTTATTACATTCAATGGCTACTATGATTTTTCCAATGTTATTAGGTTACCAGATTTAGACAAAAACGTGCCATTTTAGTTTCCAAAGCCCACTAATCTATTATCTATTATCCGCATGTTTCAAAAGCTTGGTTGCATTGTACTTTGGCTGAAATCTCAAATATTTCTGAGCGGATTTTCAAAATTTTGGTATCATTAGATTCGTATGAAAATGAGGTATTTAAAAATGTTGGTGAACGATTAAATTCCTATTTAAAAAAACCGAGTTAGTGGGTAAAAATCACATTTAAAAATTTTAAACGCCTCTAGAGAATTAAGTAATGCGATCATATTGCTCTTTTTATTTTTATAGTAACGTAGCACACAAACTAAAATATATTTTGGGCACCACAGCACTCTGGATTCAGAAATAGATTTTTTAATAAAATGTTTAATGTTTATCAAAAAGTGACCAAAATGGATGTATTGTATTCAAAATTTCCTTTAGATTCCAAAAATGTAAAAATATATGGGGTGTTCCATTTAAAAATCGAAAGTTGTGGGCATTTCCGGTCAAACCGGATGTGCAACAAACTTGATCTTTTATTGAAAAGATGGCATTTTAGTCGTGTAATAAGGCCTCCAAATTTCAATTTTCTATTCCAAATATTTTAGGAAATGTCGGGGCGAGCGCAGTTCGTGACTGGGTAAAATTGAGTTCTTTAAAAAGTTTCTTTATTAGTAAAAGGTATAAGGTAGAGAATTGCTATTATGACCACACTAGCAACAAGCGTTAGGCAAACATGTTTGTGTCATCTGGCAAACGATATTAACAGGATACGCGAAAATGTCGAATATAGCGTTTTGGTGTGTGAGGAAACTTCTTTTATTCATAGGTAGTGTCATAACAACAGTTTCAAGGAGTCATACAACACATATAGGTAGAGAGCCGGCTGTACAGACTTCCTATGAATAAGATACATGAAAAACTTTGTCTGAGTGAGTAAGTACTATCACAGACCTGCGTAGAGCCACTTCATATGAGCAAATTTTGCCCGCGTCGTGGAATTTTACCGGAAGTGAAGTCGATATGAGAGGATTCTGGCAAATAAGAGGCGCCCTATTTTCTTTAATAACTAGAAAGTTTGTACTTTAACTTACAAAAAAAAATCATGTAAAGTAAACTTCATATTTCTGTCAGATAAAAAATTTCAAAGCTTTGCCGCCTATTACCACTAGGATAGAGCGGGGCATGGATTAAAATAAGAAATTAAGGGAAACTCGCCAGTATCAATTATAATTTCTAATAATTACGCCACTCACTCCTAAAATATTTTACGATCTAACAGTCACTACTGTTTACTTAATTTTTTACACACATACATAATGCTCTAAAGGGGCAAGCACTTTTATGGCCGAGTTTTATGGCTTTTTTTTGGGTGTCTCGCGCCGTTGTCGGGAATTTTTTATTTGACTTAGAAATATGAAGTTCACTTTATTCAATGACTTAAGAAAACAAAAAAAAACTGGCAACTGGCAACTGCCCACTCAATATTTTGAAAGAGCATTAAATTATTTAAGGCAAATCTGGCGAATTCCTACATTTTTCCGGAAAAAATAAGTATGACAATTACGCCAGTCAAAGGTTTTCAATACAATTAGGCAGGGGCGGATTAAGACTTTGTGAGGCCTCTAAATTTTGAGCGGGGCCTTTTTGCAATTCTCGTAAAACCACAGACAGAGAGGCGAGTTAAATCCCAGATGCCCGGGAGATAGTAAGTTCAATACTCGTAAAATTATAGGCTACTAATTATAATTATTCATTATACCCCGAGAGCTAGCGTCACAGAAATTCGTACTTATTGTAAATGGACAGAATGTGCCTTAATAGGTTGTCGATGATCCGTTGAATACCCGCCCATCAGTCTGCCGGGCTGGAAGCGCTGCGTTTGGCGGCGAGAGGCGGTTTAGTCAATAACCTGACAGCGGTACTGTCACAAATGTCAAAAAAGCCGCTTTTGATTATCTTGTGCCGGGCCAAATTTCCAGTTTTGCCGTCGCAATTTACGACATCGACAAAATACCATTCTTTTTTTTCCATAGAGACATCACACGACCCTCCACTCGCCGTATTTATTTAGTTCTTAAAGTTTGAAAAATTGATGTTTTTGCAGTTTTGCCTTCTCTTATAGTCAATTTCAAGCTTGGGATCCGCCGTAGCCCATCGTAATAAGTGGCGACTACTTTTAAGTGGATTACCGACTTCGAATCCCGCACAGGGCTACTTTTTTATTATTATTTTTTATTTTTGGTAGATATTTTTGATTCTATAATTTCTCTTCGCTTATTTCTATGCGACTAACGTGTTAAAATTATAAATTTTTATAATTTTTTCTGATTTTTTGGCGATACATAAGAAAATAATCTTTCTACCCTATTTTCTGTTCTTGAGTGGGTAGGTATGGTGGAGTAACGGCTAGAAGTCCCGATTCTCAAACAGGAAATCTTGGTTTGAACCACGTTTCGAGAATTATATTTTTCTTGCCTTTCTTTACGTTGTCGGTTATAATCTGATGCTAAAATATTACCTGTATATCACATGAGTAATTTTTTTTTGATTTTCGTATTTGCTTAATTAAAGAGAGTTTCTCGGAGCTTTATTCAGTTTCAAAATAACTTTGTTTGAATTCGATACAAAAAAATGTGCGAGAAAATTTATAATACAAATTCGGATTTAACCAATCGATAGAAGCCGGATCTACAAAAGCTTGATGCATTTTTGTCAAAAAGAACATACAGGGTTCGTCAAAATGAAGAAAGAAATTAAAACATTTTATCTTTATGGTCTAATTCGACTGAAATTTGGTAAATGAGGATTATAATCCTCAATATTTACTCATGTGATATAGGTAATATTTTAGCATCAGATTATGACCGAAAATGTAAAAAAAAAATTAAAAAAAATTCCCGGTGCGTGGTTCGAACCCGGATTTCTTGTTAGGGAATCAGGACTGCTAGCCGTTATTCCACCATACGTACTCGAGAACAGAAAATAAACTAGAAAGATTATTTCCTTATGTATCGCCAAGAAATTAGAAAAATGATAAAAATTTATAATTTTAACACGTTAGTCGCAAAGAAATAAGTGAAGAGCAATTATTATAGAACCAAAAATATCTGCCAAAATGCAAAAAAAAAGTAGCACTGTGCGGGATTCGAAGTCGGGAATCCACTTAAAAATAGTCGCCGCTTAGCACGATGGGCTACGGCGGATCCTAGGCTTAAAATTGACTATGATTTCGTTGGAGAAGGCAAAACCTCAAAAACATCAATTTTCAAACATTAAGAACTAAATAAATACGTTGAATGGAGGATCGAGTGATGTCTCTACAGAAAAAGAAAGATTGGTATTTTGTCGGTGTTTTAAATTGCGACGGCAAAATAGGAAATTCGCCTCGGCACGAGATAATCAAAAACAGCTTTTTTGACATTTGTGACAGTACCGCTGTCAGGTTATGGACTAAACCGCCTCTCGCCACCAAATGCAATGCTCCCAGCCCGGCAGACTGATGGGCAGGTATTCAATGAGTCATCGACAACCTACTAAGGCACATTCTGTCCATTTGCAAATAGTACATGTCTTGTGACGCTAGCTCTCGGTCTATTACCTTTACGTCTAATGGGTTTAGAGTTTCTTTTCTAGGCGAACGGTTTCTTTAGGGTGTTTTACTAATTTTCTAAAACCAGATTTGAATTTAAATTTTTAGCGAAATCGTCTCATGGGAACCCATTTTTTAAATTCAATTTTATAAACAAATCATAAATAACGCGATTTTCGATCACAACACTTTCATCGTAGAGTATAGGGTTAATACAAGAAAAAAAGTCTTATATGTACAGTGTGTCTCACTTAAAAGTGTAACAGCGTAATCATTGTTTTGTTTTTTGTCCGATTTGAATCAAACTGATCTTAAAAGATAAAGATCACCAAGGTCTATTGAAGACCACCAAATCACTTTCCATCTTTAAATGCAAGGCCATATACAATACTAAATTGTATGAAATAATTCAAAAAGTCATAGAAGGCATTTTTTAATCAAAGAATTTTGTTAACAAAACTTGTTCGAAATCCTTCAAAAACCCTAAATCGGAAGCTTAGTTAAATTCTAAAAAAAAATGAGGTCTTGATGAAAAAATCCTTTTGGGGAATTTAAATAAAAATTATTTCTAAATTGATTTTTTTGAAACAATTTACACAAATGAATAATAAATACAACCAAAAGAATTAAATATTACGTTCTATCAAAGCTCCATCAGCCCTAATGCATACCTCAATTCGTTTTCTATTACTGTTCACGACTTTTCGGAGGGTTGCAGAATTAAACTAAACTTCCAATTCAGGGTTTTTGAATGATTTCGAACAAATTTTGTTAACAACATTTTTTTATTAAAAAATGCCTACTATGATTTTTTTATTTTTTTTCATACAATTCCTTTGGGTTTATAGGGTTATCGTTTCAGAATTACAGGGTTCGTCTTGCTTCCATCTATTGGGCTATCTGTGAAAAATCCCTGCCTACCCAACGAAAATGCTGAAATTACGTCACTGGCTATATTCAACAATTTAAGGTTCCTGCTTTCATGGCAAACTATTTTATCAATATATTTTTTCTAAAAAGTAACTTTTCGTCTTTAAATCTCGGCTTGCGAGCGAATGATGATGTAAGAGGGACTCTCACAAGTTATTACAAAGGGGGCCATGAAAACAGCCCATTTTTGTGAACATACAGTATGGCCTATTTAAAATGGAAACACCTTTATAACTTTTTTCCTTTTTGTCCGACTTGAACCAAATTTTACCAAAAGATAGAATAAATTAGGATCCACTTATGGCCAAAAAAATATTCGCGTCTTACAAATACAAAGCCATCTGTGATACCAAAATAAATGAAAAAATAAAGAAATCATATTAGGCATTTTTTATCGAAAACTTTATTAATGAAAGTTGTTCAGAATTGTCCAAAAACCTAGAGTCCAAAATTTCAGCAATATTGAAAAATATTGAATTTCGAGAAAATTTTTAAAAAATACAAATCACTTGACAACTGCCTGGCAGCTTACGTTTAACTTCAAACAAAATTGTCATAGCACAATTTTCTAAAGAAAAAAAAATAATTAAAATGACACTTTCGGACTCGGACATTGTTTTAAACAAAATTTCAATAGTCTTTAATATTGTTGAAATTTTGGACAATTCTGAACAATTTTCATTAATAAAGTTTTTCGATAAAAAAATGCCTTATAAATGATTTCTTTATTTTTTCCATTCATTTTGGTACCGCAGGTGGCTTTGCATTTATAAGACGCGAATGTTTTTTTTTGGCCATAAGTAGATCCTAATTTGTTCTATCTTTTGGTAAAATTTGGTTCAAATCTGACAAAGAAGAAAAAGTTATAAAGGCGTTTCCATTTTAAAAGGGTCACACTGTATTTATAGAATGGCCCCCATAGGGTGTGCGCATTATACAGGGTGTTTGGTGCATCGTGTGCCAAATGGAAATGGCCGACAGAAAGGGTTATCTATTATCCTTTCAGGCCCCTTAATACTTCCCATGCCCTGCGGGATTTTTCATATCGACCTTTTATCTTTTTAATGAAAAAAATTCCAAATTCTACATTTAAATTCAAATTATAAAAAAAGTGTTAGGCGTAGACTGCGAATTTCATTTTTATTTTAATGTGTATTGTTGAAGGGTTCTTTTAAATCTAAAATTACTGACATTAGTTATTTAGTTGTTTTTTATTCACTCGCAAACTTTCGGAATAGGTAAATTTAAATTTAAACTTAGACTTTAGACGGCTATAAAAAAAAACTCATTGCAACCGGGATCTTCCAACTCCCTCAAAAATTCTCTATTCTATCCTCTTGCTAATGATATGCCACATGTTATAAAAATCTTTTAATAACTTCGTGAATTCGCTAAATTAATGAATCGGGTCACATAAGGCTAATATTCAAAATTTCGAATAAAAAATTATATTTGCTTAAATTATGCATGGCAAACAGGTAAAATCTGTTATCTCACTCTTGCGAAGTAAAATCTATCTTCTATTTCTTTCTGTTCATTGGTTTTCTTGAAATAAAGAAACAGTTACATTTTTATCATTTATTAAAAAATTTAAAAATCTTGCTCAAAGTATTGGTCTCTGTTGCGAATGCAGGTCCGACATCTGCTTCGTATTTCGACAGTTGTTGTATGAAGTCGTATTTCCTCCCTAATTGTACCGAAAGCCGTTTCTATGCGTTGGACAAGAAGGCAAGTTCCTCCCTAGTCGCAACCTCCGTCGTGTACGCGAGCTCTTTGGCATGTCCCCAGACATACAAATCCAACGGAGTTAGGTCTAGGAACGTGGAGGCCATTGAATAGGGCCATCCCGCCCAATCCACGCATTTGGGAACACATTGTTTAGATATAGTCTTACAATCAATCGCCAGTGCGCGGGACAGCCGTCATTTTGAAAAGCTATAGACGTATGCGTAGATTGGGCGGGATGGCCCTATTCAATGGCCTCCACGTTCCCCAGACCTAACTCCGTTGGATTTTATGTCCGAGGTCGTGCCAAAGAGCTCGTGTACGCGACGGAGGTTGCGACTAGGGAGGAACTTGTCCTCTTGTCCAACGCATAGAAACGGCTTTCGGTACAATTAGGGAGGAAATACGACTTGATACAACAACTGTCGAAATACGAAGCAGATGTCGGACCTGCATTCGCAACAGAGACCAACACTTTGAGCAAGATTTTTAAATTTTTTTAATAAATGATAAAAATGTAACTGTTTCTTTATTTCAAGAAAACCAATGAACAGAAAGAAATAGAAGATAGATTTTACTTCGCAAGAGTGAGATAACAGATTTTACCTGTTTGCCATGCATAATTTAAGCAAATGTAATTTTTTATTCGAAATTTTGAATATTAGCCTTATGTGACCCGATTCATTAATTTAGCGAATCCACGAAGTTATTAAAAAAAATTTATGACATGTGGCACATCACTAGCAAGAGGATAGACTAGAGAATTTTTGAGGGAGTTGGAAGATCTCGGTTGCTCTGAGTTTTTTTTTATAGCCATGTAAAGTCTAAGTTTAAATTTAAATTTTACCTATTCCGAAAGTTTGCGAGTGAATAAAAAAACAACTAGATGACTAATGCTAGTAATTTTGGATTTAAAAGAATCCTTCAACAATACACATCAAAATAAAAATGAAATTCGCAGTCTACGCCTAATACTTTTTTTATAATTTGAATTTAAATGTAGAATTTGGGATTTTTTTCATTAAAAAGTTAAAAGGTCGATATGAAAAATCCCGCAGGGAATGGGAAGTGTTAAGGGGCCTGAAAGGATACCAGATAACCCTTTCTGTCGGCCATTTCCATTTGGCACACGATGCACCAAACACCCTGTATAACAATTAACTTCACATGATGCATTAATATGAAGTAATACATAAACATGAGAGCCTGAAAGTATTCATATTAATTATATCATCAGAATAAAATAAATATTTAATAAACAAATCGACCTGAAATTCAAATATTTAAGTGATTTCGAAAACGCAATCTTATTGGGTAATGATTTTGGTGATGTCATCTATATCACACGTTTCTGACAGATTATTTACCATATTTGTGAGTGTAATGAGTCGTATTTCTATAAATATAGTAGCCTATTATAATTATGTAATTTATGATTTAGTTTTCGTACTATTGCGCATCAACATAACCTTTAAAGAAAGCAGAATTAATTCTGTCAGTTTCCGCGAATAATTGGTTATAATAGCTGCTTTCGTTCAGCAGAGTGATTCGTAATCATAATAAACAGGATTTCAATGAACAGTAATGGTATGACACAACATTGCATGGTAAGGACAGAGAGAACACATGAAACAGTACCTTATGATTACGAATCACTCTGCCGAACGAAAGCAGCTAATACCTGTTCTTTCAACTGCAAGCGCTAAGAGCGATTGGTGAGAAATGATCAATGCGGTCCAAAGAGTGATATAATCAGTGCTACTAATAACAGTGACTGCTGAACGATCACCTAGCAATCACTGTGATTAAAAAATTACGATTTGCCTCATCTCTAGTACACAATGCTGCTTTATTTATATAGAAAGTGACGTCACGTGTCTTTAATCTAAATTTGTTTTAGAATAATTTAAAATAATTTTTTTGCTAAGAAATTATTTCAGTTATATTATACAGGGTGTAATCAGTTTCATGTCATTAAAAAAAACTGGTAATGGGGACCGACTAGACAAACAAAAAACCTTTATGACTTTTCCCTCTAGAGGCGCTTTGAAAAACACTCATCTAGGTTAACATATTTAATATTATGGTAGACAACTATTGAGAACCACTGCTTTTCTTGGTCGATGGACTTGTACTTCCCAATTATACAACTTTTAAATTGTCATAAAAAAGTGCTGGCCGGCACACGCGGTGTCAAAGGATCATCGACCGCCTTTGGTGTACCGCCTCAACTGAACTGAGGCAAGTATAAAAAGGTAAATAATTCGTTCTCTCTTCGTGCACAATTGCAAGCAAATAATGGCCATAGAGGTTTAAACAGAGCATTTCTTTACATGTGTGTTTTTTAATTTGGAACAAAATATCGGATTGTTTATAATTTAGAACATTTAAATGTGGTTTATTAACATTTGTAACACAAATGAGTGTCCTGGGTTAAAATCTTACTACCTACATAAATGATTCAAAATCTCTGCATCTGTATCAATACACCGTTCGGTACATCGGATTAAGTACATACGCACTTCGTTCAACACTAAACACTAAACTATCAACTAACGTTGTCAATAAAGAAAAATAAAATAAAAACTTGGCACAAAAGCCAAAAAGGAATACAAAAAGAACGAACAAGTAAGTTGCGTCTGTACGTAATCAAGAATTTGACAACTTGAACGGTAGTCAATAAAATAAATCTTAACTATAAATACACAATGACGCGAAATTAAAAAATAACAAAAACAACGAACGGCGGGGTTGGACGTGTGTACATAACGAAACACCAACAGTAACTAAAATATTGCACAAGGGAGAGTTAGAGTATAGTTTTCTTCAGATCAGATCTAGATCTAAACCTACCTCAATATTTCAGCAGTTCTCAAAAATTTTTATTGAAAATTTGCGAAATTTTTGTTTATTTTTTTTCTCCAAAACTATGTGCTTTAGACCCCATGTTGTATAAGGTTTTTTTGTTTGTCTTGTCGTTCCCTACCACCAGTTTTTTTTTAATGACATGAAACTAATTACACCCTGTATACGAGTATTTGATATTTTTTTAATTTAAGAAAAAGTGTACACACCCTATTCCCTCCAGAGAAGGTAAATTAAGGTAAGTAAAAATCTCGATGGAGAAATAATACGGGAGCTAGGTGGCTTCTTTGGAAACTCATCGTTACAAGAACTTTGTATTCTGTCGAACATAAATCACGATAGAATACACTTTTGGCATATGCCATCTAGTATAAGTTTGACCATAGTTTAAGATGAATAGCGTGTTTTTCGCGTAAAACCGTATATTTTCTCGTTGTTGAATAGGCATAAATATTGTTTTGATTGCAATTTAGTCTTACGATGCATAATTTTTTTGTTGGGAAACTTGTAACCAATTATAATCCACCTTTTGCCAATGATACAATTCATCTGAGATGCGGTAGAAACTCAACTTGGGGGAAAATATTAAATTCTTCTACAGTTAAGGGCGTGTAGTACTTTTGTTTATAACCATAACTTTCTGGGATGGTAATTTCGTTGTTAGCGAGCATATATATTTACGTTTTAAAAACAGAAAGAACTTGTAACCATGAGTTTACAGTTCTGCAATAAAATGTTCAATATAAAAATCTTAACCTTTTCTTTGAAATAATTTAACAGGAGTCTCTTTCTGGTAATACATTTCTGTATTCAAAATGTTTAAAAAACGCCGTCGGACAGTTCCCGATTGCGCTGTTTCGTGGAATATAACTAACATTGAACAGCGGAATAATATCTTCTTTGCAAAATTTTGAGGTAGGTAGGTCAAGGTCGCCAGTTGAAAGTTAGTAGGTGGTATCCGGGAAGGGGAAGGAGCATTTGCGCCGGCAAAAGCGGCGCATATGTTCCTTGCCTTTGTCGGATACCAACTTCTCTCTTCTTACACACTTTTACCCCCTGGCGGAAGCGCAAGTCGAGAAATTGAGATATTTTGCGTTATTTTGTGGAATAAAGGTGGGCACCCCGATACTTTGTCTGCGACTGATAATTATTAGACACTTAAGGCAGTACATCTAAAACACACGTAAATGTATCTTATGTCATCTGCGCATGCGCGGTTAGGATTTTCCTAGCGTTACGAGATACGTTAGACGTAAAGATACGGATTCCCACGTACACCCAAAAACGTGGTATTATTGCACCGATACAAGCCGATGACACCCGAGCACGTGTCAGATTTGACGAAACGTCAAAAAATCTCAAGAAACATAACCTACATTATTGCCATTCTTTGTTAAGGTAATGTTCCACGTCACATTTCGTTTGCTTTGATTCTAGTTTTGTGTCTTGTGTGGGGTAAAATAATAAATATAAAATATATTTAGGCCAGATTCAGGTTCTTGAAATTGCAACGGGTAGAAAATCATCCAGCAGGACGGATATATTTTACCAATGAGGACGACATGCATTTGTTGCGAGAGTTTGTTGGACAAAACCCTATGAAGACAATACTAAATGGAACGTCATTCAAATGAACATACCTCAAATAGTTGAAAAATTCATTTGTTAGGACTTTACACGACAGATTAAAAAATTAGGTTTAGGTGAACTGTCAAGTAATGTAAACAAGTAGTACTAATAGGACATACTACGTGGTTGGAATTAATAGTTTTGTCTTAACTCTATTTTAGGGTGTACCAACATACCTTATTGGGTTTACGTCGCGCTAATACGTTTACGTATAAGCGTTGCCTAAAGGCGGCTTCAGAGACCTTCTGCGTGTGACCAGCGACACTTCCCCCTCTACTCCCAGTTGTTTATGGAAATGTCGCTGGCTGCACCGTAGCCGGATTCCGTTAACATTTGACAACCTAACCTACAATATTTTTTTTATAATTTTTCAGGGAAAAATCTCAAAAACAAACGTACTTTTGATGTTTGTTTCGTTCTACTGGTGGCGGAGAAAGAAACAGGTCGCTAGTTTGAAAAGACAAAAAAGACGGTTAGTTAAAATAAATACATTTCTATACTAATGAAATGAATATTTAGATACACAATGGGGTTTAAATTAGACATTGCACTTAATTTTTATAATAATAAAAAAGTCAACAAAACGTCACTATTGACAACATAACCTCAACAACTCAACGACACTTCGGTGTAGTTGGCAAGTTTCAACTTCACGGCGACAGTATTGCTGCCGCTCAACGAAAGTTGGGGAGTACGTGACGTAGATTTTTGTGGCCACGCTATTGGTTCGTCTAGTGTCGCTGGCTACACGTCGAAGGTCTCTGAAGCCGGCTTTAAGTGTCTATTAACAATTATATAGTAAAATAAAAAACAACATAACCTAACCTAATCTAAAGAAATCACATGAAATAATGAAATTATTTATTATTTCTGGCGTCAAATCAAACCTGAATTTGTGAAGAAGTACATTAATCGTTACAAAATTTTTTAAAAAGTTCAGTAGGTCTAAGAATTGAACCCGGGACCTGCCGCACCCTAAGTGAAAACATTACGCATGTGCCAACCATCCAGCTGACAATCCCGCTATAGCACGGAATAAATAGTCTCTCTTCTTACATACCCCCTGACGGGAGCGCAACCGGAACCGTCCGACGGGAGTGTAGACATAGTGTTAAATAGATATTATGAATCTAAAATAAAATCTTGTAACGATCACGTGCTACAGTTCCATTTTTTATTACAACTTTAACAATAACTCGTAACGTATTTGACGTAGGTCCACTACGTGGATGTGGAAGTAAAATTAGAGCGGCGAGTGTCGACTTACAAGATTTATGGTGATACGGTTTAAGGTTATTAAATAAATCCGTATTATTTACTTTTAAGGTTCTTGAGGTAAATTTTGAGTTTTATTTATGTAATCTAAATTTGATTTAAATGAACAATCGTTTCTTTAATATTAAGCCGATTATCGTGCAAAATTCCACATAAGGGTTCAGAATTACAGAAAATAGTTCATGATTGTCCTACTGTTTTTTGTAAAAATGTTTTTTGCCATTATTCATTTCATTTAAAAAAGAAGTTAGAGGAAACGGGGTTTCAAATTTTGTAATACGGTTCTGTCTCGATTTATAGATGACTATATAGAATCAGACAACACCTTTCCTTTTTGATGGATTCCTCTGATAGGCAACCACCCATGCAATACTGCTGCTGTGATGGCAAACGAAAAATGAAATATCTGTATGTCATCCGAATCAAATATGAAAATCATGCACAATCATTTCGATTGAGTTTTTATATTTCTATTTAAGATAAAAAAAAATGAACTAAATCAAGTACATATCAATGTATGAGTCATATGTGTATATACATTACCAAACAAAAATTAACTACCTACTTATTCCCCTCTGGTGAACGCTTAGTTAAAATTTTGGATATTTCGTAATATCCTGAGATAAATGAAGGATCTGAAAAGTGCCAGAGTATGTATTTTTGTTTTGTATGTACACATGTAAAGAAAAGTGGATAATTGGTATACCGTCATATCATGATACCTATGACTTTATAAACCACAACCAGGGCGAAAGGCATGTACCTGTCGAGGAGGTTGCATAATTATCAATAAACTTGAGTTAAACAACTATATATTAGTACCTATGACTAATTCACTAATTAAGTATTACCATTATATTTTCATTTAGATTATATAATTTTGAATATAATTTGCTGAGCATAAATAATTATTATAGGCACCAAAAATATAAACAATTTAGGTGTTATGACCTCTGTCCGCCAAAATGTTATTTTTCTTATCATCAGCATCGGACATAAAATAAACATCAACCTGTCTAGAAATAATAAATAATTGCTTATATAAATTAACGGAGTACGGATGCACAAATGAATAGAAACATTTTTAAAATGCCATTTTACGAATGTTACAGTAATACACGAATATTTTGTAATGCGTGTGCACTAATTCTAAATAGGTACTTCTATGACATTTAAATTAGTAATCAAATTGAAGCAGATAATATACAATACAGGTAAATAAATATATTTTTTATATATATAAGTATACTTATTACCTCAAGAAGTTAAATTACCAAAACTTTCATAGGTAGGTACCTATTTAGTTAGCTAATATCGCATGAAGTAGCTATATAGGTAGGTATCTAATTATTTTCCATTTTTAGATATATTAATTAAACGCTTTTTCAAAATACGCAAGTACATGAAATAATTCGAACGAACTAAACAGGAGTTGAGTAAAATAAATAAGGAACTATTAGAAATAGGCTATATAAATATAGTGAAAACGTTTCAACAACGAATATTTTTCTTAGGTTATAGGCACCTTTGAAAGTCCTATTGTTTATTATTCAAAATAACTCACCTGTTCCTCCTAATTCAGATTTGGAGCTTCTCCCAAGAAATCATTACAAACTGCATTAATTAAAAAGAAAACACCAAATCTACACTCGCGTAACCGCTCAAACTCAAACTAATTTGCACCTCATAGTACGTTCGAGGTAAATATAGGTTACGCTAGGCCGCTACCAGGAATAACAATCTATCATCCATGGCTAGTCAGCAGTAGCAAAGCAGCCGCGTAAATATATATATATGCAGTTTTTGGAAGATTATTTCAAATGATTTTATTTGTAATGGATAAACGCGATATATGTTAGCATATACCCTGATAACAACAAACGTCCCCAGGACGTGCACTTCCCTGATAACACCAAACGTCCCCAGGACTTTCACTTAGGTCCTCGTTTGGTCTGAACGTCCCGGGTTTACATGGTACGTCCCAAGGACGTCCGTTTGCTATCGTCCCTAAAACGTTCTGAATAAAACGTTTTGAGGACATCCTGCTAGAGTCTAGGCAAGACAAACCTAAACACATTTGTGAAATAACCTCTAGGAGTGATGTTTTTTTTGAGCAGATGACGATATGATTAAAAAAGGAAATTAAAAACTGTAAAAATGAAATTACAATCCTTAAAAAGTTTTACTAACAAAATTTCTTTTGATAACAAAATATTTTCATATTTCATGGTCCATTTAAATTTTGTCAATTTGATTTTTCTTATTTCAGAAATCTTATATTCGTTTCAACTATTTTTTTCATGAGTTTCGGTTATATTACAGCCATTTTCACCGTAATATTTAAGCAGAGCTTATGTAATGTTACTCAGTTGCTGTCAAACTGGGAAATTCAATTTGGCAGGCATTGCATCATTTTTACAAAGAATTTATATAAATTTTTTGCATTTTTATTTCTTCCGCACACTGGCACTAGTCACTTTTAACGGCTACAAAAGAAAGTACCAAAAACAGGTAAGTCTATTTAATTGATTTATTAATATATAAGTATTTAGATCGATATTTTATTCTAGATAAATTTGGTGCGGCTTATTTGTAGGTTATAATAAATATACTACCACCCACCTTATTTGGCTCTGTTAAAATTCTATGGGAGATCACCTGTGAACCTGAGTATGTAGTTTTTAGTTGTTTATCATGGAGCGAACTTATTCACTTAAAAGAAGATTGTTGGTTAAACATTATATAAATAGGTACAATACTTCCCTTCGGTAGGCGAGGGAAGTAAACATTGAAAAGAAGTACCTACTCATGCATTGTGTTAAACGAAGTGTTATATATGGTTCGACATCTCTGATGAACAAGTGGAGGTGATGAAACTTTTAATAGGTAAGGTTTGATACATCGAGTAATAAAAACATTTGCCAGAAAACATCAACAAACTTGTAAAATATATTTAGGGATTTCAGTAAATTAATATAAGGAAAAAACTAATAAAGGTACTTTTTGAGGAAAATTTACAAATTTGTAACTTATATGGCCTATTTGTTATATTTTTTTGAAATTATGCTGTACGTACGTACAAAAACTTTTATACATCATCAATGTTCAACCTAATAAACCTGCTTCTAACCGTAAATCCTAATGCATCTTAACCCATAGCCATTTTCTTTACTTGAATTCTGTAATAATATTGGCAAAAAATATAACGTTAAACTTATAATAATGTTATTAATCTGCATTAGTCACAACATATATTTCTGCCCCTCTCGGTCTTTGGTATTATTTGTAGAATCGATCATTCATATAAAGAGGTGTTCTTAAAACTTTTAAATGAACAAGGGAACCTTTCAAATGCAAAAGTCAGTTAAACAAAAAAATGTTCACATTTAAACTGTGATTTTTTTTAAATAGGACACCAAGAAAATTATAACAATTTGTTTTAAATATAAGCTTGCCATCAGGTGGCATATATTAGTCTTAATGTTTTTTGCCAAGATTTCATCTGAAATGTTAATTTTTCTTTTATTTGCACAGTGCGGCTGCTGAAGTCGCTAACGCTTCAAAGTCTTGGAAGGACACCGAAATGGCTATTGCATCGTGATTGAAGAGGGCAAAAGAAAGAACAGAGAGGGTGTCAAAAAAGAGAGAATATTAGAGAACAATATAAACTAAGATAATTATAAAAATACGAAGTGTGCAAAACGTTAAGAGAAGGTGAGATAGACATTTATCTTACGTTTTATTCCACACTTGGCTTATTTCTTATAATATAATATTCAATATGACTTAATGTATATATAACTATATTAAACTGTACTGGGTATTATATATGAAGGTGCGTATAAGCTTGGCGAACCGAACATGTAATGCGCGTTGAAATTTGTCTCCCGCGATCACGCCATGAACATCTTACGAACCGTGGGATTTGACGAACACGCCGCGAGCAAGCGAGGTGAACTATTTAGTCTATCCGATGGTAACAGACCAAAAACATGTCCGACGGTAAAGCTGAAGCTTTGGTTTTAGGCCATAGTGCCTTATTATTAATTATCGCAAATATTTAAAAAAAAAACGAAAGCTTCTACGATCTACTGGGAGTTTTGAAGTTCCAGCACAGTAACGGCCAATATAAAAATTTTATGATAATCAACTTATATAATAAAACCATTGATTAAATAGTAATAGATAATTAATCCCGTAATTATTGGAGAGTGGCGGTACCTATCGATGAATGTCCGAAGCAACGTAATCCCATAATAATGTGGCACTCGACAAAACAGTTGACTTTCGCTCTACTCTACCGCTAACGTCTTAGCCCGATCTCGGGTAAGCCCCGCCTACCGTAGTACGCGATATTACGTCTTGCTACCATTGATAATTCTATAATTATCAATAATCTTTGAAAACATCCAGTGGACGCCCATTACAGAGAGGAAGAGAGAGACGTGTCTGTCTTCTTAGCGTCAAGTGATCACTGTTCAACGATTTTTACAAATAAATGTACCTACAAACGGTTTATAAAACTTGTACTTACTTATTTATGATAATTTCTTAAAGTAATCAATTTAACAACAAAAATAGACTTGATGCTTACATGTATTAGTAGAGGGTCCACGCCTTCGAAAGCCGTCTAAATCGCCAAGTAACCCATTCCAGCAAGGTAAATAATTTTTGAGCTCGGATATCGAAAGAGGGCCCTAATGGGCATCAGAAATGGCTTGTTGGACTTTTGTTGACGATTGCACAACTTCTCCACAAGAAAAAAAGATGGCGAAATGTTATTTCAAGAATTCGTGTTTTTAAACGTATACCTCTCGCTAGAGAGTGAACCACATGCGATATTGATTTGATTTTTTTTATTTATATACTACTGACATGAGCGCATCTATCTGTACTAATTAAATTTCAAACTCGCTTACGGTTTTTTTCTAAATAAATCCTAAATCACAGTAACGAAATTTGTGTGTTTGAAATTTCGACGTGCGGGCAACTATATTAAATATTCAATTTTTTTATATACTATATACGAATGAAATATGGCCAAAGATCAACAGAGTTTTTGCAAAAAAAAATTAGCTCGATATCTTATACAGTTTTTGAGTTAACGACTTTTTAAAATAAACCATAATTAGATTCGTGGTATTCCTGTTAGCATGCGGCTGTTTTCTGGCTAAGTGTAATGCATTAAGATAGTAAGCCAATACATTTTTGAAATTGTGCTATTATTTACATTTTTACAATTTTGCAAAAATATGAACAGGTAAAAAGAAACTCATTTGGCAGATGATTTACTCGATCTATTAATTATGAAGGTGTTGTATAGAGATATTATTTATTAAGTATATCATTATTGTGGTACAAATGATATAGCATTTTACAAATATGAAGATATAAAAACGTACACAAAACCTGTAATATATACATAAGTAATAATAATAATAATAATGCATAATAAGTATACACAGCTCAGTAAGCATTGACAAACCACTACATAGGCATTACTATTAAGAAGCACTGTCTGCTAAAAACTGCTCTGTATTATTTCTGCCCTTAAAACAATTGTTAGGAAAGGCTGCACATACAACAGAACACCAAGTGGACGCGCATTTTTAATCACAGTTTACTTTACAATTCCACTATTTGTTTTCATTAGAACCAGTTGTGATTTTTTGTCATCATTTGTGATTTTATTAGGTTATTCTCTATCAGATATCCATGCAAATTTTCTGGGAAAGGGTAAATTGGGAAGGAGATCGGAAAATCGCTTGGACACTAAAATTTTATGTGCTTTGTTAACTGCTTCTTAAGTCGAGAAAATTTGTTATAAATCCAGGATTTTGTGTTAGGTAAGGGTCTAAACCACTTTTTGTGGATAATTTTTACAATTAAAAGTATTTCGCAGTGAGCAGGGTTTTAACCTACTTCGCTAGGTTCTTCAGTTGCTAGCTAAGCTAAGTACACTAAACCATTGGACTACCGTCCCCTGCAATGCTCGTTTTAAATGCAGTGAGGAAGTGTCTTGTGTAGGACTCGGACGTAGCTAACGTAAGTCTAATAACCTTAAGGAAAAATAAATACTGCCTTAGCAAATCTAAAGATTTAAATTCACTACAGATGGCCGTAGTGAATTTAAATCCTTAATCCGTAAGTCCTATGTGAATCTGTATGGATAGATTCACATAGGACTTACGAGCATCTTAAATTACATGATCATCAATTGCATCTCAGTTATCTCCAAAATTAATCAAAATATATAGTTGGCGTGTTCATTTTAAGGCAACAATAATTGCTCATTTATCCTCTTCGGAAAGGATAACTGACAGGTCACACAATACACCGACTGCCAATAACGTTTTTACAATATTTTCTTCTTCATATTTTCCACTTAATTATTTACTGATTTCGTGAGTATCCTAAGATACCCTTTGTTGTCATGTACCCACACAATTTTTGTAGGTTTTCTATTTTGCAAAAATTAAACATACCTTGCGCAAATATTATTGTGTTCCCTTCTTCATTATTGTAAGTTCACATTATTGGGCATATAGGTATATCATTATTTACACCAATATTCTAAAATGTATTTTAGATTATTCGCTTTATATTTTTTACTATTTATAAAGTAATTCCAGTTTAGAATAAGAATTGAGTCTGTTATGGTGAATTCATATAATTCTGATGGGTTTTTAAGTCATACCATACATTTTCTTAAATATGAAATTTCGAACAATTTTTATTTTTTAATCTCACATTTGTATAATTTATTTACGATTTCATACTGTATTTGCACCTTTCGATATATACAGTCCTTCTAAGCCAAAATGACGTAACTGAAAATTTTCTAAGCAAATTGGACGTACTTCAAAGTTTCCTTTTTTCAGTAATCATTAAACCATTATTTCTGCATCTATATTTTAACAGACTCTATTTTAAAATCACGTAGTTGTAACATAACACATAAATGATTGTCTAATTTTCAGACAATTGGTGACCTACTGATTAATAGTAACATAATACACCTTAATCAAATTAGTTATTAGACTAATGTCTATCCACAATTACACAGACCGAATCCTGCCGCAGCTGTCACGTTGCGCGTTATCAAGACAAGACATTATTACGATCGAATTAAAAAATCTGTAACTCGAAAACTGTATGAGATATCGAGTTAATTTTTTTTGCAAAAACTTTGTTGATCTTTAGACCATATTTCATTCACATATAATATATAAGAAAATTAAACATTTAATGTAGTTGTCCGCACGTCGAAATTTCAAACACACAAATTTCGTTCCTGTGATTTAGGATTTAATTAAAAAAAACCGTAAGTGACTTTGAAACTCTACTAGTACAGACATATGCGCTCATGTCAGTAGTATGTAAAGAAAAAAAATCAGATCAATATCGCATGTAGTTCATTTTCTAGCGAGAGGTATACGAAGACACGAATTCTTGAAATAACCCACATAACAAAATGATATGCAATGTACATACACTGTATCTTCAATCTATGGATATGTATATCCACAAGATGGAGATAGTATATCTAATGTACATCTAATGGATGTGGAATTAACATTTCCAGCAGATACGTTTGTCGCCGACTTCCATATCTATTTTATATCCATTGAATGTACATAAACATATACAATGTACATTCACTGGATATGAAACACATATCATATACACAATCGTATATTTTATGAATATACATTACATATCTCTGAAGTAGTTTCCACGGACATCAAAACGCCTATTGAATACTGCACCCGACGCGTGTTACCCCAGTCATGTTGGCATCATCGGCAGATGATTAAAACGAAGAGTTTTAAGGATCCCGATGATACCAACACGATTGGAGCAGCACGCATCGATTGAAAGTATTCGAGTGTTTTGATGTTCGTGGGAACTACTTCAGAGGTATCCAATAGTATCCATATAAGAGGTAATAAGACACAGATAGCTTAATAAGAAATATATTTTATATAACTATTTTAAACATACACAAACCTTACAAAATAACCTAATATTACACAATATTTAAAATTTTCAATATTGACGTATACTTCTTTACCTTCCGGTAGTTTAATAAATTGTAAACATATGTATAATACCTACTATAGTTACTCATGTCCTACATATATGTTTAAAACATTCTCAACCATCAGTAAGTTATATAATATGAACGTATGTAATTTTTATTCACTATATTTATAAAATACATACCCAATATGACATAACAGCAAATTTTTAGGCCTCTGTCACTTTCCGCCATCTTTACTAAACACACACCTGCCACAATCAGTTAAATATGAAACTTGTAAATTTTCTAACCCTAAAAGAGTATGTATTTACGAATCTAAAGAATTGCATTATAATAAATATACTCTTACATCATGGGAGCTTCATGCAAATGTAACAGCATAATATAGCAATAAATAAGCAAATATAAAATCCAGAGAATGAGAAAGAGTTAACTTTCATCACACATAAACACTATGCACACAACACTACAGGGTTTAATCGCTTAATGGCTGCTGGCGGTGCGCTGACGTACTATGCCATATATTAGTAGCGCATGCGCATCAGATAATGAGATAAAATTCGTGTACGCGTATAATTTAATTATACCTTAACACGTTCACTGCCGCCGGCTCTTATAAGAGCCAACTCCAAGCATGCGCCCAGGCCGCTGGCTCTTAAAAGAGCCGTGGTTAAATGCTGTTGTTAGGCGAGATATTTCAATCGGCGTGAGACGTTGGGTGCGTAGGATGTGTCGGCACTGAGGATAGGTATTATTTTATGAATTTTTGCCGGCGGTTTCGATTTTTTGTTTTGAGGTTGGTAGTTGTAGTGTTTTAAAAATGGCGAATAATAGTGCTGTGCCGGGTCCTTCTAATCCTAAAAAATCAAGATTAGGTGTTAAAAAATACTATACAGACAGTGAATTATTACAAATATTGGAAGATAGTGATTTTGATGAGTTGGATTATGTTAGAGGGGACTCTGATGGGGGAGATTGGAGTGATTACGAGGAAGTGAATGACGACGTGAACGATTTGTCTTCAGATAGTGTTGAAGAGAATCCTGTAGATGTTCCGACAGGTAGTGCCCCCAATAAAAATGTTATTATAGACTGGAAAGTAGATCCCACCGATATGAAAAGTTTACCTTTTTTAAAAACGGAGAGCTTGCTTATTCCTCCAAAGGGCAACTCTCCTATAGACTATTTTCGTCATATAATGACTGATAATTTTCTTCAAACAATTGTTGAGGAAACAAATGCAAATGCAGTAGAAATTTTTTTATCTCGTACCACCAAAGAAAAGTCGCGTATATGTGATTGGAAAAACCTTACTTTAGACGAGCTATTAGTCTTTTTGGGGGTTTTCCTGCATGTGGGGAATGTAAAACAAAAACGTTTTGACGACTACTGGAAAAAAGATCCTCTTTTTCACTGCAAAGCAATAGCAGATACTATAAGTCGCAATCGTTTTTTAGTCATATTGCGTTCACTACATTTTTCGAGAAATCCGAAACCTGGAGAACCGAATCCAGAGGATAGGTTGTATAAAATCAGACCTGTCATTAAATTTTTTAATCAAAGAATGGCTGAAATTTATTATCCTTGCCAACAACTTTCCCTGGACGAGTCGATGGTGCTATGGAGAGGGCGTTTGTCATTCCGTCAATACATTAAAAACAAAAAGCATAAATATGGGATTAAACTCTATATGATGACGACTCCAACAGGTCTCATACAAAAGATTGCTGTGTATACTGGCATGCTTGATGAAATAGGAGGCCGAGGGCATGCTCAAAAAGTTGTCTTGCACTTGATGGAAAACAAATTAAACGTTGGGCATCACCTCTATATGGACAACTATTATAACAGTTTTGACCTAGCGAAGACCCTCTTGAATCACGGAACCCATTGTACAGGAACCTTAAGATTGGACAGAAAAAATGTACCCATAGACGTCAAAAACGCAAAACTTGTCAAAGGCAATACAATTTCCAGATATGCAGAAGGAATAATGATTGGGAAATGGCGCGATAAAAGAGATGTGAGTTACATATCGACGGAGTTCGAAAATAACATGATTGAAATAGAAACAATTAGAAAAGGAAAAGTAAACAAACCACTGCCTATAGTTCAGTATAATAAGTACATGTCAGGAGTGGATCGACAGGATCAAATGCTATCCTACTATTCAGCAGAAAGAAAAACAATTCGTTGGCCGAAAAAGTTATTTATGCATTTTATAGAAGCGATGCTGCTAAATTCGCATCATTTATTCAACACATATTCTGGATCAAAAATGACATTGTATGAATTCAGAATAAATATAGTTAAAAATTTAATCTCGCGAATCACTGAAGATATTCCCGCAGCAGTCACTCAAGGGCACAAATTAGTGAAACGAGATTTAGCTGATGGTAAAAAACAGGTATCCAGAAAAAGATGCCAATCTTGTGCCAAGATAGGAAAGCGTACCCAAACTGCCTATGAATGTTCTACATGCCCAGGTGCTCCAGGCTTCTGCTTGGACTGTAGTGACATTATTCACAAATAATTTTTTTAATTTAAATATTATTATAAATTTGTGTTATAACGATAATTTTATATTTTTATTTAGTTTATGCAACATGTTATGTAGAATTTTAGTTTCATTTTTTGGACTGCAGAGTGCAAACTTATTTTGTTTTTTAAAGTTTTTTAATTTTGTTGAAATTTTTAAAAATGTTTTATAACTTTTAAGTTTATGTAGCATTCGTTTTTTTTTTTTTTGAATAAACAAACTTATTTTGTCATAGTTGTGTAATACTTACCAATCTATTTTGTTTTCTAACTTTTCTATTTTTGCTAAACTTTTAATAAATGTTTAATATTTATGTTTTAATTTATTTATATTCAAGAAAAATATATAAAAAACATTAAAAACAATAAATTATCTCTTGACTCTTAAAAGAGCCAGTTGGCACATAGGGTGCATGCTTGAGAATCAGTGCCGCCGGCTCTTAAAAGAGTCACAAAAAAAAATAGTGAAAATTAAAATAAATTTCAAAAAAACAACTTTAATAATTCACTTTAAGGCATTTTAACACCAAAATAACAACGCATTGAAAAAAAATTGAGTTGGCTCCTGGCTAAAACCAGCCGAGAATGGGTGGCAGTGAACGTGTTAATGGACATGTTATGTATTAATCATTATGTATATACCTCCAGCAATATACACTGTATATGACGCTGATGCATATCAGTAGCTGAATATACATTTCATATCATATGTATATTTAACAATACATATTCAAATTCCAACACCTAATGCATATGCTATGGATGTACATATCCATGAGATGTTATGTGGGAACATTCCGCCATATTTTTTTCTTGTGGAGAAGTTGTGCAATCCTCAACAAAAGTCCAACAAGCCATTTCTGATGCCCATTAGGACCCTCTTTCGATATGCGAGCTCAAAACTTATTTACCTTGTTGGAATGGGTCATTTCAATTTTCAATGCTTTGGACCCCTTACTATGTATATATAGGCATTGTATCTATACCACATATACAGCTGGAAATTACGAAGCCCGTCGTGGTCCTATCCTAATTGCGCAATCGAATTGTAAACAAAACAGTAAGAACTATAAACCCTCGGAAGAGAAATATCAGAAAACATAACATGTGTGATTGTAAATAATAAAGCAGAACGCTATTGAAATCAAAATTGAAATCAAATTGAAATAAAGAACGCGCGGGGTTAGAAGGCTGTGTTCGCAGTGTTGCCGATGATATTAGCTGTAATTATCCGCCGACTGACATGAAAATATCCGAACATGTTCAAGAATATCCGATTCGGTGGTGCCGCAGCCTCTGCGTAGATTTTCGTTCAAGATGTTTATTGGAAAATTTTGAAGAGCGGGGGGGGGGGGGAGATTTCTCTGGTGCACATTTTTTTTTCCCCATAGATCGAAATTTTGGAAAGCAGGGCGGGCGATATCTCTGATGCACATTTTTTCCCATCTCTCGAAATTCTTTACCTTTTTTAAGAGCGCGGGGGGGGGGGAGAATTTTCGACGATTATTCACTTTTACACGAAACAAATCTTCATTTCCACATTCAATATTAAAATAGCCCGAAAAAGTCCGAATTTATATAACTGGATTAAAATTATCCGTTTTTTATCCGATTTTTAACAGGGTGAGAAAATTATCCTCCACCTTCCTAAATTATCCGCAAATCGGGTAATTATCCGCCAATCGGCAACACTACTGTGTTGCTTTGTAACTTTGTAAAACAAAGTGGAGAGGGTACGAGGTGTGCGACAAGGACGAAGACACTCGTGTCTTATGGCAAATCGACGGCTTGTGTCCTCTAGTTATAGAAATGTTTGGTTGCACCCAGTGTTGCCGATTGGCTGAGACAGTGCGGTGGCGGATTTTCGCGTTTTAGTAGAGAAAAAATATGCACTTGTGATTGTTCTTAGTATTAAAGTATTTACTTACTTGAGTTATATAATTATATTTTTCCACGACCGAGAGTAGAAATCGATTTCTATGGCATCAAAATTGTGACAGAAGTAAAACATTTACTCCCTAATGAAATTGTTGTCTTATTTCGTCCCTGGGGAGGAAATGCTTTACTTCTGTCACAATTTTGATGCCACTGAAATCGATTTCTACTCCCGGTCGTGGAAAACTATTGTAATTTCGCTGCGATTTATTATAATTCTTTATTTATGAAATAAATGTTTCTACTCCCGATCGTGGAAAAAATAGTATATACACCTCGGGAGAGACCGCCATTTTTCCCTCGATGTATTTGTTGCCCTCGGGCCTCAAATTACACCTCAGGAAAAATTAGTGTATAATGTATGATTTTCTCAACTTTGCGAATTATTTAAACAATGTGGCACTAAATAAAAACTGTTGCCAAAGCATGATATTCAATATTCTTGGCCTCTTTTACCTGAGTCAATTTTTATACGTGAAGTATCTTTCATTTTTCGTTTTGGGGTACATTTACCCTCATCTACACTCTATTACACTATAGCTACAATGCTACAAATGGTGATGCCTGCCAAATATGTGTGATTTTTTTATTTTATTTATACCTATAGGTACCTATTTCTTTTATATATAAAATATATTTTATTTTCTTCCTGGTATTTTCTTGAATAAAAAAAACTTTTATTCATACCTATTAAATAAATTTCATATACCTACCTACCTGTTCTTTTTGCATCAAGACACAACAATAAAAAAGCTCTTCTTCGTAAAATAATTTCTAAGACTAATTAAACATAATGTTTTTAGTCGATTATAATATTATAAACAATATATACACATGTAACTATTTTCCATATGCTATTTTTAAAAGTAAAAAACGCCGATAATTTCTTACAAAATCAGATAATTTTCTGCGAGTAGGTGGATCTTATATCATGCCGAATCATTGGCAACGTTGGTTGCACTGCAGTCTTAGTTGCTAGGTCGTCTAGCTCCCTCCACACCCCACGGGCCCGCCCGCCAAACCTTTCATTTCATTCATGAATTAATTTACCCGACTTGCAAACCAAGGAGGGATAGATTTAATCTATGCCTCCTTGCTTGCAAACCCCAGCTTAAACTTCGACTCGAAAGGTCACACGACATCTATGAATTTAAGACCGGAACTAACAGTACAAATTCTTTGGTTAAGTATCTATTTCTATTTAATCAATGATAAAACTATAATAATGAACTTTTTTTTTACATGCTTCCTCTGGTACATGGAAGCAGCAATTTCCATCCACGCATCTCTCTTTTTGTTGCTAGTCCATGTTCGTTAAAACATTAAAACATCACGAATGCCATCCCACTACGCACTGCGAGTTATTCGATGGTTTGTATCGCCATGAAAACGTTACATCAAGATTTTGGAAGTGTCAGCCAGCAGTATCTGACGTGCATTTCTAGACATTATTCACGAAAAAAATGATCCAAGTTGACGAAGGCAATCATTTTCTGTCATTACCTTCGTTAAAAATATAAATAATTGCTTTTGTTGAGCAATAATTTAATGCAAATTTCAAAATAAATTAGCCATACAATAAACATAATTGATAAAAAACGTTTAAACACGTTGATAACAGTGATAAACTTGCGAATACTACTAGATAAAGTTGAAATATCGACTCCAACTGATGACGTAAATGACCCTGTAGCGCGACCATTTTCAACCCCCAATAGGGGTGGAGCGCAATTGCTTTGTGCTTACCGACCGGAATATCGCCAAAGATTAGGGAATTATAACAATATAGGACAGCCGGCGGAAAACCTTTTATCTTTTAGCAATGGCGCCATTGACCTCGACATTTAAATTGGAGTTCTCGCGCAGTTGCCACAATGTGACAATCAGGCGGAGAAGGTAAAATTAGAAAGAGAGGGCAATAGTGAAAAATGGACAACACTATCCTGATAGAACGACCGAACTTAGCTGACTGTCAGTAGCCAATTAAGGTCACTAAGAAACAGGTTGCTTTGTATTATATGTCACATGAAGTATTTATATGTTTATATAACAAAATTTTCGCGAGTAACTTTAACTAACCAAATAGTTAGCTCTAGTAAGTTCCCCCACCATACCAACACTAGTAAGGCCAGATAGTCGCGAAAACGTAGAATCATCAAGTTGGTTAGTTCAGGTTAGTTATTATAGTTTCATTAGGGCATATACAAATGTAAATGTAATGGAAAATTTATTTTTTATGACGGAGAACTTAATTTTCAATATAAATACAGAGTTACATAATGCTATTGTTTTAACAGACAGTAATATGTTAATATTACCTTAAGCTGTTACTGAGAAGATATCAAGTGTACCCCTTCATTTTGCCTAGCTACTAGAGAAATACGCTGAAATAAAGGTCTATGAGTTTTTTAGAATGAAAAAAAAACATTTTTCTTTTTTATTGCTAATAATTAAGTATACGCGAACTACCTACCCCAAAACAAAAATCAAACATAACCTTGTTAAAAGAAGTGACGTTTGTCCATCGTTTGACAACTCTTAAAAACAATCTAACTAGAAGTGACTATCTCTTCAACTAGGTTACTCGAAGTATCATTTAAAATCATTTCATGACGTCATATATTGCCGTCGTACGTATTCCCCTACCTTACTATACGTTCGCGAAAACGGCAAAGTATGCTTTGGTTAGCCCGTATTGCATACTAGAACATACCAAGTTACTCGCGAAAATTTTGTTAATGTAAGGTATCTATTTGGTTAGGATAGAATTGTACACTGAAAGATTAATTTTGAAACTTTTTCTATAAAATGAGGAAGAAACAGCCACATGCATCTGTCATCGAGGTCTATACGTGATGTAGCAATGAGCCAACCTATCTTTTAGTAAGCTTGGTCCAATTCGTTTAATGCCTAACCGACAAATCCCAAAACCGTTTCCGCTGGATGTCGTGTCCCTTTAAATTGGGGTACACAACTGTCTTCGTCTATTTCGTCTTCTCCGTCTGACTGTCGTATCTTGATGTTCTCTATAATCTTTGATCTCGCTATGTGCTCGGTACCCCCTACCAGTTCCATGCTAAATTCATCCGTGCAAAATTCATCACTGACTCCCCTACTATTTATTATGTTTGCTGCTTTGTGATTGCGCTTATTACTGTGTAGAACCGATTATACTTAAATAGGCAATAAATGTAATTATTTTTACGAAACAATTTCAATGCTAAACATACTTTAACATTTTTATATTATAAAAATTAGCGGTTTAACCAAGTAATGATGAAATGAAAATAGTAAAAGGATCAATTGACGTAGCTGGTATTTACCTTTACTCTAGTATGTTAATCGAATGGTTCCGATTTCAGCGCACCCTGTCGATAATATAACATGTTAGTGAGTTATGCCGTGGGATAATGCCATTTTGGTGTTTTATAAGTAATCCCTGTCAAAACTATAGACTAACAGTGTTTATAAAATCCTCCAGACAAGTTATTAAAGCATATAAGTGACTATTTTAATTGAAAATCTCATCAGCTACAGCGTACATAATAAAAATCTCGATAAACTGCTACAGTGTATAAGTGACCTGTGTTAGATCATATCTTTAGCAAATTATAAACACATTTATTATTAAAATGGTGTATTCTATCCACACAACGTTTTGTACAAGTATTATCTTTCTTGAATGATAATTAAAAATAGTTTGATGGCAAAATGATTCGTGCCCGGCTACAACAATACGTTCATGGCGGCTAATTCAAATGTGAATGTAAACAAAACAACATCTAGCAAACTAGATAAATGAATGGAAATAGTATGGTAATTGTATAAAAACAAAAGACGATTCTAATCGCGTAATGGACCCCGTACTACAAAGATTCGGAGATGTTACAATTCAAAGACTTGAAAAACCAAAAGATCCCAAAGTGGGACTTCACAATGACGGTGGTTCTTTGGAGAAACCCAAAGAAAGTAAAGATGAAAACTCGAGCGGATTAGAAGATGAAAGTGGAGATGAATTTCTTATTCCTGGCCTGAAGAGACCTTTACTACCTTCGTCAGATGTCTCGATGAAAAAATTTAAATTCAATTCGAGTGATATAACTTTAGAGAAAAAATGTGATGAATTAAGTGTAAATAATTTTAGTGAGACAGAAATGTCTGATTATGATTCTGAGTCTGAGATGGAGGAGTCAGAGAACGAATTAACTGATTTAAATACCAGTGAAGTATTGAATATTAAACAAATGCACAATAGAAATAATTCGGAAGATGAGGCGAGCAGTAGTACGTCCTTTTTTGAAAAGTTAGTTGAGCAAGTAGAGGCCCCTGCTCCAAGCATCGCTCCGAAACCCTCCGATTCATCTGCCGATGAAGACTACGATATTGATATTAAAGAGAAGTTAAAAGAAATGGGAGAGATTAGTTTTGAGACAGTTAAAAAAGGAGAGAAACCCAAGAAGGCTGAGATTTCTCTGGAAAATGAAGTGGTTGTTACTCCCGCTAGGAAACCTGGCATAGGTGATTTATTAAATTCATTTTGTATTACCGTTTAGTCAAACGCTCGAAGCAAATGATTCTTTCATGACGCTGAATGTGTTTTTTAGATTGCGACAGCTAAACCATTTTACATTACCCTTAAAATAGTATTCTTGATTCTGAATTTCAGTCTTTACTGTTTGTAAGAGTGGCTGTACCTGTCAGACCTTAGTAAAATGTCGGCACGTAAAGCAAATTGCAAATTTTGTAAAACACAAAACTAGTCAATATTGTTAAATGGAATAGTATAAAATTTTCTGAATTATATCTTGATAATGGATGATCATAGTATAAAAGAATATTGAGTGTCATTGTAACATTGATTACAGCTTATCTCATAACCTAAAAATTTGGGGATTTGTATAAAATTTTTATAAGCGCTTTATAACCACTTTAAAATCAGTAGGACATCAATAACACTCTCTTTATGAACACAATATTGGTTTATGTACTAATTGTGGGAAGCTTTGTTAAGATTAGCTTGTGACGAGGTGTTAACCCCACGAACTGGCAATAATAATAGCGAGAATAATAGTAATAATAAAAGTTCTTTATTGATCAAATTAGAAGATATATAATACAATATCATACAATCAAAAGGCCATCGGTCTAGGTCGTTCAGCTACGGTAATAATAATAATAATATAGATATTTTATTAGATAAACCAAATGGCCTGTTTACAAGTGAATTATTATTTGTTTGCTTATAATTGTATTGAAACATATTCTTTATAGGATTTTGCAAACAGCAGAAAAAATAACTACCTATGAGAACTAAAAGAAAAACTTATGTCTAAAAATAATTTTTACAAAATAAAAATAAAAATTCGGCGTGCCAAGAAGTGGACAAACAGCGCTATAGTAGTATATATAGTAGTAGAATTAAAATACTCGGTTAGTCCCAGTATCAAAATACTCGGTTGAATACAAGTATTAAAATTTCATCCGAATGATATACTTGGATTAATATTATGCAAATAAACTCAAGTTCGCTGTTCAAGGGTTAAATCTTATTATCTAATATCGAAATTAAATTCATTTCATAATGTTTGTGACCATTTTTTAAAGGCTGTTCGATATTTTTGGAAATTTTAATCACTATTTTTAGTGCTAGTCCTATTGAATTCGACCACAGATTCAGTATCTACTACTCCAAAAATATCCTGACAGAGGCGCTTTCTCCATAATCTCGCATATGTATTCTTGAATAGAACATCATCGAAATCAGAATATGTGCATTGTATAAAACAATTCTGATTATTTTAGCACATTATTGAAAATTAATTTGACATTGAATGATTAATCGGAATATCTACATCACTATGCTATGACACGGAATAAATAGTTAAACAGGAGGTACAGTATTGATCGGCGCTGACCGGCTACATCGCATCGCGTCCAATACAGTAACAAGCTCTCTCTCAGTATTGCATTATCTGATCTTGATACTTTCATGTTGACGGCCTTGGAAAAAACTCGTAACTTTTGTCCTATACGTGCAGCAAAATACTGACCTCATAGAGCAAAACGGGTAACGGCATTATGTTCAGCGTATCAAAATCCTATAGAATTAGCTATTTAGGTCCGATTTACTTGTATATATACTCAAGACAAAAATTCTAGTATTGCTAAACTCAAATAAAATAATGTTTGCGCCATCTATAGTTATGTTAATTTTATTGTTGATATTGGTTTTTGAAGACTTTGGAGAGTTGCGCATATTTAAATCAACAATTGATAAACAAAACTAAAAAAAATACTTAGATTATTTAGAATAAACATAAACAAAAAGGTAGCCAGACCTCGGCCATTGGCCTATCGAATTATTTATGATTCATTAAGTGCTATTACACTATCTATTTTTCCGTTCAACAACTTGGTATTAAAAATTAACATATAGTAAGTACATTCGGTGAAGACTGGAATCAAGAAGACGATACTGCGTATATATTATAAATTGAAATAATCAAATATATAAAATTTAATATGACGTACTTACTACTAATTACCTACATTTACTAATTTTACTATTAATTTCAATTTCTTGTTCCTTCTTAAAAATATGTACTTACGAATCTTTTTCAAAGAATAAAATTTTTGTATTTAAGACTTCGTGTAAAAAAGAAAGTGTTGTAAAGAGAAAAAAGTCTAATATTTCTATTAGATGTTAGATGTTGAATTATTTCGATTTTTTCTTTTGTAAGATCCGATGGATTCTTGGATTTTTGAAATTTGAAAAAAATATAATTCACACAAAACTTAATTTCCTGTTTTACATGATGGTGTGATACCTTCATTTTTTGTTCATTCTAATTTTGTACTATTTTTGGTTTTAGATCTGTTATAAATAAGAGCTTCCAATCAGTGTAGCTTGCATCATATGATTCTCCCATGTAAATGATTAATTACTCAAATTGTCTATAGGTATGGATGGTGATGAGATCACGGGGCTTCCAAAAGGACTCGCAATGCGTCGAAATATCAGGGAGGTAATGGACGAAACCAAATTAGACGAATCTACATTGGCAGCCCAAAGGCAGGAAGCAGAGAGATTGCGGAGAGTGCAGGAACAACAACGACTGCTCAGAGAGCTGCAACGGCAGGCGGCCCAAGAAAGGATGCAGCACAAAGTGATATCTTTACTGCAGGGAAACCAATTTTCCAAACCAGGTAACAGATGTAAATTAGAGTTGTTTGTTTGAATTTTGTCTCTTAAGATAAATAGGGCATTCTATTTTAAATTATTCATAATTAGTTATCACTAAAGCACGGATCGCAAAGATAAATGAAAGATTTTTATACGTGTATTACACAGTCAGTCCTATAATTGAACATTTACGTTAATCATAACGCGACTATTGTTGTCAAAAATAATGTACGTGGAGTTATTTTTGTACGTTATTTTTAGTAATAGTAATAAACTTTATTTTCATACGAATTGTACATACAAGTGTACAATATTGTCACTAAATAGTCAATAAAGATACAAGCAAAAGTATAGTATTACAGGTTTGACAGTATGTAGTTGTTAACCCTTTCATTCCGGCATTAGTTCTTACATGTCGAGCCTGCAAAATGGCAGCGGGAGATGCTTGTGGAACCGTACGGTATGTGAAAACTTATGCGCATAAACATGCTTCATTTAGCCATATAAATTCAAATAATCTATCACATAAACATTTATTCTTTTCAAAAATATAAGAAAACGTAGACTTTCACAAAAAAATTCTGAATAAAAACAGATGCGAACTACAATGTAAATATGGCCTTGTGTAAATATCCGATTCCCGCGCTGGGAGCATGAAAAATGTTTGCGGGTTTATCTGGTTGTAGGAATTAAAGGTTTAAGAAAAAAAAAATATAGTATATAAACAACAAAATACAATTCAATACGATACAAACGTACATACATCATAATACAAAATTGTCATAATTTAAAAATTCTCCGATAGAGTTAGACCAATGTTTTTGCAGTGTATTACGAACACCCGATTTAAATAGATTTAAAGTAAGTAAGGCCACAAATTATTGGTTTGCCAATTCATTATTTTCAGTTCATGTCACGCTGTCGTCGGCGCCATTTTGCGTGAAGGGCAGACAACTCATTGTTTTCATTTGGATTCCTGTGTTATTGAAGTGTGAATGTTATAATAGCCCGTTGTTTTCATTTGCAAAAAATTACGAAAATGTCTTTGTTCTATTCAGTAGTGAATTGTGGTAATAGATGAGAAAGAAACAACGTTCGTTTCTTTAGAATTACTGCTATTTTAAAGAACCGTGGCAAAAATAACAATAAGCTGTCAAGAGAACGCTGAGAAGCAAAACACTTTATAACAGGTAATTTTTAAAAATATGTGTGTTTTGAACTGTTAATCTGAAATGTGGTTTTGTATGCCCTTCAGACGTCTGCATCAAAATCATGTGACCGAAAATGGTCTCTACCTCATCTCCTGGTTTTCTTAATTACAAGATAACCAAGACTTTGAAATTAACCAGACATCGTGAAGCAGATTTTTCTAGTAGTTAATCATTGATCAAATCCTAACCATTAGTTAACCAACGATTGTGAAACTGACTGCGAGAGAGATAGGTGATGGTAACATGCACGTTATGAATAATATAAACGTTCCATCATAGGGCTGATTATCTTATCCTATAGTATTTTGATGAATTCCATAACATGCAAGATTAAAATAATAAAATATTACCCACAGTTTCTCAAAGACGAAGTTAAGTATTGATGGATGTAACACTAATGGTGGGTTTTTCAGTTTTAGTTTAACCCAAGAAAGCTAATTTTAACTAAAAATTTGATGGTTATCAGTTTTTCATTACGCTTTTAAATTTAACCTTTTTTTTACCAAAATATTCTGATCCACTGAGAGTGAGGAAGTTTGAACCAAAAATTTGGGTTAACTAACTTGTGGTGTGTCATCGTATGCATCCCATTTGCAGCGCATGTGCGTTTGTGACCATCCCAATCATTAAAATTGTCTTTTCTCTGATCGATTTTTCTTGACCTTCGAGATCTTCATAGGTGTCCAATCACCATCATCGGAGATTTATTAAATATGAATAATACTGCTCATTAGATCCATATTTAAAGATATAAAGCAATGTTGGGACAATTTATTCTAAAACAAATAAATATAACTTCGAAAAACTGTTTTGGCAAGTCTGAAATCAGTTAAAATTAGCTTGATAGTGTTACCAACCACACAAATTCTTGGCCGTTCAGTGTCTGCACATTTAATAATGATTTATTCATCACATAAAAAGAGGGGCATCGATAAGCTATGAAAATCAATTTCATCAAAAAACTGCTTCAGGCTCTGTTTATAACTTCTAACATTTGACATATAAAAACTTTATTTAAAAATACCCTTTTAGAACGTTTATATTTGTAAATTTGGCTTGTTACTGACAAAATGCAATTTTTCAAGGAACCTCAAATCAGACAAGAATAGGCAACACCGTCTTAGTAAAATTACCAAACGGGCAGACGAAACCCATGACAAGACTACCCAAACGACCTTTTGAGTTGCTAAGGGTACCGAAAAATGCCACCCCGCCGCCAATGGGGGCACCGAAAACTAACAGGAGTCTGCTAGCAGCCAAGAAAGGTGGTGCCGACTTAACTCCCTCCGTTAGCATAGCTCCGGTTTCTAAGAAACTTTTGCCTCCCATTCCACAACGCCACAGCGATAGTGATAGTGAAAGCGAAGATCGCAAGCCCATGTTGTCACCGCCACCACATAGACCCAAATGTAAGTAATTTTTACTCTAATTTCTAAGTCGTTATACCTGTTTATTCTATTTGGATAGGCTCGAACTTTGGTAAATGTTAGTGTTGTACCAGGTACTAATAAAAATTAACATCCGATGAAAACGCATAAATATTTTTTTCTGTTTTTAATATTGCACCGTGTTAAAACATTAACAAAAATTCTGTGTTTAACATTTTAAAAAAGTGGAGAATAAACGGTACGATTAGTAGAAATCCTGGATCAGGTCAACAAAGGATATCCAACTTAACAAGAAATTAACTATTCATATTTTGTCATTGCACCATTTCTATTTGCAACACTCAGGCCTCAAGGCCCATTGTGCTCGTAGGGATCTACAGTTTTGCGTGGACTCCAAACCACGGCCTTCGGCTATCAACTTTGACGCACCCCCGGCCATCTCACTGCTTTTCTGGCGTGCCAATAGCCCTTGGGGTCTTCTCTGCAGCGAAGACAGTTGCCCTGTGCCATCGGCGCCTCGTTACTAAGCGACTTAACGGCCCAGAACTCTCAGTTGATAGCCTACCGACTAATAGACTGGTATTTCTATTTATAACTTCTATAAGTCTGTTTAGCATAGAATTAAATAAACTTATACAATAACCATTAATAGCAATATTTTCCCATGCATTATTTACTACTTGGGCATTCTGTGGTCTCACATTTCGTTTTTGGATACTTCTTACGAGTAGACCTGTGGGATGCTCTCTCATATAGTCAACACTACATCACCACCGGGATAGTTCATGTAGAGGTGGCGAGAATAGAAAAAAAAGAAGAAAAGAAAAAACACAATCTATAAATGTCACTTTTAAAATAATAATTTTGAAATATAAGTTAATATTATTTGTTATTTGTTATTTACAATACATAAATATTGTAGGGTTTTACCCCACAAATTGGTAACCCCATACGTCTTCCACAGGGTTAAGATCTGGACTGTGACTGGGCCAATATTAATGTTGTTATCTTGAAACCAGTTAGTCACGGTATGAACAGTATGAACCGAACAATTATCTTGTTGAAATATGAAATCATTATTAGGAAATAATTGTGACACAGAAGGGAGTATAATATTGTCTAAAATCACTATTAAATCATTCGTCAATATGCCAGAAAAAACAGGGCCACCTGCCAATATCCAAGCCCACATGTTAACGGAAAATCTACCACTTTTGTCATTGTTAGATATATTCTTCTCATTGAAATAAGTGTTCGAGGGTTGGTAAACATGAATACGACCGCTGTGTGTAGACTGGAAGGTTTTTTCATCTGTAAAGATTACGTTGTTCCAAAAATGTACATCATGCACTAATCCCAGTCGAGCTTCTATATGTTCAGCTTTAAGTAGGTATTTCTGTGCTGCTGGATGGAAGCGTAGCTCCGATTCTCTTACTCGCCAGCGACCAATACTACTCGATCCAGGAAAATGTGTTTCTTCAGCAGCCTGAATTACTAAGTGAAATGGATTTCCTACTAATTTATTTACCACGCAAATCTTGCTGTTGAGTTGATATCCTTCATCGCCCTAATCCAGGATTTCTGCTAATCGTACTATTTATTCTCCACTTTTTTTAAATGTTAAACACAGAATTTTTGTTAACATTATAACGCAGTGCAATTTGTCTCATTGACCATCCATCTTGTGCTACAGCAATAACTCAAGCCTCATCATATCCGCTTTAAATTAAAAAATAAAATTGTGATATCTGCTTTATTTTGCCTGCTCATTACATATTCAAATAAATGTAGATTTACACTTGGAAAAAAAAGTAATTCTCTTATTTATTACCCACAACCAGCACATGATTACATTTAAATAAACATGTTCTGCTGTAATTTTAAAAGTTTCCATATCATTTCCTACTACTAATATGGAAGTGGCGACAGCGTAATAAATGTGAATTGTTGGAAAGTTAGTGTTCAAAGAAGCTGTTGTATCATTTGCACACACTAAGAGTGACGACGGTCCTAGTACCGATCCTTGTGGTACAACTTGTTTAATGGCACAACTGATAGGAATGTTGTTTTCTATTTTAGCTTCTTTTGAGTTCTACCTTTTAAGTAAGAAGTTAAGAGATTCAATTGAATGCCTCTAATCCCTTGTCAGTTCTACTAATAATCATAGATCATGGTCAGTGCAATCAAAAGCATGACATTTTTTGAGAATACTAGTGTATTTTATGTTTTGCTTATGTTTTTAAATGAGGTGAAATGAATATATAAAATAAAAGATGGGAATGATAACTCAAATTATGTTTTTTATTTCTTCAAATAATTAATACCGTAACTGAATGAAAAAAGTAGAAGGGATGTAGTGGGAAAATCGTGACATAAGAAAAATCACTACTTTCGTGCCATCTACTATCGTAATTTACAAATGAAAGTAGTGACGTTCATTACAAATTTACACATTTATTTAATCTGCCTTAGAACTAGAGATTCATTGTCTGTTCTGCTTTTAACTATCTAGTAGAATATGAAAATAGTTCCATAATATATGTACAGTAAGAGCCAGAGATGCTGGTAGCACCTGGTAGTAGTTGCATAAGCTGCTAGCTTCGCCCGTTTATGATAACCGCTAAACATTGTGCCACTTGAATGAACCTCTAGTACTAACACCGGCCGAATAATTATATTCACTTTATGAATTGAGGTTTTCAGCTGTTATGAATAACATAACGTTATGATTAAGATGCTTCGATAACCTAATTTTGGATGTTACTTTCCACAGCAAAACAGCCTGTACAAACTATCGACATATCTTCCGACGACGATTGTATAGTTGTGTCAGAACCAGAAGGCGACGATGACGAACCAGACCACGATGACCCTGGTAATTCTGGAATGCATACGAATGACGAGTTTAACCAACCTGACGAGCAATGTCGAGTTTTGGTGAACGTGGGTCACCCTGATGAGGAACCTGACGTATTCGTCGCTCCGCAGATTGCGAGAATCATCAAACCCCACCAAATTGGTGGTGTGAGGTTTCTGTACGATAACGTTGTAGAAAGCATCAACCGTTTTCAGAGCTCATCGGGTTTCGGATGTATTCTGGCTCATTCTATGGGTCTCGGTAAAACCCTGCAAATAGTAACATTTTCTGATATTTTCCTGAGACATACGCCGGCCAGGACGATTTTATGTATTATGCCCATAAACACACTTCAAAATTGGATGGCGGAGTTCAATATGTGGTTACCCACTGAAGATGCCGCACCTAATAGTCCTTTAAATGGACACGGTGAGGTGCGAGCGAGAAATTTTAATCTCCATGTTTTGAACGATAGTCACAAGACGCTCATAGCGAGAGCCAAGGTTATACACGAATGGAGGAGTAACGGAGGGGTGCTTTTGATTGGCTACGAACAGTTTCGGCTGTTAAGTTTAAGGAAATTTCCCAAATCCAGAAAGAAACCTAATCCCATGGATCCAATCCCGGATGATGATAAGAATAAGAAATTATTTGATGGTAAGCGGTTCTTTTAATTTCTGTAAACACGTTTTTTAAAAGTTATGTCTTCCTCGACAATTTTTTTAAATGGTAACCCCCATTTTTGAAAATGTCGTTTGAAATAGCACATTTTTTTGCATTCAGTATGTTAAATTTTATGGCAAATTGCATGACGAAATTACCGAATACAACACGGTCTCTATAATAATAAAATGTATAAAGTACAATGTGGTATTGTATATATTCAAAATACCAAAGTGTTTTAAAATTCTTCCTTTGAATGTCTTGACGAACTATCTGCTCTTACATTAATAATCACAAGTTCTATAGTGATGTCTATATAATGAAAGTCTAACAATATTGAATTATATTTCCTTTGTGATTGTCCTTGTTTTTCAGAAAAATACGTTCTCTTTTACAGAGGTGCATTCTGCTCTCGTGAAGCCAGGTCCAGACTTAGTAATTTGTGACGAGGGCCATCGAATTAAAAATTCCCACGCTTCGATCTCCCAAGCCTTGAAACAGATGGAGACGAAGAGGCGTGTGGTTTTAACCGGTTACCCCCTGCAAAACAACTTAATGGAATATTGGTGCATGGTGGACTTTGTCAGGCCCAACTATCTGGGTTCTAAAACAGAGTTTTGCAACATGTTCGAGCGTCCCATCATGAATGGACAATGTATAGATTCCACAGAGGCAGATATTAAGCTTATGCGTTACCGAGCACACGTCCTGCATTCTCTCTTGCTGGGTTTCGTGCAACGGAGGTCTCATGCTGTGTTGCAGACGGCTCTGCCTCAAAAGGAGGAATATGTGCTATTAGTGAGGATGAAACCATTCCAGAGAACTTTGTATGAGACCTTCATGAACGAAGTGGTCAGGACTCAGGCGGTTCCCAATCCGCTTAAGGCTTTTGCCGTGTGCTGCAAAATTTGGAACCACCCGGATGTACTGTACAATTTTTTGAAGAAACGTGCCGGCGGAGATGCAATTGATATTGATCTCGAAGAGGTGGGAGGTGCACCGATAGCAAAACCTACCAACGAAAGGCCTAAAAGAGCTGCGGCGGCGCGTCCAAGAAAGACTCCGGCTAGAGGGAAGAATGGGAAACCAGCAGCCTCTGTTACACCATACAATAGTTCCGCTGAGCCGAACCAGCCAATGCAACCACCTGTAGCTGCAAGTACTGCAATAAGCAATCCGGCAACAACCTCTGTAGGCGTGAATCCTCCCACTATGTCACCTGTGACATCCTTCAGTAATACAATATCTCCTCAAGGACCAAGAGATAATGTTCCAGGCAGTTTTAACCAAAGCACTAATAACTTCCAAGGTATCTCCCAGAATTTCCCAGAGACTATCCCGCAACCATACTACGATCAAGAGTTTGACCAGAATGCTCAGTTCCCATCGAACTTCCCCAACACCGGCAATAACTATTCACAATCATATCCAAACACGCCGAACTCAAGTACAAATTACAATAACGTCCCGCCTAGCGATACTAATTTTAACTTAGCAGAACAGAACCAATCTCAGGCTACCAGTAGAAATAACTTTATAAATCTAGATGCGCAGACCACATTGACCCCTTTGGTCAGCTCAAACCAGAATTCGAATAGTTTCGCTAACCTGTCGTCGGAAATATCTCTCACCCCGCTGAATTCGAAGACGAGGGAAAACCAAGTTTCTCTTACTCCTCTGAATAACGCGAGTACGTCTTTGACTCCTCTGAATAACGCCAGTACGACTTTGACTCCACTGACCAACGCAAGCACCACCCTAACTCCACTAACTTCCACAAACACCAGTGCCTTGGCCTCCCTCCAAAATATGCAGCCAAGTTCTGGCAGTTACATGGAAATCGGTGCACCACGCCCTAGTGAGAACACCAGCAATAACTACAATCAGAGTAACCAGTATGTGGGCAATCAGAATCAGCAGAGCGAGTACCAAACGAATGCCCAGAACCCAGATTTTCAAAATAACTATCAAGACTACCAGCAGCAGAACTACTGGGGTCAACAGCAGCAACCAGACAACGCCAACTTCAATCAACAGAACGACTACTTTGGCCCAGCTCATCTTCAATTCAATCCCAACATAAATAACAGCAACGCTAACCACTCGTGGATTAAGAAGGAAGATTCCAAACATCTCCTGTCGAACCACTTGATCAGCCCCAAAAGCGAAGCAAGCAACGACTCTAAACCGAAAATTAATATTATAAGTGACATTAAGTTGCCGTCTGTGTTTAACAATTCCACCGATAGAAAGATCAAGATACTTAGCGATATCAAGATTGAGCCGAAGATGGAAGATATCGATACAAAGATTGTACCGAAGATGGAAGAAATGGCTGTGAAGAGTGAGCCGAAGAGAGAAGGTATCGATACAAAGTTTGATCCGAAGATGGAGGATATGGACGAGATGTTTGATCTTAAACGTGATATGATTAACCATGAGATTAAATCCAGGATTGAATCTGAGACTAAATTTGAGGATGATGTGAGGCCGATGCGTGAAACTCGACTTGCGAAGTTGAACCCGCTGATGCCTTACAAAGATATAAAGGAGGACAGTGGAATTCCTTACGATTGGGTATGTTTAATTTCAATATGTTATAATTATTTATTTATGTAATACAATCTTGTCCCAAGTAGCATTTTAAGTATGTGTTTCTAATCTGGGGGCGCTACATGTTTCTTTCCTGGATACGGAAATAAGGAGAAATAATTTCTGCTCACAGCTTTTTAAACAGTTTCGCAAATGTATTGATGTTTTTATAACTAATATTGGGAACGGAATGTATGCAATCAGTTTCGAAAAGTCTTATTATCTATAGTAAAGAATATGTGTTGGTTTAACATGGAAATGGGTATAAAGTAATAGCGTAGATGTTGAAAATATGAAAACGTATACCTAGCTTTTAGCAAATGTCTGACTGAAAAAAACTTATATGGCAAACATTTTATCGATTATTTTCAGGAGTTACTTCGATATTTTAAATGTGCCTTACAAATATAACCATTTCTAATTTATGTTTTTAATTAAAAATATTTTTTTTATGATTTTTTTAATGCTAATAATTAGTAATGTATAAACATCAAATAATGTTTCTTTTTCATAATTTATATCGACATTTAAGCTTTTGCATTAACAACGTATTCTCTCGAAAGAAAATTGTCCAAAATGGCCGCCGAATTACAGACATCATTAACTCCACTTTAAAACCAAAACGGTTACAGAAACAGTACTCCACGTGTTTCGGAAATTTAGATTGTATTTTAAGAAAGGAGCAGATTTCGAAACTGTTTCTTCTGTGTTTCTAAATAGCAACCGTATAGCCTTGAACGGAGAAACGTAAGCAACTCTATGTTTGCATAATCTATAGGTCTCTTACTTTCAATTAGTGTTATATTTTTTTAGTTAGCAGATCGGTGAAGGTATCGAAAAAAATAGTTATTGAATTTTCAATTAAATATAGCTTGAACATATTTCGTTAAGTAACCCATCACCGTTACTTTTGTTAGCATATTTTTTCCCATAAAAAATTGATTTCATTCAGTTACCTGAGGTGTAAGTTCTTTGATTGGAGGAAAAAACCTATAATCAAAGATGATGCAAAATAGAATTTGAAAATCTTATTGATCCCTCTCCATTTTTTTCAACAGCAATGAAAACTTTTTATGGTACTAACATTTTATCTTTACGCAAATGATTATCATTTCAGGCACTCGAACTTCTCAGAGACTACAAGCCAGGTTGTATAGAAAACTCGGCGAAAATGGAAATACTTTTCTGTATAATTCGGGAAAGCATAGCGTTAGGTGATAGACTGCTAGTGTTTAGTCAGTCCTTAATTACTCTAGACTTAATTGAACAGTTCCTCCAAATGAACTTGGTTCCTGGGGACTCGGTGAATTGGGCCAAAAATACCAGCTATTACCGTAAGTTATTTTATTCGTAGTAGGAGAGCCGAACGTGGAAATCCTCAGGCATGATAACCGAAAAAACGTTTGATATAATAATAGTAATAATAATAGTGATAATGATAATAATAATAATTTTACTAGTCTTCAGAAAATATTACATTTTATAGACATGTCAAAGTTATATAAAGATTAGAATGGTAAAGTACAATGCAAATACATAGTAGTAAAGGACAAACAGTAGAGATAGTGACAAACTTAATAAACTTACTAGCTTGAACAAAATATATATCGATGGTAATATGAGTATGTTTAGTCTACAAAATTGTTCTCTACAGTCCTTATAATTTAACCCAGATATTATATGTGTTGCTTTTCTTTGTAGAGCAAAGATTCTAGGCCAATTTGATGCTTGTCCCTAAACTAAAACAGCAGAAGAGAGCAAAGAGTGGCATAGTGCAAAGTATGCATTTTTCAAGGCTTCTTCACCTACTTCATTTACTAAACTTCTCAAGATAATTGTATTTTTTGCTAATTTTCTTGACAAGTTTTCTACATGTACCTGCTAGGTCAATTTATCATGCCGATAAATTCTCAAGAACTTTGTTGATTCCTGGGGGGGGGGGGGGGGGGGGTGGGAACATAGTGCCCTACTTTATTATGCAGTAAGAAGATCATATGCACTGTTTTTTCTCTATTTAAAGCAAGTTTATTTAATTTGAACCGCTGTTCTGCATTTGCCTCCACTTCACAGGACATTGCAGAAAATTATTCAATATTCTTGTTTTGAACCGAAATAGTTGTCTGGAAAAAGTATGTCACTAGAGTATTCGTTTGAATGTGGAAAATTATACATATTACATATATTAGAAATAGGAGTGGGCCAAGTACTGAGCCTTGGGGCACCCCATGTATTTTTATTTTTTATTTTTTTTTTAATATGCATTATTTAGTTTAATTGTTTGGTATCTATTTGTTAAATATGATCTCAATAGCGGTTTACTGCTTTGGCAGAACTTATATCTCTTTAGCTTTTCTAGCAGTACTTCATGTGAGACACAATCAAATGTTTTACTTAAGTCCCTAAGTAAGTCCCTTGTAAGTCCCTAAAATCTGTTCTATTAAATCAAGAATTGCAGAGGTGGTATTTTTTGACTTTCTAAAACCGAATTGTTTATTATAAAAAATATTATTGGTCTCAAAGTAGTTTGCTGTTTGCTGTGAAAAGCATTTTTCGACTATCTTTGAAAATATTGGTAGTAGTGACACAAGTCTATAATTATTTGCATCTCCTTTTTTGAATATAATAATTACAATAGCCTCTTTGAGATAGTCTGGAAAACACAATTCTTTGATGCACAAGTTTATAAGTTTGCATAATGGTGATATAATCAAATTTTTAATAGCTTTTATTAGGATTATGTTTAGACCATAGATGTCTGTTTTTGTTGTTTATAGAATCAATAGCTTCTCTAATAGTATTGTGAGTTACTAGTTTAAACTCAAATACATAATGAATTATCCAATATAATAATTCATTATGATCCATTTCATCTACAGGATCGATTTCACTATTACCCAACTTTTCCAGAAGATTTTCAGCAATTTCACTAAAAAAAGTGCTAAACTCATTTGGAGGCAAACTAGTATCTTTCTATGTTTGTAACTGTGTGTTTCTTTCTCTTTTTGTTTATGATTTGCCACATGGTGCCTATTGAATTTTGAGTTTCTTATTATTTTACCATATAGTAGTTGCGAGTGAAAAAAAAAAAAAGAAATAAGTAGTGACTGCAGCATGTTGATTAACTGTTTTTTTATTTTCTTAATAGCAAATATAATTTTAGACAGTTTCCCATGTAGTATGTTAACATGTTCTACCCATGTTAATGTGATGTTAATATGTACCCCCAGAAACTTGACATTGGTTTCATGATTCTGTTCTAGCATAGCTGTAGACTTGGTCTCAAATGTTAAGTTTACTGTTTTACTTTCATTTACCACTAAATGATTGTGTGCAAACCAAGCTTTAGCATGTTGCAGAATTATGTATAGGAGCACTTTCCCTGTCTCGACTTGTAATAAAAGTGGTATTATTATTATTATTATTATTATTAATCTGCATACATAACAGCTGTAGTGTTAAAATTATCTATGCTTTGTGGCATATCATTAATGTAGACAAGAAAATGTATGGGCCCCAGAACCGAGCCTTGGGGAACTCCTCTTATGGTTGACAAATAATTTTACAAGCTTAAAATGTAAGGAAATTAATACATTTTCGTGAAATTATCGGTTTTTTTTTTGTAAGTAGCGATAGTGACCAGTGAAAGCATCTGGGGAATCACACGGCAATGGGGACGTTCGGTGGTAATTGGCAAGGTATCGAAATAGGAAAAAACCGACCATCCATTGTTTCTATATTCAGAATAGCCTGAAGTTTCATAATATCAAATGTTTTTTTGGTTATCGTGTCATTATTGGTTTACGTTGCTAATGGCAGGATGGTGTGTTTACCGCTGAAAGCTCATTCATGCTGCTCTCGTCTGGTGATAAATCACCTGAGTATTTTCATGTTCGGCTCTTAACACTGTTGGTTCTTATCAGCAAAATACTCTTAGCAATTTTTACTTGACAGGGTTGGATGGTTCTACGAGTGCTTTGGAGAGAGAGAAGCTTATTAACGAATTTAATTCTAATCCCAAAATCCACCTGTTCCTGGTGTCTACTAGAGCTGGTTCACTTGGCATTAATTTAATAGGTGCTAATCGTGTAGTTGTCCTGGACGCATCCTGGAATCCATGTCATGACACGCAAGCCGTATGCAGGGTTTACCGATACGGTCAAAGAAAACCGTGTTTCGTGTATAGGTTAGTCGTTGATAACTGTTTGGAGAAGAAAATATACGATCGTCAAATCAACAAGCAAGGTAAGAAATATCAACCTCAAACAGTGGCCGCAAAATTAACCTGTTTTTGCGTACGTCAAACTTTGCACCGAAAAAAGATAATTGAACACTAGAGGTCGTAAACTAAACCTAATCAAAAATGCAGATGACGGTTTTTCTTTATTTTTCAATATGGGGGTTCCTACTCTTCTGAATTAATTACAAATGTTTTTCATTGATTTTTTTTTTATTCATGGTGGTTTTTAATACTATTACTTCAAAGTTATTTTTCAGAGTAATTAGATTTAAAAAAATGCATTTATAAAAATGACCCCCGAATAAGGGTTATTAAAACTACCCTTACATTAACCCATTAACCCCGGAATTATTTTTTTTTAGTTTTTAATATTTTTTCTGTACTAGGTGTGTTACACTGGACAAAAGGAACAAAAAATTATGTAAACTTTTTTTTGACAGATTGACAGGTAATGAGATATTGGCCGTTGCCATATGGCAACGCTAGGCGTCTGGGCTACCGTAACTTAAGAAAACCCCAATTTTGTATATTGTTCTAGATAATTATTAAAAAATTAAATTTACATGACTATTATTAAAAAACTATTTTATTACAAAATTTAGGATACACAATAATATTAAAACATATTTATTGTGAATGAAATGGGATAAAAGTCAATGCAAAGACCAATTTGCACACAAACAATTTTCTTTTTTTCAATGGTGTGACGAATAAAATAATTGATGCCATCAAATCTGACAGTATCCAGATATTCGACTGTCTGATGCTGCAGGTGATGCTGAAGATCTCCCAGTTGCTTTATGTGGCACACCATATTTCTTCAGATAGGTATTAGCAACTCGTTTATATTCAAGTTGTGATAATTTTCGCCCAGATTTGTTGTATAGTATCCAACTGTTTTGCAAAGCTAAATCTAAAAGCCAGGTGAGTATAGACCAGTATCACTTTCTTCCACGTATTCCAATACGAGAACAACTGACAGTTTGATCCATTTGATCTGTCCCTCCCATAAATGAGTTGTACCTTGTAATGAGTTTGCGTCTTCAAACCATGACAGGACGTTTGAATTTTTGTGAAAACCGTTTTGTCTGGGTATTCTCTTGTGTGCCATGTGAAGAAAAAATCATAGCAAAAGCGGCATTATCAAACCAACGTACATAAAAATTACCATCATTTGCTTCTATGGCTGATTCGTAATAACCACGCTCTTTTTTATACAATCTTTTTTAATTGTTAGGGGACATAATTTTAGAGTTCTGTTTTCGCGGATTGTGCCAATTGCTGAATAGCCACGAAATTTCATATATGAAAATAATGCAGAGCAATGCAATGTCCATTGCCTCTGCTAAAGTCAACTCGCCCCTAGAAAGAAAGAAAACCTTTCAAGCTACTACAAACGCCTAGCGTTGCCATATGGCAACACCCAAGTTTGAACAGCTATATCATATGTAATAAAAGCCATATTTTTTTTTTTATTGTTAAAACAACAAAGTTCCGAGTCTATAAAATACCATCATAAACAAAAAAATATTTTAGAAGCACTGTATAGAAATATATAATACTTACATAAAACGTACATCCATATTTTCGGCCATTTTTAATTCACCACAAAATTGTAAACAAATGCTTAAATTACTGTCAACCGCAGATTAATTTGCGGAACATGTGCCAAGTTAGGCATGTTTTGACACATAAAATAACATATTCCCCCACTCTTATCGGCACGTATAACATACAGGGGTGATATGAAAATGAAATGTGTTTACCGTTGCCGTATGGCAACGCACGGCGTTAATGGGTTAAAATATTCTAATAATGTATTTTAAAACATTTTACATATATTAGAATTTTTTAAATGTAGAGGTAGTCTGAACCCTTTGGCAGTTTTCTGATATGGAGTTTTTGGCAATTAATTTGAAAAATTATTTAATTTTAACCATTTGTATTAAAAAGCGTCTTAAAAAAAAATTGGTAAAAATGTCTATCAGGCAGGGTGCATCCTGTATGATTTGGATCTAGGTTTGTGCAAATAATTGCTTAACACTAGCTGTGTAATATTCACAAAAGGCATTGAAGGGCTCTTCAATTCTTACTGTTTTTGAGGTTATAACAGAGAGCAGTCTTCTGCTTTACTGTGCCAAGGTTAGTATTTACCACTTGCCAGACGGTTTTACTGCAATTAGCTGAATTTATAATTTTGTTCTTAAATGAATTATTTTTAGCCGTCTGAATTTTTTAACAGCCTGATAATTATTTCTATATTCCTCTATGTTACTATTATTATGTTACATATCAAACTTTTTGAATATATTTCATCTTTTTCCTAAGTAACATGACTCTTAGTTAACATATACGTGCATAAGAGACTGAACCTCTCTAGGGAAAAATGCTTCTGTGTTATCGACACCCATGCTTTTTACGTATTAAGTAATCTAATAATTTTGGAATATCCAACTTTCTACAAACTTGTACATAGTTTTCTGTGATGGTTCGATGATGAATGAATTATTTATTTATTTTAATTTTCCAGGTATGTCTGATAGAGTCGTAGACGAGTGCAATCCAGACGCTCACTTAACTTTGAAAGATGTCAGCACTCTCTGTTGGGACGATAAGAGAGATGAGGGAGAAGAAAAAGACTGGTCTCATGTGAGAGACAACTATATCGATGTTGTGCTTCAAAAAGTCCTAGAAAAATACGGCCGGTCACTTAACAAAGAACCCTTCCAACACGAGTCTCTGCTTGTGGATCGCAAGGAAAAACAACTTTCTCAACAGGAGAAGCGCCTTGCGAAGAAAGGTTACGAACGAGAGAAACAAGCCGCACGCCAGCCCGCTTACAACATGCTGGGTTCATCCCGGGGTCACCGCCCTGTAGCGTCTGTCCGACCGATGCAGCAAGGAGAAAGGCCCTCACGATGGATACCAGCGGAACACTGGCAGCGACAAGGCATGACTGCCCAAGAGATGACCCTTCCCTTGGATGTTGTAATCCCTACTAACCAACCAGAAAAAGGCAATATCGTCCTGAAGGCAGGTCAGAAGGTTCTGGTGCTTAAGTCGCCGAAAGGTGTTTACATGCAGCTGGAAAGTGGAAAAATCGTAGCCATCAAAACTGCCATTAAAGTTAAAGGAAAGGCTGAAGATAACCATGACCCGACGAAGATGGCAAAGCCACCACTGTTGCCACCGGCTATCAAAGGCAACCCCTCACTTTCGGTGGTCCCACAGAAACGTGCAGTGAAGCCTTTCACTCCGGGTGCCACAAAGTTTGGCGTTCAGAGCGTTAAGCAATCAGTTCCTAACCTGGTTTCGCGAATTCGAAGCATTCAGAAAAAGCTACAGTTAGACAAGGTAGAAAGGCAGAAATCCTACAATATAGGTAGCGAGATCGCTAAGTCTCTTAGTAAGGACGGCGATATGCCGATGAGTAGCAGTGATGACGAACACAATCACATCAAACCCATGGAAACGGCGGATGAGATACAGAAAAGGTTCGCTATGTTGAAGAAGAATATTTCAATACAGAGGGTAACTAGTCAACCTGCCAAGCAGCCACCACCTCAGCCACAGCCGCCTGTAGTGGAACAGAAGGATAGTAGTTCTGAGGGTTCGGCCTTGGAGCAACTGGAACATACAACTTCATCGGTTCTGAATGATAACACTCCTTTCCAGGTGAGATAATAATAGTAATAATCTTTTTTTGCCCAATTACCACCCAAAGATAAAAAAATATTAAACAAACAATACATTAATTATGCCTGAAAATATTTTTACGTGTTTTCACCCTTTAGGAAACACCCTGTATGAATCCGTGGGTTCTAAATAATTTTAACGAGGGGTAAGCCACTAACACTTTATTTAATAATTTACTGATTATACGAAACTTCTTATTAGCGAAAATAGCCTTTACATTTTGTTTACTTGATATTTAACCTCACTTTCGCTACCAAACTTCACTTTAATAGAGCTTCTCCTGCGCCGGGAACCTCGCCTTATATACTCCAAAATTGCCTCCAGACTTATCTAGAACACAATCGAGAATCTTCTTCCACCACATTCCAGAACAATATTAAAGTATTCACTCACAAAAACATTTATTGTTTCATCGTAAAAAAAAATTGATTCGGAAAGTAAAATAATTTACTTGCACTATAAAATTTATAAAACTATTTTGTCAATAGACATCAAATCTAACGTAATATGATAATTTGTATAGATTTTGTAGTGCAAAAAAAATCGTATTAAAATAAAAACCCCAAATTAAAAATCAAACAAAATTAATATTATTATTATTAAATAACTTGAAAATTGCTATTTTTATTTAAAAAGTTGAAAATAGACAAATTATAAGAGAGACGAGACCACCACCCAAAAAAAAAATATTAAAAAAAGAAAGAGTAACCAAAAAAGAATTCCGCTACATTTTGAGGGCTTGTACCACTTTTATCATCCGATGTCAAATGATCTATACAAGATACCCTAGGACTATGAAATAATACTTCTAGAGCGTATGGTTTGTGTTAAACCTTTTCAAAATTTCACCTTTAAGGGTGAAGCTCCGAAATGAGGTGCCTTAGAAAAAAATAAAGGTACTTTTCATGTTATTTGGACCCAAACTGTACACTCCCAGAATATTGCCCCATAGTCGTGGAACACCCTGTATAACGAACTACACTATTTCTCTTCTACTACCGACCCTTGAAATATTGCCACTTAATTACAATCCATCCCGTACCTCCATATTAGATTTAACTATGACCAAATCTAACCACTGCTTTTTCCACCTTTGATGGTTTTTTCTAATTTTGCCTTCTGGCCTGGACTTTTCCAAAAAAGTGTTTTTTTGTCAACCCTGTCTATACGTGAAACATTATTGTTTGATTAAAAAGAATGAAAACAACAATGGTATCCTAAGGTACTAAATAATTTTGTTTTAACTTGATACAGGGTGTTTTCGAAATTGTTTGTAATAGCTGTTATTTTATCGAAACTTTTCCATCTCATTTTTAAGCTGACAAATCGCTAATAGTTCTACATATGGTCCTTTCTTACAGGATACCTTGGACAGTATTACAAGCGCATATCAGACAACAAATGACGACAACATTGAAAGCTTCGAGGACGACATCTCGGAAACCTCCGACCAGAAACAACAAGAACAAAGTGAAATCAGTGACCATAGTGATGAAGTTACTTATGTGTCTGATCAATCCCCTAACGGCTCCACTCAATATCCATCACAAAACCCCACACCCCAAAACACCCAAACTCCCGACCAACAACCGAAAACCGAAAATCCGGAGTACGGAAACTATAATAACTATTACAACTATAACATGCCCCCGTATCAGCACCCGCCACCGCCGCAGGGCTACGGGTACCCACCACAACCTCCCCCACCGTATGATATGATGGGGGGATATCCACCCCAGCCACAACAGCCACAGTACAATTACGGCTATCAAGGCTACCCCCCTCCACAGCCACACTATCCCCCACCTCCTCCTCAGCCTGGGTACGACTATAATGCGCCACACCCCGCTCAGCCTATATACCCGGGATATCAGCAGCCGTACCCACAGCAGTATCCTCCGCCGCCTCAAGGCATGTATCCGCCGCCCCCCACCCCCGCGCCTGCTCCCCCCTATAACGAGTATCAGCAGTATCCGCCGATCAACAATGCCCCTCCCCCCGCGCCATATTATCCTAACTCTTAAGGTGATGTTGTCTGTTTTTTGTAGTGCAATCGTAATAAGTTATTCAAAAGATCTGTATTAATTAAGGTTAGGTGTTAATTAGGCCGATTCTCAGAGGTTTTGAGCAGGAAATGTTTGGAATTGCTATTTTTTCCAATTTTAGGTGTATTTGCATGACGAAAAGTGCGGCTAGGTTTGCAGAAGGGAAGTCGTAGGGGAACCGAAAAAATAAGCAAAAAGAGTGCATATCGTCACTTTTTGCGCTGTCTTGGAAAATCTCCAGAATATCGTAAAAAGTGTAAGTCACTTTTTTACCTTTACGAAAAAATTAGCTCTGTATGAGAAATGCTTTCATAGATTTTTCAGTTTAAATTGAGGGTAAAAAGTAGCGAGAACCGCCCCAAAATGCCTCATTTTTACATCTGATCTCGTCAAACTTGATGTAATCTGGAAGTTTCTCTCGGTCATTATAATATTCCATACGCCAGTAGAGTTTTAGCATATAACACAATATCATTAATAAAAATCATAAAAATAACTGTGGGCCTAAAACAGAGCCCTGGGGTACACTAGATATGGCAGAGTCTCGAAGGACTTGAAACTACATTATATAACAAAGAAAATGCGATCGGAGGGATGTCATTGTTATGAATAATAATAATATTTATTGGTCTTGAGAAAATATAAAAATTTTTAGACGAATAGAACCGGAGATATGAAGTCGGGTATAAAATGACTGGAAATAATAATAATAATAAAAGTATTTTATTGGTAAAACTGAATGACTATTGACCAAGGTCTTTCTAAATTAAATATTTTTATGTATGATTTTATATGTAAAAATATTTAATTACTTTCTAATGAGTTTGAGGATCTTGAATATTGTTTTTTGTGGTATTAATATCTCTAATAATTTTCTCGTATTTTACAAATTGAATGAATCACTGCCAACCCGTGATCGTTTTTTGAAAATATAAAGTGGAGAGGTGGAGCCGTGACACTGAGTTATAAGCTTAATTTTTGGTGGTTTGTTAAGATTTTTGTGTAGTGGTTGAAATTAAATTTATAGTTTCCATTGAAGGAAGTAGTTAAAAGCTATGTTCGGGATTTTTTCAGATTCTTTGAAACCGGTATCTCGTGAAAGGTTAAAATTATACGGTCATTTTTTATTGCATTTTAGGTGACCTATCCAACGACACCCCACACGATGGGGGATAAGTGTGAATATTCTTCTTGGGTTTACTTTTCATTGTCAAAAAATTTTTTTTTTTTTTAAATCTCTTCATTTCTGTTTTTGTAATCAATTTATGGCTGAATGCCGAATTTCATCTCTATAGGTATAAAAATGAGAGAATGGGAGGGCTAAACTCACTCAATATTTTATATTGCCATGTAGTCCAGTGTTTAATGATCCTTCGCTCAGAATTATTTTAAATACAATCTATTGTCATGAAATTTGAAGAGTAAGTATGGAATGGCGCACGGAACAAAAGTTATAAGGTGCTGATGTACGCTTTTACCCTGAGGGTGGAAATTAGTACAGTCAAAACAGATGCAGAAATCGATAGGGGGATGAATTCTAAGAAAAAAATGTTCTGTGAGGTTTTTTTCATTAAATCAATATTTTTCGAGCTATTTGCAATTGAAAATGTTGAATTTTCATCTAAAAAATTCATGTTTTAAAGCGATTTTTCACGAATAACTCGAAGACCATATGTTTTATCAAAAAAATCATCTCGAACAAAATTGAGGCCTATAAAATAACAAATCGATTGGTTTTCTTTTATTTCTGTAGATGCAATAAGAAACGAGTTATGGCTCAATGAAGGTGACTGGTTGTTCGCCGAAAACTGAATTTGAACCTTTCAGTTCAGTTCAGTTTTTATTTAGTTTCATTTGACATATTATTACAGAAAAAAATATGTATAAAACAGGTCAATATAAACTAGACGCATAACACTTACATATTGCAGAGATAAAAAGATAAAATTCTACACTAAGAGTAATAAAGATAAAACTTAAAATTAATTACAATTATTAAAAATCAAGAAATTCTTGGATTGAATATGGTTCTATATCACAGACATATTGGAAAACTTGCCCTCTGAAATCCTTTTGAAGAATTTTGTTTTTGAGAAAATCAGGCAGTACATTAAAGAATTTGATTGCGGAATAGAATGGTCCTTTCTCAGTTAGAGTTAAATGGTGCATCGGAAATGCATAATTGCTTTTGTGCCAAGTATCATAGATATGATTTAAGTTCAATGTTTTGAAATCGGCCTGATGATTTTTTAAATATAGTAAGCACGAGTATACATATAGTCCTGGTATTGTGAGCATTGTGTTTTCCCTAAAATGTCCTTGGCACGATTCATAAAATTTCAATTTGTACATTATTCTAACTGCCCTTTTTTGAGTTTTAAATACTTTGTGGAGGTCCGAAGAACCACCCCATACCTCAATTACATACTTAGCGACGGAATAAAAGTTTGCATAGTACACCATTTTAAGAGTCGGCGTGTCAAATAAACGTGATAGAACTCTGAGTGCAAAGCATGTTTTGTTAAGTTTTTTCACGATTTCATCGATATGCAGGAACCATTTAATATTGTTGTCTAAATTTATATCCAACAATTTAGTAGAATTGATGTTTGAAATTGGCACCTTATCAGTTAGCAACTCTGGTACTTTTAATAATGGACGATCCGTTTTAAATATCACACAACTTGATTTAACTTCATTTAGTATAAGTTCGTTGGTATAAAACCAATCTTTTACATTTTGCCACAGTCGAGAGAGAGCGTTCGCAACTTCCTCAAGTGTATGAACCTTTATTAAAAGGTTTGTATCGTCTGCATAATTAATTATTGTTAATTTGATATTTGGTTCTGCAACATTGATGAGATCATTTACAAAAATTACAAAAAGGAGTGGTCCTAGAACGCTTCCCTGAGGAACTCCATAATTAATACTTAAGATATCAGATTCATGCCTGGCCCCATTAACGGTTATTGACGTTTTCTGCCTATCTCGCAAGTATGAGCTGAACCACTGAAGACTGGTTCCTCGAACTCCAGATTTCTCCAGTTTATGAAGCAAGTGATTATGATTTAATGTATCAAATGCCTTGGATAAGTTCAGAAACAGCCCGCAGGCAATCTCTTGATCATCCAAGGCATTCAATATTTCAGTGACAAAATTAAAAAGAGCTGTTGTTGTCGATTTATCCGTTACGAATCCGTGTTGAAAATTATTTGAAAAAGTTAGTATTATTTAAAAACTTGTATAATCTGTTGTACATTAGTGTTTCTAAAATTTTAGAAAAAACAGATAGCAAACTCACAGGACGGTAGTTTCCTAGATCATTAGTATCTCCTTTTTTATGAAGTGGTAACACAATTGCTAATTTCAGGGTGTCTGGAAATATGCCTTGACTAAATGACGAAGATATTTTGGTGGTGCTGCTATAGCAGTTATGCATTTCTTTAACAGATTTGATGAGATATCATCAAACGGACTAGAAGTTTTTGGTTTAAATTTTTTCACTATATCACATATTTCCTCAACTGATGTAGGGTATAAAAACAGAGATTCTTTGGTAATATTTACTAAATTGTGGTAATCCATGCTGATGTGATGTTCATCTAATTTTAAAAGGATCTCCTATTGGTAATTTACTGGATGTATAATTACCAATAGTTGCGTTTACTAAATTCCGCATGCATTTTGATTTGTTATTGGCTTTGTTAATGATATTCCCATAGTATTCACTTTTAGCAGTTTTTAATTTTTCAACGTTAATTAACGGAAAAACGACGAATTTTTGGAGGAAAGCTACTCAGAACTGTTCTAAAGACCTTTAAAATGAGCTTTAGTAAGAGTCATTCGCATAAAGACTTACGGACTTATGATGAAAATAAAACGGTTGTCTCGTATTTTCGGGAGAAAAATCAGCAATGAAATCAATGGCTTAACTTCTTTAATTTTTGATATATCTAATCGCTCCAAAAACCACTTTGCAGTGCATTTCAAGGGCTACAAGGGCTGTAAAATTGAACTTCCTTAAAACCTTTGTTCTTGCGATTTTTGAGTTTAAAAGGCTCGAGAAAGGTGGTGTTGCACTCAAATGCGAACTTAAAATGGTGATATCTCAATTAATTTCCATCCTAGAGAAATACGAAAGAAAAACAACATTTTTTGCAAGAAAAAACTTACATTTTAGAACTCTAGAATTTTTACGTATCTTCTCTAGGTTTTGAGTTATTGTGAAAAAAAAAAGGAAAATTTTTGAAAAATTTCAAAAATCGTTTCAAAATTGAATAAATTTTTGTTCAAATCTAGCCATAACTTGGTTCATATTGCATCTACAGAAATAAAAAAACAGTCGATTTGTTATTTTATAAGCTTCAATTTTGTTTTTGGTGATTTTTTGATAAAATGTAAGGCTTTTGAGGAATTCGTGAGAAACCGCTCTAAAACATGCATTTTTTAGGTGAAAAGTCAACATTTTCAATCGCGAATAACTCGAAAAATATTGATTTATCGAAAAAAATTCATAGAACACTTTTTGCTTAGAATTCATCCTCGTAATGATTTCTGTGGTTATTTTGAGTGTACTAATTTCCACCTCCGAGAAGGGGTTGCATCCACAACCAGGGTAAAAGCACACATCGGCACTACATAACTTTTGTTTCTTGAGCCATTTCCTACTTACTGCCCAAATTCCACATCAGTCGGTTTTATCAGAAAGAATTCTGAGGTATAGTTTATTTCAGACTTATTCTGGGTATAAAAAATGTCGGCGCAGTAAAGAACAACGATCCCGACATTTTTTTTACCGACAATAAAGTATAATAACCTATTTTTTCCGTCAAACACTGGACTAATGCAGGAACAGAATTGCTTACTTTTTTTTTTGTTGAGAACCTGCGAGTTTCCTAATTACATAAAAAATTGTGTTGCAAAGCTAATTAACGCCTTTTTGATTTAAGGTTATGGCATCATCAACAAATTGTTTTAATTGAAACAAAATTAAAGTTTGTCATTTGAACAGGATATCTTGAACTAACGAAGAAAAAATTGCAAACTCCACAGGAAAAACTTAAGCCATTCCAACCCTGGTGATATAGATTTTTTTATTGATTAAATATCGTATATTCTCTAGCATTTTCGCCCAATCATTTTTTATATAATGTAGTTTCATAAATGCTGTGGCAATTTGATATTCAGTTCATGCAAAATTTAATGAAACATTATGTAGGAATTTTTAGTCAATTTTCATTATTTTCTACCCTAACTTCAAAATGCAACAGCTGCGAAAGTATTTCTCGTTGAAATTTTACAGGACTAATTTTTCCAAAAAAAGAGTAAAAAAAATATTTTACAGTTTTTATATTATGGATACTTTTCGAATTACATGAAAGTGAAAAAAATGTACCACTTCTGTTTTTTTCTGTACCCTCATGGGTTCGTTTCCGCAAAACTGGGTGCACTTTTGTGGCATTCAAACACACCCAAAAATGCAAAAAGTAGCAACTTAAAGACATTTTTTATTTGGCTCGATTTTTCCGTCTGAGGAAAGGCCTAAACGTGGTGTTGCATGTTCTGTTTGTATAGATATAGAATAGGACGATTCTATCTATCAAACCTTGCTTTAGATTGAAACAAAAAAAAACGGCTTGTAGTGTCGAGTATTACGTAAATACTGTTACTGGATCATGTATATGTAATTGTGTAACTTTCTTTTATATCTTGTAACAAGATATTGTTTTTGAAATCGGAACTGACTTTTTAATTGACTTTAATAACTTTATATTTTTAAATATAATTATGTTACGTCAAGCATTTATTATATAAGGTTTATATAATACAATAGGAATAGTACATTTACTATGGCAGTAAATAGAAGTGAATATGAAATAGAATTATATTAAATTATGATTATTTATTTTTGAAGTTTCATTATTTTCCTTGTACATAAGTTTTTCAAATTCTTCACAATAAATTCGTAAGTAAAATTTAACAGTTGGTTTTTTATTTTCGGAGACATTTGTCGACTTCAAGGTTTAGTTTAGTCCTGCATTTTTTGTGTGTACAGTGCTGTGTAGCAGACAATGTATTGGTAGTTTTGGAGACATACACTATGAAGTTGCCTAAAAATTGATGTATTGAAACTTCCTTATTCATTGAAACATATTCTTTATAGGATTTTGCAAACAGAAAAAATAACTATCTATAAGAATTAAAAGAAATGCTGTGTAAAAATATTAATGAAATCTTTGCATTCTTTCGATAACCTGACTTCTATTTATGCTGACCAGAAGTCAGGTTCCTAATAAGTTACAACCTTTCATTTGGTTATATTTAGACCCAGAGAGTTTAAATGGCACCACTGTGCCACTTTATTAAGTTCCCTTTGTTGCATATGACTGTGGTTTTTGGAGTTTATTGACGCAAAGATCTTCAGGTCATCTGCAAAAAGCTATTTGCAACAAAAATTGTCATTGAGATCATTGACAGAAAGAGCAAGAAGTAGCGGACCTAAATTAGAACCGTGTGGTACCCCTGATGTTACGGTATACGGGTTAGACGTGAAACCATTATAAGCAACATAATTAAGATGGTTTGACAGGTACGATGAGAAGAACTGAACAATTGTGGTAAAGCCACCGTACCGTCGGAGTTTGGATAATAATAGGCAATGATCGATGCGATCAAATGCCTTGGAGAAGTCCGTGTATATCACGTCCACCTGACCTCGCATGTCAATGTTATCGGAGAGATGTTGAGTGAAACACAATAGATTAGTAGTGGTTGAGCGTTTTTCCATGAAGCCGTGTTGGTCCACAGAAATGACTTTTTTAATGAGGGGGTAGATGCGATTATACAGGGACATCTCAAACACCTTTGCAAAGCTGCATAATAATGTAATTTGTCTGTAATTAGCAATGTCAGAGGAATCTCCCTGTTTGAGGATGGGGCAGACTCTAACTTTTTTCCAAGTATCTGGGAAAGTAACTTAAGAGATAGGTTAGATATTATTTTCATCGGTTGACAAAGTACATAGGCACAATCTCTGATAATCTGATAAGGAAGCTAGGAATGCCGTCCGGTCGACTTGTCATTTTGTTATTCAACTTTTTTATAGAATCAGTTATTTCCTCCTCCAATAAATTGATCACACTTAAACTTGGCAGGTTAACGCCAATATTGTGCTCAATGTCAATGGTGTCGTTAGGTTTGGAGTGAGGAAAAACTTGCTCAAAGAATCGACTAAAGTCTTCAACATGTCTTGAATGTTGTGAAGCTCCTCATTACTATAGCGCGTTGTCCCGGGTATCCTAGATTTGCCTTTTTTATTATTAATAAAAGACCAAAGCATAGTGGGGTTGGTTTTGATCAATTGTTCCACTCTTTTGATATATTTTTTGTAATCACGAATATTCGAATAGTCGCCGCTTAGCACGATGCGCTACGGCGCATCCCAAGCTTAAAATTGACTATGATCTCGTTGGAGAAGGCAAAACTGCAAAAACATCAATTATTCAAACGTTAAGAACTAAATAAATACGGCAAGTGGAGGATCGTGTGATGTCTCCACAGATTGGTATTTTGTCAATGTTGTAAATTGCGACAGCAAAATCGAAAATTCTGCTCGGCACGAGATAATCAAAAATGGCTTTTTTGACATTTGTGACAGTACCTCTGTCAGATTGACTAAACCGCCTCTCGCCGCCAAACGCAGCGCTCCCAGCCCGGCAGACTAATGGGCGGGTATTTAATGGATCATCGACAACTTATTAAGGCTTATTCTGTTCATTCTGTCCACAAATAGTACATGTCTTGTGACGCTAGCTCTCGGTCTATAAGTAGGACAGGTAGGTAGTATTTAAAAAACGCAAAGGGAAAATATAAAATATATTCTTCATAGTCTCATAAGTACATGTTAAATATTTTACAGTTATAAGAATGCAATAAAAAATATGTATTTTAAACACAAACGAGCTTAAATATTATTAGTATCTGTCATTATCGACAAGTAGTCCTAAATCCGGCCAGTTTGTATAAATAAAAATAATAAAAATATAATAAAAAAATTTAGAGCGCAAATTCTTAAATTAATCAGTGCACATGAAAGATACTTGTAAAATATGCAAGATGAGTTTAAGTGCAAAAAATTGTTTAGAAATAAAAATGTGACATTTATGTATATAATTAATCACTTGGTGTAATTATTCCGAGTGTAACACAGACATGGTACACCCATAATACTAGAAAGGTTCAAATCCCGCCAAAAATAGTAAATTATGTGATTTATGCGCAAATAAGGTTAATCAGAATGGTTTTTGGGACAACACACATTGGCACCGTGGCACCATTTATTAGTACTATTAAGGAATTTATTCATATGCCTTATTAAAATTTGCAATTAATACAATCAAAATTAAGGTCGGAAGAAATAAGAAAATACAATTTTGCTCCGATTATAAGATAAAAAGTAGCTAAGGTGGCTTTGAAAACAATGAAATTTTTTCGTCATTTCAAAATTATATAATTTAGTATTTTCGACGGAACTTCGATTTTTCTAGCATTACACGAGTCAATTAGAATAAATTGGAACAGTCATGGCACACTTTTGAAAATAAAAAGTTAGCAGTATCACATTGGGTAAAACCAAAAGTGGAAAAAAATATACATATATGTCAAAAAGTGACGTTTATTAAGTATATATAAGATGTTCCAAATTTCAATTATTAATTTTCAAAACTAAAGGAAAAAAAGGGGCCTGTACCATAATCGTGTTACACCCAGTATAGAATCTGTAAATTTAAAATACATCATACTATTAAAAAATAATCGAATTGTTAGAAATGAAAAATATATACAACAAAATGTTGATCAATGTACCACATTGCATGTAGCAGTTAATGTTATGTATTGATTAATTACTAGTAATTATCACCACTGTTTACAAACTATTTTGTTGCCTTCCTACTTTCTCTACAACTAAATAACTATTTACAATTTTCAAGGCTGGTTAAAAAATAAACTCCAAAAGTGTTTAACAATAACAAATCTAATAAATAAATAATAAAACATGCCTCTGTATTGAAATTTTATTTCCATATACAGCATGTCTCACGTTTCATGACCCCCATATCACAGCTCTCTTATTAACAATGTGATTTTTTTAAATTTGAGTGGAACATATTTACTCATCAGGAGATTGTTTCAAGGTAAATATTTAAAAATCCGCCAGTGGCGTTCGTCCTTATGAAGAAAAATGAACCTAATTTTTCAAAGAAAAGCTATTAGGTAAAGTTTTAACTGTAAAACAGTCTCATAATCTTATTCGTTATCAAAAACTCACTGGTACCGAATTTCAATAAGATATTATATATATTATATTATATAAGATAGTCGTAACTATTTTCGGACATAATGAAGAGTTAATTAAACTGGAGGAAGACAAGTCTTCCATTTAGAATTAATCACGTGACGTCAGTCAGTTTACTTAACGGTCTAAATAAAAAATGGTTGAATTTGGAAATAAAAAATATTCAATTTTAAATAAATTTAACATTCCTGATGTAATAATAAGCACTATAAGAACAACTTTAATGAGGTTTGATCGATATTCAATTTCTGATATTTTCTGAAATCGTACTGATAATAGCAATTAAAGCACATTTTCAGTGGGATTAAATTTCTATATCATCTACCTTTGAAACATAAGTTGGTCATGACGATTATTGAGCCAACTGCGATTTAGTTATAATAATAATAAATAACGGGAATAGTTCCCAAAACACTTGTTGCCAATCTAACAAAGCTCGAAATTGCTGATAAGATTGCAGATGTCCAGAAAGCCGTAATCTTGTAGACTACCTCAATCGTCCGCTCATTCCTTAAATCAATGCCATAATATCAAGCATCTTGCTGCAGCTGAAACTTGTTTGTGTACCCACCATTAGAGGAGATTTAATTTGGATGATAATAATAATAATAAATGCCTTTTCTCCAATATTTTACATAAGAGAATGATGATAACATATGCAAAACAATTTTTTTTTTGAAATCGCAAGCGGAAGTTTACAACAAATGTATAGAGGTATCTATGTATGTGTTTTAGTATTTACTGAATTGTTCCGGAATTAGATCTGTTTAAAATGGAACTATTTTTTGTTTCCAAGTCAATTAATGTTTGATTTAGACTGTTAAGTAAACAGCCTATGAAGTTACGTGATTAATTATAAACGGAAAACCTTCCTCCAGCTCAATTAACTCTTCATTACGTCCGAAAATAATAATATAATAATTGATACATTGGAGATTTTATTTTTTATCATATAAACACCAAGTATCTTATTGAAACTCGGTATTAGTGAGTTTTTGATAACAACGAATAAGATTATGAGATCGTTCTACACTTAACTTAGATTAATAATTTTTTTGGAAAATTAGGTTCATTCTTCTTGATACGGACGAACGCCACTGGTGGATTTTCAAATATTTTACCGTGACACAATCTCCTGATGGGAAAGTACCTTCCACCCAAGTTTAAAAAACAATCGCATTGTTAATAAGGGCACAGTGATATGGGAGTCATAAAAAGTGAGACATACTGTATAGGGCAAAACTGTCATCTGTTAAGGATGACTGGAATGCGGGTGAAAAGAAATAAAAGGCTACACACTGACGTGCTGTAATAACAAGTGGAGAGATTGCTAAAATGATATGAAATCTCACCTCTCAAGTAATGACTGTATACCTACACAGAAATAATATTTCACAAATCAATTTTGAAAACAGCTTTCCAGTACTTAAAACTCCAATCTGTACCTATAACTAGCATGATAACAATTACTGATTCAATGAATCATCTTATCTAACATATACTAAATTATCAATACAAAAATCACAGCAATAACATCACCGTTCATTCAATAACAACAGAAAAACACTATACACCATTAGACCCTGATGGCTTTGCAATTAAATTTTCTTCTCGTTTCAACTCAATTTCACTTTTGATTCTTAACTGTTCTTCTTTTTCTTTGACTTGTTGTAGACGTTGTGCACGCTTCTTTAACTTTGTACTCCTTTCATAAACCAACTTCATATCCTTCTTGATATTTAATAATTTAGTATGATACAACTTCAATTTATCAAACATTTCTCTTAATTCAGGAGAATACCGTACCTCGGCCAAAGTTAAATTTTCATTATGGATTTGTGTAATGAGATAATCTTGTTTCATTGTTAATTCCTCAAGTTGTTTTTCAATGTTAACCATAGGTGGGCTGTAAATTTCCAATATACCTTTCGACAGGTTACTTACAGTTGAAGCATACGGATTTGCATCTCTGGATTCATTCCCTTCAGCAGATTTTCTTAGTAAGGAAGTCATTGTATACGTTTCAAATTAAATTAGAACTAGGTTAGGTTTTTTTTTTCCAAAACAAGACAGAGAAATTCGGACTAAAACCATCCAGTCATCTTAAATCGCAAAATATGCAAAACAAGCCAAAAAGAAACTTTAAAAGTCAACACAGAACACTACTTGGAATCGAAAATATACACACAAAAATAACAAGACCAAGTTAAATAAATATAAATAAAAATTGTTTGGTCCGTTTGGGTCGTTTGGGAAATCAAGATATGTTCATTTGTCCTGTTCATAGTTTGATAAAGTGCGGGAAGTCGAAACACATTTTGCGTTATATAATAATGACACAACTTTACCATTTATTGCTTATTTTCTATCAGCCTCAGTCATTAAGGTCGTAGTTATTTAATGAAGAATTTTTGTCATTTCTTTGGTAATAAAAATTAACAATGTGAGCTCAAGTCAAAGATTTAGAGAACTAACATATTTGCTCATGTCAAACATACGAACAAACTCTGACGTCTCTCGCAAGCTGACAGCTGACAGATATCAGCTGATTTTGGACTTTTGGAGAATGAATCTGACTGAATAGTATTTTGATTCCATTCTCCATTGAACTTCATAAAAAAATTATTAACTTGATAAACTGATACTGTAAAATGGCACACGTGCAATTCATGGATGAACTCATTCGTGAATATTTATTATTCAGAGGTTTTGGATCTACCTTAAAAGCTTTTGATTCAGAACTGAAAGTGGACAAGGAAAAAAGTTTTCGTGTTGATAAAATAATTGACCAGTTGCTGCAATTCATTACTAATTATGACTTGAATTCGCTTCGAGAATTATGGAACCATTTGGATAGTCATATGTTCACAAAGCTGGAGAGCCATTTCACCCCAGGTAGGGAAAGAACGTATTATATTTAGTATTGGAATATATTTTCTCTAGAACTATTTCGGAAACTACAAATTCCACAATTAAAAATTGTGTAGGAACAAGTGTCATTCCAGCATGCTGTTTTGGTATAATACGTCGCACGGCTTACGACAAATCAGAAGCCGTTAAGTCGCACTTAGTGGTTCGGTTGCTATGATTACGTCTAGTTTCGCATTTGACGTTTTACACCATTTTGAAGTTTTTTGCATAATTTTTAAAATCTTGTTAGAGAAAGTATAGTCTACAACACGTTTGGAATGGCATATGCCACACTTGCAAACCATAGTACTCGCCTTCGGCTCGGACAACAAACTTTCCGCTCTTGTGGAATATGGGCTATTCCAAAACTTGTTGTAGAATATACTATTCAATAAATGTATGTTGTAGGTGTCAAAAAATTGGAAAATGCTGTCCTCAAAATGTACTTAATAAATACGGTTGATAACAACAAACCCGACAAAGTTGCAGAATTTTTTATGAAAATGACCCCAGAATTGCAAACCCAGAATGAATGGAAAGATTGGTTTGGTAAATGTTTCACTTTACAACATTTTATTTACTTCAATTTCTTTTTGCTGGAATTTTCTTTATAGTGTACATGATGCATGTCAAGGCTATAGTGTGCACAGTTAGTCGGTATTTATGGAAACCGCTTTAATTATTGACTGTTTGTTTTAGTTTTACCATATATAAAAAATCCAGAAGAAAATCCTACATTTTCTCTTCATTTTACAAAACAGTGGCAAGACACACTTTTGGTATCTCTTCATAATTTCTTAGCCTCCATATTTCAGGTAATTAAACCACTTATTAACGATCACACAGACAATTATCAATTTTTTTTCTAGTATATGCCTACTCCGACTCTGTTGCATTTCGAAGAGGATGCCAATAAAATCAGTAAACTAGAACAAAGAAACGAATCACTGAAGAATCGCTTAGCTTTGTTGATAGACAGAGGCCCAGAAAGCAGCGTTACACCATGTCAAGTGGAACCACCGTCACATTTACTCGATGATTTCTATATTATTGCGCAAGAGAATAATATAATAGACAGTCAAGGGAAAAGTTTAAAAAACATAATTAGAAATATGGGAACTGGCTCGAGTCCGATTCTTGGACGGAAAGATAATTCTACTAGCAGCAAGAAACGGTTAGGTTCGGTATCGGGACGCAATATGAAATCCAGCCACTTTTTAGATTCTTAAGCTTAGGAATAGAGGATTATATATGTAGGGAAGTAAATCTAAGGGTCATAATTACCCCCTAAAAGTGAATCGTCTTTTTGTTGGAACTTTATAAGCTTTACAAGTGTATAGCAAAAAGTTTTGGAATAAATCCGAATCCCGAAAGGCAGTTTTTAAACCAAGAGGAAGTTCCATTCCCACCATAAAAGAAACCAGAAAATACACTTAAATTTTTTTGGCGTTTTGGGCAACCAACACTACACGACTACAGTGTTTTGTTTTGTTGAAACTTATAAGCTTTACAAGTGTATAGCAAAAAGTTTTGGAATAAATCCGAATCCCGAAAGGCAGTTTTTAAACATTTTTGGCGTTTTGGGCAACCAACAATACACGACTACAGTGTTTTTATGTGTATTTTATTAAATCATATAATGCGTCGACCTCTATTTGACCTCTAGGTATATTATACAGCATCCACACCATTTACGCAATATAAAGGCACTAAGTAATTAGCCAGTTTTACCTTCAGATTTATACAAAAGGGATTAAAAACTGATATACAATGTGCAAACGATAAAATAAAAATTATAACCAAATAATTCATGACATGAAATTTAAATTTTTACGATATGTCAAAATTTATGACTATTGCCTTGTGTAAAACTGGCGAGGGCGTATCCAATCACAGATGTATGATTTAGCGTGTTAAATTTAAAATGCTCCTCTTGGTTTAAAAACAGACTATAGGTACTTTCCAGCAAGCTAGCCTATTTAGATCGAAAGTAAATATTGTAAAAAGTATAGGTCCCAAAATACTACCCTGCGGCACGCCACTCTGTAATAAATTGGATGTATTGTCACCAACTCTTACACATTGCCTTCTGGAGTGCACATACAAATTAAACCATTCAACACGTGTTACTTAAACCAATGTAATGTAGTTCATCTATCAGTAAGTAAAAATTTACCACATCAAATGCTTTACCTTGTTCAAGCAGTATCAGAAACGTTCCATGGGCTTCTCGGAAACCTGATTGTAGAGAAGGAATCATAGTTTCCAGGTATATTTTCAGTAGCTTAGCTGCCGACTTATTTATGCTGGTTAAATCTACACAGAACGGCATGACAATTTTTAATATTTTCAGATTTATGCCATCAGTACCCATAGCATTTGATTTTATCGTTGGTAATGTATCATATACATCTTTGTTTTTTATTTCTGTAAATGTTAAAAAACGTCCATTATCCATTTTATTGTTGTAAAATTAAATCCGAATATGATTGATGGCAAATGTTTCCAGAGTGCAATATCATTTTGAAACATATTCTTTATAGGATTTTGCAAACAGCGGAAAGAAAAACTGTCTATGAGAACTAAAAGAGAAACTGCAAATGAAATTAATTTATTTGCCTACCTTGTCTTTCATTTTTTTTTCATTCTAAAGGATTACATTTTCATAAAATCTCTTATTGTTTCTTGGAAATGCTTAGCCTTTGAAACGTTTTTCGCCCTTATTCTGGGCTCGTCAGAAAAGCACAAAGCAACTCAACGATGTTCCATATAAATATTTCATGCTTATTCATGGATATTGCCTTGGTTTTGCATGGAACATCGTTTTATAAGTGGCTTTGTGCTTTTCTGATGAGCCCAGAATAAGGGCGAAAAACGTTTCAAAGGCTAAGTATGTCCAAGAAACAATAAGAGATTTTATGAAAATGTAATCCATTAGAATGAAAATAAATTTTAAAGACAAGGTAGGTAAATAAATTAATTTCAGGCCTTTGTTCTCATTTTTAACTGAATTTACATACCGTAGGGGGTCATGTAGATACTAGTTTAATCTGCTTAGCCGTAGGGGACTATGTTGGATGCTAGTGTTATAATGAGAATGTCAAATAAGAAACTGGACAAATTTATTTCAGAATTTTAACTTGCTAGCATGACTAGAAGCCAGGTTATCAAAAGAATGCAAAGACTTCATTAATATTTTTACATATAGTTTTTCTTTCAGTTCTCATAGGTAGTTTTTCTTTCCGGTCTTTGCAAAATCCTAAAAAGAATATGTTTCATTACTACAAGCAAACAAATTATAAATAATTCACTTTTAAATCATTTTGAAGGCTATTTTGCAGATGTCCCGATATAAAACAAAGGCATTTCAGGACTCGGATTTATTTCAACGCTTCTTCTAATGTTTACAAGTTTCTGCAAAAAAAAATGTTACTGCAAAACAATTTTCTACAAATTTTACTTTTACTCTACTAGTACTAATAATTAAATGTATTATAAATAAACCATTTTGTTAAACTTTTCTTAAATTATTTTCTTCTTTTAGTAACAACTTGGAAGCAAGTAATAAATGTCTTTATGATTTACTCCAGTGTTACAATACAGTTCTTTATGGGTTCTTTTCCAGTTGAACAGTCCTATATGGTGAATTAATTAAATAAATCATAGGAAAATTTCTTAGTTTAGTTGAAAAATACTGTTTTGGTACAAGAGCCAGCTTGCAGTTACCTGACACATTTGTAACCGCTAGAGACATGATGAATACTTTGCCTTAGAGCATGGCAAGCAAGAAAGTGATATGAGAATTCTTCGTGGTGGAATCTCATTTTATAACTGAAATTAATTATTGAATAAAAAACATGCACCATCTGTCATACTGCCTCTGAGGGCACTGCAACCATGTTCTTATTGCGCCGCTTACCAGTTCTATGACTGCGTGCGAGTCTAAATGAATTCGCTCGCATACAAACCAACAATGACTTTGACACGTGGTATATTGCAGTGGTCTGGTCATCCATCTAACCGCTCCGCCTTTGCTTACATTCAGTGAGTTTGTGTAGGTAGAACTAAATACCTACCCGACTCCTCACCTGGCATGACATTTACTGATCATGGCTTATTAAAAGTAGACATCTTGCAAGTTTAAAATGTCTGCCGCTGTATCTTCAATAACCAAGATGTATGTATATGTCTGCCTCTGGACCAAAATTGGGCATGTGACGTGATTTTCATCCTGTCCTGTTATCACGACATGATCATGTAAAATTAAAATAGTAAAGCAAGAACATTTTCGTAAAATGTTCTCTAGGTGGCAATAAGCAACCAATAAAGAAATATTCGCTTGATACAAATACTTGCAACAGTTAGAAAAGACATTTCGAGTTATTTAGTAAAGTTTCCACCACTAAGAAAGTTTTTCATATACCTTTCTTTGTCTTAACATGCCCTAAGAGACAGGATTCATAATGTCTAGTAGAATGGAATAGAATTTTATTGCGTAACGGTGACAACAATTTTACAATTTACGTTTGTTATATCTCCAAAAATTTCCAAGAACTCAAATAACAATGATAATAGCTTAACTTAATAAAAATCATACATTTTTTGTAAGTAAATGTTGTCTCATTCGCTTCTTCTAGGGCAAGTATTAAGGGATTTTTTTACTGTACTATAGTGGTTACGAATCGGTTCCTTTTCCATTATATATATACCTATACAATACAACAATAAATTTATTCGTTCCTTTGGCCAATAATACATTGGATGGAATTATATACGTCTTTAAGTTTGGGAGTTCCACAGGGCTCAATATTGGGCCCTGTGTCATTCGTATTATGTATTAATCGAGCTCGATTGGATTTTATGTAATACTTTTTTTTTACAATGTTGGCTGATGATCTTTATTTTAGATCCTGTGCAAAATGTGTTAGAAAGTAAATGTAATAATATTGTAGAAAAGGTATGTGCATTTTTAAATCAACATTAGTTGTACTTCAAAGCAGATAAAACTCACTTAACTCAGTTTCATAATAGAGTCTATTTCTTTTCAACTCGATGAGTCGATTATAACGAGTACTCTCAGAGTACCTATTACATTTTTAGGTTTACATATCGATGAGTGTTTGACTTAGAAATTACATTGTGAATATCTAATTTCCATGCTAGCAATTTAATTTTTATTTAATATAATATTAAAACCATGTTTACCAGGGAGCAATTAGTTAATTTATACTATGCCCAAGTGGAGTCTAGATTAAGGTATGCCAGCTGTTTCTAGGGGAACTCCGCCACTTTATCACAGAATATTTTCATTGCTCAAAAACGGATAATGAGTTATATATCTCATGTTTCTAATACCCATTCTTGCAAAGAGATCTTTTACTGGAGTCGATCTGGATTTCAAAGTGACAAGGTTTTTTTTGGAATTTTTTTTTGTGATATTATAAAGTCGGACATCTCAAAACTTGTGGTGACTAGTGTGAGCGCCTCACGGGTGGTGGAGGGGGGAAAATTTACATGTAAAGAAACGGGAAATCAATTTTTCAGACATAACTCGCTTAGTTTGATTCGGGTTGAAAAATTGTATAGGGTAAAAATAAAGGGCTCGCAAGTGTGCATAAACTTGATTCGTCGAAATCAGTCCAACGGTTCTCGAGATATTGCAATTTGAAGATCCAGTTTTGTATACGGTTTTTGCGCTGCGGCGAGAACGTACCGAGAGCCGTTTTCGCGTTTATTGCGGGGAAGAAAGCGACTTGGCAAACTTGCTATTTTTTTCCCCAATAGATAGTCGGGTCCAAAGTACTGTGTCCAAATTTCAAGTCGCTAGGTCGATTAGCAGGGGTGGGGAGGAGAAAACAAAAATAAAACTAAAACTGCTGAAATTTCCGCAATTTTGGCCGCATATCGCCCAGCAAACGCGATATTGTGTATTAAAGTTCCTACTTTGAAGTTTTATCATTTGTTTATAATTTTCGACATAAATAAACAAATGGTTGCTGAAAATCGGATTATACATTTTTTTATTTTAGATAGTCATTCACAAAGAGAAGTTAAAAAAAGGTGTCACTTCCGATGATTTTGCGTGCCAGATCGTAGTGGGGTCCACTATTTAGAGAGTATAATATTTTAACTCTGCCATGTTTATACATTTTCAAAATGTGTGTTTGTTTATCGAAAAACGAATATGTTTACTGGGACTAAAAATATTCATAACGTAAATACGCGTAGTAAGGAAGAGTTTCGAATACCATATGTGCAACCCTTAATTTAAAATTACATGGGACCAAAATTGTTTCTGCTGTCAAAATGCTTTTACACTGTATGTTATTTTTTACCTAGTATTTAAGGTACTACCAGCAGCTTGATTTTATTTTTCAATGTTTCATCTGTCTGTAAAGAGAAAAGTGACAGGTAAGTATGAAATAATGACAAGGTTCCATGTAAAACAACAGTTTATTACATTAGGTACATTATTATAACTATTATATAATAAAAAATAAATAACAATATGGTCATTACTCATTGGCAAGTATATTGACAATAAACAACTTATTTTCTATATACATTATTATTAAGACTATCACATATAACAATTATATATTTATAAAATATATAATTTAACAAATTAAAATAAAATGACAACATATTTTGATTTATGTACAAACTCATAGACATTGTTGGTATATAGATTTCTATTATTTACAAATGGAAAGTACAAACCTATAAAAAGGTTTGTTTAAATTTTATCGCATTTTATTTACAAGACCGAGACAGGCAGACAGCAGCGAGTCGAAACTGGCAAACCTCAGAACAATTATTATTAGGGACTTAAAAAATAATGGCTTTTTTCCTGTATATTATCACTTAAGAGAGGCATCCTAGCATCGAGAGAATTATTTGGCCAAATATATATCATTCCTTCCTAATGGACCTACAACAATTTAAATTTGAGAAAATAGTACTTTACGTAACAAGTTATGCAAGGGTATCTTTACAAGACATATGTAGCCAAATTTAAGGATATGTGAATTCCAAGCTCTAATAATTATTGACACAGTAATCAGGCATTACCGGTATCCAAAAAAGTGTGCAAGTGCCAAAATGCCAAAACAGCAGCAGCTGGTAATTACCACAATTTTTTGGAACAAAAGTGGATTAAACGAATATACTTCAATGCTAGGAACCCCCTTCTAAGCATTAGGATAACCCTGTATGTTATTTTAATTGGCAAAAATTTTACGCAACAGCTCGTTAAAAGTAGCACATTTTTCAAAATTTGAACAACAGCCTATGCTAAAGCTTGATTGTCTAGCAAAATACATACATAAGCACTTAAAGTATAGCATAGTTCAATGAATACAGCTTTTATTTGGCACTTTATTTGGATTTTAACTTTGCATTTTATCACCATAGGTCATGGACTCACTTCAGCGTTAACAGAGAGACTTAATATTTAAATTTCAAATAAATATTTATATTTTTCTTTATTTGATGTATTGGTAATTGTAACTTATCTCTTATTAATGTCTTTATGTATAATAAACAGTATTTTGTATTTCTGTAAAATGAAATTATTTTATTGACTCGAGGAATTTTTAACAAGTCAAGATGAGAAGTATAACGAAATATATTGGAAAATGGCAAATTTCCTGGATGGTCGTTGTTTTGTGTCTCATTAGATTAAAGAACAAAAGAAGTCAGCTATCAGTAGACATAAATAAGAGTGCTGCTTCTTTATCTTTATTAGAAAAATATAAATAAATATCTATAGTCCAAATCACGAATGTTGTCGTTCATGTCATCAATTTATGTACTTCAAAGACATGAGATTTTTGTATAGTAAATACTAGTGCATTACAATGTTAAAAACAGAAAGTCATGTCTGCTGGGGATACGACAGAAGTTCCAAGTGCAACGATGCGTTTTAAGAGATGAATAATACAACCGTTTGTTGCAGCCACAACCAATAATGTTCAATATTCTGTCAGTTCAGTAGTGTGTTGTTGGCGCATTTGCCAAATTTAATGATTTTCTATTCCCTCTCGTTATTTATATAAATTTGTAGTTTTTTACTGTGGCATTTTAAGTTTCCTGTAATTATGTAAATATAGCTCATGGCAAGACAAAAAAGTACGTTTTTAAAAAATTTGAAAATATCTTATTTTTCTAGATATATCGATTTTTCAAAGACGTTCTCAACTTGCTCCACGGAGGGCTCTACAGTGGCGATCTTGGGCTCATCTTCTTTATAGAAAATTGTACTATCATGCTATGAAAGAATTGAAATGATTTCATTAATTAAAAGGCTAAATAAGTGGCTCTAAAACAACAGCATTTTTTTAGGTTAGGTTTCTTTAAAAATTATTTTGCCAATTTCTGGGCTCCAGAAAGTCGTAGGACATTTTTCTTTTGTAAATTCGTTAAAAAATGTCAGTAATCGATTACCATATAAGTCGTTTCTGTAAAATTGAAATTGGCAAAATTATTAAAAAAAAAAAACCCAAAAACATGCAATTAATCTAACGCCATTTATTTATCCTTAAAATTAATAAAACCGTTACAATTCTTTCACAGCATGATAGTACAACTTTTTATAAAGAAAATGAGCCGAAGATCGTTACTGTAGAACCCTCCATGGAGAAGTCTATCCGATTTTCCGATAAATCGATTTTTCGAAGGGTAAATAAGTGGCCTTAAAATAATAGCATTTTTTAAAGTTAGGTTTCCTTTAAAATAATTTTGCCAATTTCTGGGCTCCAGAAAGTTGTAGGGCATTTTATTTTGTAAATTCGTTAAAAAATGTCAGTAATCGATTCCTGTATACATGTCTGTAAAATTGAAATTGACAAAATTATTCAAAAAAAAAAAACAACCCTAAAATGCAATTAATTTAAAGCCATGGAGAAATCTATCCGATTTTCGAGAACGTCTTCGAAAAATCGAAATATCTTGAAAAATAAAAGATATTTTTTAATTTTTCAAAAATGAACTATTTCGGCTTGCCGTGAGCTATACTTACGGTTGATAGTGAGTATTTAAATGTAAATTTGAAAAAGATACAGCGAAAACAAGAAAAGCCAATTTTTATGGTATTTTCGATATATCTCGAAGTGTTATCGCAACTGAAGATATTTTTAGCACCTATAACTTCCTGATTCAACTTTCTTCGATTAGAATCAAAGTTTTTTTTATTTACAGAAAACTGCTTTTTTCAACTTTTCAAATTTTACCTAATCTTGTAACGCTCACATTTTGAGACACTATAATTTAATTTGTAAATCTCAATTATGTATGCCAAAGCGCTAATGTGCGCCATTATTCCTTTTACTATTTAAATTTAAATTATAGGATATTCATCTTAGCATTATACGCGTTTAAATTTTATCGGCTAGTCATGACAAATGCTTGACCAATAGCGTGGTAGCTTGTACGAGCAAGTTTAGTCGATAGTAAGCGGGCATATTCCTATGCCAAGTCGGCAACAAGGGGAGAGCAGAAAAAGATGGCGTAGAGGCGGTTGGCCGTAAGAATTAAAAAGCCGCCACATATTTGTAAATGTCTAATTATAGTGAATATTAACCGCCAATAGAATCAGTAAAGTAGTTATTTTAGTTTATATGTTCTGTGTTATAGTGTAACATTGCCCATAGTTACAGCAAGGCTCTATGTTAAATTGTGCATCACAGTAACGTGTACATCACAAAGCAAATATTTAATAGTCAATTAAATGACAGAATGAATCTGTATTAAATAGCAGCAAATTGCGTGATTAATCTGAATTAGTTGCTTTGATGCCATCCATGATTATTGGTGATTTTAAGTACTTGGTTTGTAGTTTGTACGTACTAACGCTTTTGCAGAATCTTGGGAACCCCATTCAGAAAGTGAATTAAAAACAGCAGATGTTTTTCTTCTCATTGCAAGCGTAAGTCTCTATACAGCCAGGTATCGATACTGAATGTAGCTGGCGGTATATTCGTGACGTTATTTTTTCTCAGAAACCTTTGGAAGTACGGACATTTTTTTTTACATAACTAGATCTACAACTTTTGTTTGCCATGTTTCTTTTATAAAATCAAAATTATAAGAGATAATCAAATGAAATCGATTTATTGTATACACAGATGTTTATTTTAAAATAAACCCAGGAGGGTTTGAAATTCCACTGTGTTCATCTAATGCATTGGGCATTTGTAAGCGGACGGTGCAACGAACTTTTAAGGAAACTTATGAGGAGCAGGAAGCCCCAAATACTATGGCAAATATGGACCCAGAATAAAAAATAAAACTAAGGACTTGGTGGAGGCAAGGAAGATAGATGCGAGGGATACAATTTATGATATGTACTCTAAGAGCAAATCTGCAACATAGCAATATTATATTATATTAAAATTGTCTGAAGTAATAATTCTTATTTTACAGAAAATTCCTTTTACTTCTTGATATTTCTTTCTTAATATGTTCTGATCTTAGTTCAACATTTTATTTTCAATTTGGTCCCACTTGATCTTTTTCACCTTCACCAAGATGTCTGTTATTATTTAAAGCTCCCTGTGCTACCCTGTTATCGCTGAAGTATTCCGACCCTTGTTTATCACATACTTATGGTTTATTTAAAAACACTGAAGTTAAATAAAACTGTAAAATATATATTACCACTATTTTATACAAAAAAATAACAAAGCTCGGCATTACATAACGCATATGCTTTCTATTATTGCCTAAATGATATATACCAAAGTTAATTCCTGAGGACACTTACGATTACAATAAATATATTAGCATATCACCTCGCCATCAGTGTTTCAAATCGAATATTTCTATAAGTAATGGCTCTACTTGGGAGGGGTTAACGTCTAAATAAACGTTAATTAATTCCTCGTTAACCTTGTGGAGTTCGGTGATTTTCTGTATCAGCTTCAGGAACGTGGACTTCGCCTCACATCCGGGATAAACGCTTTCAAGGTATCTTCTCAGCAGGTAGTAGTAAGAATTCTGAAATAAATTAAGTATTTTGATTACTTACATATTTTATCTTGCTCCCGATTAATGGCGGTACTGATTTTTGACTTTCAGATTTTTGCAGGAATCATGCCACCATATTTGTACTGTTAGTTGAAAAGATGACTTGTGTGAAGTTTTAATTAATTTACAAACCAAAATATGACGTGCAATTCCCGCAAATCAGAAAGAGAGCAAATAAGAAGATAAATCGAGCTCATGTCCATGTATCTATAACTTTAAATTTCCAAATTTTCTCGATTCATAATCAGCAATCATGAAAACCCATGACTATAAATTTCTTCTGAGATATTTTCAATATTAAATCGTTTATTTAATTTTTTTTCTATGCCTGCACATTAGGTACCTATTCATGTAATTATAGGCTCAATATGGCCCTTAAAAGGTTACAAATGACTATGTGTTAAGTTAAGTGTGATGTTGAAATAATAATAAAACAAAACATTTTCAACCAATTTTTAACCGATTATATTTCAAAAACTTTCGAAAAAGCGCAAAAATAGAGAAAAGCGCACTTTTTGCATAAAAATGCATATAAATATGTGTTCCCCCATGTTACTTTTTTCCGGAATACGATTTTCTGTTTATATACTCCTCAAATTAGAGAGACCTCTATGAAGAAAAATTCAGTGCAAACAAAAGATCTTGAGTCGACTTTTTTCTATATATATATATTTTTTTTGAAATGGTAGTGTTCTTTCAATAAGTACTTTAGGCAAGTCTGCCTGGGGTAAAAAAGAGGTGATTTTACAAAGTTTGTATATCATTTGAGTTAGCAACGGATTCTTACAGGAAAAATTCGGCTGAACAAGATTTTCTTATGGAAAATTTTCCTAAACTGCGAGCTTCACGGTGAAATAATTGCTTTAACAAAATTTTTTTCGTTTTTATTTAATAAAATGAAAAAGGTTTGACGGTTCTGAAAAAATCTTGATTCAATTGAAAGACATTTTCAATATGCGTCATTTGGCGCCAGGCACAACTCATTTTGTCAACGCGCTCACTTGTTATAGCCAAAATAAATATCTTAATTAACAAATTGATTACTCCGAAACTAATAGGTCAGGATAGCAAATAACTTTTTTTTTTCGAATGTTTAATCGACTTCAAACCAACTTTAAAAGATAAATATTGATGTAGGGCATAACCCCCATAGAAATCTGACGAACATTTTGAGACCAGAAAGAACTTGATCGGATAACCGGAACCGGAAATAAAAGTGATATTGCGTGAGAGGCTCTAATTTGTTGATTAACAACTTTTTGGACACGAGGTTTGGTGCAAATGAAAGCTAACAAGCTTTTCCATCAACCACAAAAAGTTCTACAAAAAAATTCAATCCCTGAAGAGTTATGCTCGTTTTTGACCCTTAAAAAAATCTCTCCCCCAACGTGAAAATAGTAAGATATGATGCGCAATGGGGTGGTGGGTTCGATCCTTGTGTGGACAAATTCTTTTTTTCGTCAAATTTGCTTTTTTTTCATGCAACTTATATTAGTGGATTTGTTTTACTACAACACTCAGGCCTCAAGGCCCATTGTGCTCGTAGGGATCTACAGTTTTGCGTGGACTCCAAACCACGGTCATCGGCTATCAACTTTGACGCATCCCCGGCCATCTCACCGCCTTTCTGGCGGGCCAATAGCCCTTGGGGTCTTCTCTGCAGCGAAGACAGTTGCCCTGTGCCATCGGCGCTGCCTTACTAAGCGACTTAACGGCCCGGAACTGTCTCAGTCAATAGCCTACCGACTAATAGACGGATACACTGGTTCACCCATCCAAATGCCGGCTCGGCCAGCGTGCCTTAACACCGCTGATCGAATGTCGGAAATTAAACCGGTGACCGTACCTCGTCCCCGTTCATGTAACTTAGTATTTTCTTTGATAATAAATGTTTTTACTTTCTGAGAAATTTTTTAAAACGTTAATAATTTTTTTTTGCAATTTTCATTAAATAAATGGCTATCTTGCAACAAACATATGATTGTTCTTGTCCAACGAGGGTTTGTCGGTAGTCTTTGTTTTGTTTACTACTTTTTGTGAAAGAGGAGACTTGTTTTACTTTATTTGAGGGGGGTTGCCTGTCGAAAAAATAAAAGGAAACAAATTCATTTTTCACTTTTTTCTTATAATGAAAAAAAAGTTCACGTCTCATGAAAAAAACACACACTTTGTTATTTGTAAATGAGAAATAATCAATAGATTTAACTATTTTAATGGCATTATTATTTTATTTTTGGTCTTTTTTTGACAGGCACCCCACTCAAATAAAGTAAAACAAACCTTCTCTTTCACAAAAAGTAGTAAAAAAAAAAAACAAAAACTAACCCTCGTTGGACAAGAACAATCATATGTTTGTTGCACGATAGCCATTTATTTAATGAAAATTGCAAAAGAAAATATTTATGACGTTTCTAAAAATGTCTCAGAAAGTAAAAACATTTATTATCATAAAAAACACTTGGCTACAAGAAAAAAAAGCAAATTTGACGAAAAAAAATATGCCCACACCAAGGATAATAATAATAATAATTTATTGGTCCTGTCGATCACAAATAGATGATATAGGATATGTCAAATGTAGGTACATAGAAGTATAAGCAGTATATTATACATAAATAAACTATAATAAAACATAGTCAAACTATGTAGTATCAAATTCAAATTATACAAATATGTATAAAACATGTATTAAATAACAGTTAAAGATACGAACACAAAAAAAGAATAGAGAAAAAAATATATAATCACAGACTTCTATCGTTATAGTATTCATTTAAAGAATAATAACACTTACGTATTAATAATTTCTTAAGTTCTGATTTAAAATATTTTATTTGCATATTTTTATACCTAACAGGTAAATGATTATATGCTTTTATTGCCAGATATTTTGAACTTTGTTCGTATTTTGTTAATCTATGCATTGGTATTTCCAGTGTTGTGTTATTTCTTGTGTTATGAGAGTGATAATTATTGAGAGTATTCGAACTTAGTTCTGTTTTAGCATATATTAATAGATTCAATAGCAAAGTGCAGGGTAATGTTAATATTCCCAATTCCTTAAACACAGTCCTGCAGCTATCGCGCTTACTTAATCCTACAATAAATCTCACAGCTCTTTTTTGTAATTTGAAGACTCTGATACTATCGCTCTCAGTTCCCCAGGCAATTATAGCATACGAGATTATAGAATGAAACTGCGCATGATAGTACATAATCAAGACCGACCTGTCAACAACATCCCGCAACTGATTAACGATCGAACGAACGAATAACGACGAAATGGATCGAACCCGTCACCCCATTGTGCGTCAAATCTTACTATTTTCACATTGCGGGAGAGATTTTTTTAAGAGTCAAAAACGTGTTTAACTCTTCAGGGATTGAATATTTTTTGTAGAACTTGTTGTGGTTGATGGAAAAACTTATTAGCTTTCATTTGCATAAAGTGTTTATTTATTTATTTATTTATTTATTTGCACTAAACCTCGTGTCCAGAAAGTTGTTAATAAACAAATTAGAGTCTCACACGCAATATCACTTTTATTTCCAGTTCCGGTTACCCGATCAAGTTCTTTTTGGACTCAAAATTTTCCTTTTTCCAAGCATATATTAATATGCACAAAACCCCATTTCGATATGCTTACCCAGAGCCGAGATATTCCATTTGCTAATTTGCAAAATTAATTTAAACTTTAAATAAACAAAAGCAAAAAGTTGCATTTGTGCAGACTTTTATGGGGGTTATGCCCGACATCAATATTTATTGTTTAAAGTTTTTTTTTTTTTTTTTTTTTTTCCTGGCATTCGGCCATTAGCCATACAGCCAACCACTCAAACTCATTTATACAAAGCTAGAACTATATCGACAATAGAAAAAATTATTGAAGACGATCAAAGGAAAATACACAGGGACACACGCTTCTCGTCCTGGGGTCTGTCAGGACATTAATTTTTTGACAAAGACAAATGTAGGACCACTATAGTTTAAAGGATGTAACAAAGGAAAAACCACAGAGGATACGAAACTAAGCTACCATCATTCGCACACACACAATATTCATAATAAAATTTTCGATTCGTCCAAAAAACTTATAATACAGTCAAAAATGTGTTTGTTAAATTGGCAAAGAAGAGAGAGTACATTAAACGGAGCTTGAATATTACAGTTAATAAGATTGTTATAAATTGTTTAAAGTTGGTTTGAAGTTGATCAAACTTTCGAAAAAGAAGTTATTTGTTAATTAACAAGTTGTGCCAATTGTTTAAACTATAAAAAAGTATTGAAGATATCAGGCCAAAAAAAATATGGTATATTCTTTGATATAAAAGGCATGCATTTTGAGAAAAATAATATCCTGACCTCATTAGTTTCGGAGTAATCAATTTGTTAATTAAGAAATTTATTTTGGCTATAACAAATGAACGGGTTGACAAAATGAGTTATGCCTGGCGCCAAACGACGCGTATTGAAAATATCTTTCGATTGAATCAAGATTTTTTGGATCCGTCAAACCGTTTTCATTTTATTAAATAAAAACGAAAAAAGTTTTGTTTAAACACATTATTTCACCATGAAGCTCGCGGTTTAGGAAAATTTTTCATAAGAAAATCTTATTCAGCAAAATTTTTCCTATAAGAGTCTGTGGCTAACTCAAATGGTATAGAGAATTTTTGGGAAAAATCCCAGGCAGGCTCGCCTATTGCCAAAAATGTAATAAAAAACTCTTACTGAAATATCCCACTCAAAATAAGTTTTATAAAGGCTTATCAAATCAATGTTCTTTTGTTACATGTGCTGCTTGACACTCTTGACAGTTCTGCTAATCACTGTCTCTTTCATATGGATTTAGTATAGATGAGACAAAAAACTGACAGAGGAAATTTTTTACCTGTTCTAATTTTATCACATCCTGGTGTATGACCCGTTGTCTCTCGGGGGTAAACAGAACGACAGCACACAATATTAATATAATATTTTCGTCTGCTCTCCAATTCGGATCAAACGTTTTGATGAAACGTTCGTGTTCTTGATAAATATTTCCTTTGGCAAGTTTCAACACATCGACGTTCACGTTAAGGGATTCTTGACTATGAGGAATCTAGAATAAATTAATCTCAATTAGAATAAAATTTACATAGATTTACTAATTAAATTGCCCCTCTAATAATGGGCTTCAATGTTAGTGTTAGTGGCGGACATGTTAAATTGAGAATTAAGATTATAACATTCGAACCAAACCGATTGTGTCCAAAACACTATGGTTGTTTTCAAATAAAAGCTATGCAAGCAACTGAAGTACTTTAGACTATAATTATCTTAGCAACAAACAAACCAATACACATTATGTATCTAGGGATAAGTTCTTCGATCGGAGTTCTCAACCCCTAAAAATCACTTTTATATGGCCATTGGATTTTTAATTTTTTTTCTTTCTCTATTCGAAGGCTTATTTTTAGCCAGTTTTTAAAGTTTTAGAATTTTTGCAACAGAAATTTATTTTTATCCCCAGAAATCAACCCCTAGAGAACACAAAATTTTTTCACTATATTCACCATACCGGGTGAGTCACGAATTTCGCTCGCCCCGATATTTCCTAAAATATTTGGAATAGAAAATTGAAATTTGGAGGCCTTATTACACGACTAAAATGCCATCTTTTCAATAAAAAATCAAGTTTGGTGCACATCCGGTTTGACCGGAAATGCCTACAACTTTCGATTTTTAAATGGAACACCCTATATATTTTTACATTTTTTGAATCTAGAGGAAATTTTGAATACAATACATCCATTTTGGTCACTTTTTGATAAACATTAAAAAATCTATTTCTGAATCCACAGTGCTGTGGTGCCCAAAATATATTTTAGTTTGTGTGCTACGTTACTATAAAAATAAAAAGAGCAATATGATTGTATTACTCAATTCTCTAGAGGCGTTTAAAATTTTTAAATGTGATTTTTACCCACTAACTCGGTTTTTTTAAATGGGAATTGAATCGTTCACCAACATTTTTAAATACCTCATTTTCATACGAATCTAATGATACCAAAATTTTGAAAATCCACTCAGAAATATTTGAGATTTCAGCCAAAATACAATGCAACCAAGCTTTTAGAAACATGCGGCTAATAGATAATAGATTAGTGGGCTTTGGAAACTAAAATGGCACATTTCTGTGTAAATCTGGTAACCTAATAACATTGGAAAAATCATAGTAGCCATTGATTTTTTATTGAAAAGATGGCATTTTAGTCGTGTAATAAGGCCTCCAAATTTCAATTTTCTATCCCAAATATTTTAGGAAATATCGGGGCGAGCGCAATTCGTGACTCACCCGGTATAGGCAATTTCAAATCTTTGTCCACCTAAAAGTTGAAAATGGCTCACGTGAGCTGTATCATGACAGTTTCAGATGGGTTATACATGTCACAATTAACGGAGTTCATTAAATGTTTTAAATGTTTTCTTAACCGCTTCTCAAGTCACCGAGGTAACTCCTTGAAAATCCAGAATGATTTTGTGTTAGGTAAAGAGAAACGAGGCCCTACAGTTTATAGTGGAGTGCAAACCACATCTTGGGGATAATTTTATAATTAAAATTATTTCGCACTGAGCAGGGATTGAACCTGCTTTGCTAGGTATGCCTGTATGCAAGCTAGATGCGCTAAACCACTGAGCTACCGTCCCATTAAATATATACCTTCCAAGTTTGTTTCTTAGGGTCATAGTTCATGGCACTCCTCAGTATCATAATCTCCGTACATCCCCCTTTCAGCAAGGCGACCTGGTCCTCCTGGCACATATTTTTAAAGGCATTTATTTTTTTCGCCATTTTAATAAGTCTTCTTATACCTATTGCGGTGAGATTTATAACGTCAACAAGTGCAGGGTCTGCTTCTAACATTTGTTGGGGATTTCCCTGTAAGAAAGTGGATAAATTGGTTATTAGATGTAAGGCTGGATTTCTGAAAGATACATTTTTTGTACTAATTAAAATATAACAGTACTGAGGTAGCACTCAAGCAAGTCAAACAGATTTATTATTGAGCTCAGTTTTAGTTTTTGCTAACAAACTTTATTTACAACATAAAAATCAGATGGAAATACTAGTGAACCCAAACAATTAAGAAACATGCTTTCAAAAACCAACTGAATAATGTATAATTGATTTCAGTTAATAAATTAGAGAATATTACCGGTCAATTATATTAAACTTAGTTTATAAATATTTTTTCAAATATTTAATTTTTTATGATTGAAGGCATTAAAAATAAGGAGTTAACCTTAGCCATTTCTTTACACTTAAGCAAGACATTTAACTGTACTTCTAAAGATATTCTGTTGGATAATCTAGCGTGAGTTAGTTTAAGAGGTGTGGTTTTAAATTTATTATTATTCTATAATGGATGTGCTTTACAATGATGCCTTCAGTGGTGTGTGGCCTATATAGAAGGGTGTCCCACAGGGTAGCTCCTTAGGACCACTATTCTTTTTGTTTTACGTCAATGACCTACCACATATGCCAGGTTTTTCAATTTTATTTGCCAACAACACTACATTTGCAGCACGGCTAGATGATATAGGTGACAAAATACTGTTAAAACTAAAACTGACATTATAGGTCAATCACTGAATTGGTTTAATGCAATCAACTTTGTTAACACATTCGCAGACACTCATTTTTATTGATATGTGCCTAACGTGACACTGCTGGCATAAGCCGCATCGCCTACAGTGCCCATAGGGACACTGACGTTATATGCCACAAAAACTTAGTACGCTCTAGATACGCTTGTCGGCATATCATGTAAATTTTACATGTATTAAGGTATGAAGTGTCCCACTAGGCACCTTGGGTAAAAAATAATGACAAAATTCCTAATAGTTTGTTGGTGATGAAAGAATTTGGTCAGGCGATCTAGGGACCATGTTTGGCGCGTTTCTGTCTGATTCCTGTGCATATTTCATAATTTATTCATGTGTGAAATGGAAGAGAAGCAAGAAAAGCAACTACTTCGTTGGTATGAAGAGCTTGAAAGTGAGGGCGAAGATTCTGCCAGATAAAAGGGAACGATACGTATAATACAGATGATTCCATAGGGGATCCAGAATACACGTTGATGTATTGTAGTGATGATGATTAAGTAGTTGTAATTTTATTTATTAAAAGTTTTTATACTAAAATCAACTGTTATTTTTTTTTACATTTGGCATATGACGTCAGTGTCCTACTGTAGCTAAGATGCTTCTTCTGGGACATGACGTTATATGACGCAGACTGTTTTTCCAATATATCTAATTCTTCAGAAAATTCTGATTTTAAAGCTATGTGTTGCATTTCTTTATGTATACTAATAATGGTTTTAATCATGGTGTCAATTTCAGCACATCTCAATATTTTTAATTGCCCTGCTGGAGCGAAGGACTATGACGTCAGTGTCCGTCAATGTGTTAAAATACAGACAAAATGAACATATTAATATTTTCGTATTAAGAGGACAACCTTTGAAACAGGGAAATCATCTGACACCGTCACCTTCAATCAAAAATATTGGCGCGTCAGACCATACATACCAATTTGTCAAACATTTTTTTACATTTATTCGACAGATAAAAACTAGAATTAATACCGATACTGCAATTATGATGTCTCATATCATATTTCATAGTGCAATCTTAGTTTTAATTTTTGTATATTGCTGCACATACGGATGTTAAGTCATCTAGGTGCAATATTCTTAAGAAGGAAATTCTCTACAAGCCATATTTTATAAATCTTAAAAATATTGTATATATATTTTTGTATTTAATATTTGGAGTTGATAAAATGTAAAAATGTCAATTTATAAATAAAAAAAATCTGTTGTGGCATAATGAATTAGGGTCATCTGCCCACATTCAAAAAGCTTTATTTAATTTATCAAATTCCCACATGTCTATACTTCAAAGTAATAGTATCCATTATTTTTATTATTACTTTTCCTTAAACTTAATAATTTATTGCATTGAATTTCAAAGTGAGACTATTTGTTTTATTTATACAGAGATTTACAGAATTATGTTTCTCTCCAATTCATTTCAACAAATTGGAATTTCAAATCGAGTAATTAGTAAGGTGATAACGAGGAAAAAAGTGTATAAAAATACACGAGTGACTCTTATCACTAAGTGCAAGTAAGATGATTACCGATATCAGAGTAAACACAGTAAATAGTACTTGATTTAATGAGTTCAAAATCAGGATGTACGTCATTGAATTAATCAATACTATTTATATTTTGGCACGCATATTTAAAACTATGCACGTTTTAACTATATTATGAGCATATAAATATTTTCCCCCCACTCCTATTTGGTTTACCTTAAATTTGCAGTCGTCCCCTATAAGGCTGTTCAGTTCATCATCCACTGGCGTTAAGAGAGCTTTATTGGCTACGATAAGTTCATTCAGCTTGGCCCTTTCGGCATCATTTAACTCTCTCGAGTTCGAGTGACACTGGGCTATTGAAGAAAACGCTTCGAACTCCAATTTGATGGCCTCGCAGAGAATTGATTCTATGGGACTCGGGTCAACCGAGCTTATCCTTTAAACAAATAAACGGTAAATAAGACAATAAACAGCCATATCGGCGTTGTGACCGATCATCGGTATCGGCCGATATTGGATTGTAATATCGGCGCGATATCGGTGTCGGTAAATAAAATACTTTTTTATAATAATAATAATAATATCTCTATTTTCATAGGACCCCATTAAAGGTATAGAAATATAGTCATAAAATCGTCAGACATTCTAAAATATAGTAAAACACATAACACTAGACGAAATCAAAGTACAGTAAACAGAACAAAATAAATATGGACGAGAATTACTAATATAAACTCAGTACACTCCTGAAAACTAGTACAACTAAAATATTTATTTATGGAATAAAAGCTGTGCTCGATTAAAGTGGTGTAAGCTGCGCTCTTAAAGAGGTGAACGCAATTAACAGTACACAAGGTCTAAAGCTGGAAAAATTTAAAAATTGATGAAGAAAAAAAGATTGTTCCTCGATATGCCATGTATTAGTTATTGTTATGTTTTACAATACTCTTTGCAAATACAAAACGTAAGTGGGTACTGGGGCCGTGGTGAAAATCAACTTCGAGGAACGATTTTCTTCTGGCTAATCACGAGCAAACGATTTGCATTGAGAAATGTTCTAATTTTAAAAATGGGGGGCCAACTTCACAGAGCTCAGTGAGGCTACATTCACCACAAACGGAGAGGCTTCTGCCCAGATTTACAAACTTTGGGCGGCTAGGGAAAATCTTAACTGGGGTGAGACTTTAAACAAGCGATTAAATAGGATTATTTTTTCTACTGGATATTTAAACAGACTAATTTTTCTGGACTTTTTGAGAAATAAATTTCTGAACAAAATTCAAAACCTGCCAGAAAGAGATGAGCTATATTAACTCTTAGATGGATCCACCCCACATCCTGAGATAACTGTCAGGGAGTGGCTCAAACAGAACTTTTCTGGTAGGTGGATTGGGCATAGTAGTCCACTCATAGCCTGGGCGTTAAGATCGCCGGATATGACTACCCTTGATTTTTATTTGTATCATAGATAGATAGATAGATAAGCCTTTATTTGTTCTTTACAAGTACCCAAAAGGGTGTGGAACATGTCACAGAAAAACTAACACAATGTATAAAATATTGCATAATGTATGTATAATATAAAAAAGATAAAAGGTAAAACTTAAGATTAAAATCTTATATTAAATTTAGAAACATACACATATTAACTTACAAATTAAAAACTGTTTAAACATTCTACAGATTATCCTTAAAATACTCGTCCAGAGTGTAATAGGCTTTTTTTACAAGTATGGCCTTTAAATTAGTTTGTAGTTCTTTAATTGTACCATTTCTAAGAGTATGTGGAAGCTTATTATAAATTTTGATCATGGTATATGGCATGTTTTTTTTTTGGATAAAAGTAAAGCTTGTTTTAATGTGTAAAAGATCATCTTTGTTCCTTGTGTCGTGTACGTGGTTTCTGTCATGATTTGCAAACAGACAAGTATTCCGCACAACAAAAATAACAGACTCATATATAAATAAATAAATAAATAAATAAACATTTATTGCCAGAAAAAAAAACAAATTTTTTTTTACAGACAAAAGGTGGAAGATACCGCATAGCGTGTTTTCACTTACACCTAATTTACATTTACTTAATATTAATATATAATAGGACAGTTAAAAGAACAAAAATAAATAAAATAGTATATATTATTATAGCGTCGAATAATAAAACATTACAACATTCACTGGCTGTCACATAAGAAGTCTTTGACCTGCCTTTTGAGAGTGACAGCGCTGACTGTGTCATTCTGTAAGCATGTCATTTTATTAAAAATATGAGCTGCCTGATAACTAAAACTGTTTTTAAAAAACTCTGTCTTGTGCTGGGGAATAGACAGCATGTTGTTGTTTCTAACTTCTACATTATGCAATTCTCTACGACGTATCATTAGTTCTCGTAGGTATGTCGGACTATTAGTTTTCAATATTTTATGTATCAGGCAGCTCAGATGTAAAAGTCTTCTCTGTTCCATTGTAAGCCAACACGATGCTCTGATATGTTGACTGGTATGCTCTCGTCTTGGTAAAGACATCACAAATCTTATGCAAGAATTCTGTATTTTTTGTAATCTATATGTATTAAAACCTGTTAAGTAAGGTCCATAGACGACATCCATGTAATTGGCAATGGATAGTACAATCATGTCAGATAACATCAACTTTGTTGATATTGGTAGGCTATCCCGAAATTCATAAATACTTTTTAATTTGAAGAAACTTGATTGGCAAACCTTACTGACATGTTTATCAAAGTTTAACTTTTTGTCCATAATCAATCCCAAATTCGAGACAGATTCTTTCCATTCAATTATATTGTTGTTCAGTTTAATATTGAAATTATTAGTGTCGAAACCAGACCGACTAAACATAATTGCCTGAGATTTTATAGGATTTATCACCAATGAATTATCTGTGGCCCATCGATACACATGTTGTAAATCTTGATTTAAATGTAAGTTTGCTAAATTAATGGATTCTAATATATCTGCCGAAAAGTTAAGATAAATCTGTAGATTGTCAGCATACATGTGTACTGAGCAATTTTGAATTACTGAGCAGATGTCTGCTGTATAGATTGAAAATAGTAGCGGCCCAAGAATTGACCCTTGGGGGACGCCTGTTTGGGTTATTTTAAAATCAGATAAGAATAATTCGCCTTGTTTACATAATTTGACGGCTTGCTGTCTATCTAGTAGATAGCTGGAGAACCAGTCCAATGCGACATTTGTAATTTTATAAAAAGATAGTTTTGCAAGAAGCAACTCTATATTAATTGAGTCAAACGCTTTTGACATATCAATTAAGACTAGTGGTGTGCATTGGCCATTATCAAAACCCCTTGTTATATCATCGGTAATCTTGAGAAGTGCTGTAGTACAACTAAAACCTTTCCTGAATCCCGACTGGCAAGTTGGTAAGATTTTATTATTGTTAAGATAGTCAACAACCTGACTATTTACTACTCTCTCTAATATCTTAGAAGGAGCAGGTAAGACACTGATGGGTCTCAAATCATTTATAGCTGGATTGTCTTTTTTAGGGATAGGTGTTACAAGCGCAATTTTCCATAAGTGGGGTACAGTGCCAGTTTCTAGAGAGTAATTGATTATATTTGTTAAGGGACTTAAACAATGTGGTACTGACAGCTTTAGCATTTTAGCAGAGATATTATCTGCGCCTATGGCATTACTTTTTAAATTATTTATACAGGAAAAAACATCTGATGGTGTAATTAAACTGATCTTAAAAGGCTCATTAATGTTGTATTGACTCTGTAAAAAGTGGTTCAAAGTATTTGGACTGACAGCTATTTTAGGTATACTATTTAGAAAGTGGTCGTTGATCAAGTTAGGGATTTTAATTTCATTGGGTATTTCAGTATAACTTTTGTTAATGATTTTATGTTTTTCTACCTTATTCCAAATTAGTTTACTATTTTTACCACACTTTTGCATTTCGTAATTATAGTAGGCATTCTTTTCATTGGTAATAGCTGTATTCACAATATGTTTAAGGTCTAGGTAATATCTTTTATGATATGCTAGTTGAGTTTTTTTGTACCTCTGGAAGGCACTGTTCTTCAGTTTAATCATTTGTCTCAAATTCGGAGTTAGCCATGGAGAGTATCGTTTTTTTATTACAATTGTCTTACATGGACAGTGTTTATCAAATACTTTTAGAATGGTATTATTAAAAATATTTACCTTTTCATTAATATCAGGCTCGTGATAGAGAGCACTCCAGTCAACAGATGAGATATCATGCTCAAACTGAACCAGATCGATGTTGTTAAAATTTCTGACACATGCAGTTCTTGGACACTCATTTATTTCAGGACAATTAACAGTACAAAACACTGCTTCATGATCTGTACTTATTGGTTCACAGCACATAACACCACTGTCATAAATAAGCTCTTTATCATTTGTAATCACAAGATCAATGAGTGATTCTGAGGTCTCTGTGACTCTTGTTGGATCCATTATTATTTGATGTAGATTAAAAGTTTCCAGAATATCATAAAGAAGTTTACTCTCGGCAGAGTTTTTATTCAGAAGGTTGATGTTCAGATCTCCAGTGAGAATACATATATCACAGTCATGTATAATCTCAGGTAAATCATCATATAAGAAATGTAGATGAGCAATTGGTATAGACGGAGGTCGATAAATAACTCCTATTTTAAAAGTTAATTTGTTGTATTTAAATTTAACCCATAGTTGGTTAATATCACTTTCGATATCATCTGTATTAAGTTTTTGTGGTTTAAATTTATTTTGTACGTACATTGCTACACCTCCGCCCCTTGCTATTCTGTCAGAGCGGATAAGAATATATTCCTCTATTTTGAATAGTGAAGATGGCATATCAGGGCTAAGCCAGCTTTCCGATATTGCTAAAACATGAATTTTATTGGCTGCAATAAATTGTCTAACGTCTGAGAATTTGTTACATAAGGATCTGCAGTTGATGTGTACTATTCTAAGACTAGAAACATCAGTTGGTGGCTTTGTATTTGACCTTTGTTTCTCTGCCATAGGATATATAGTGACTGACTAAGGTGAGCATAGGCATAGATGCTTGAGTAAAGACAGTCTTTAAATAAATATGTAATCCAGTGCAACAGTGAATTTTTATCCTCAATTTCAGAATTTTTAAGATCAAAAAGTAGGATTCTTGTCACAAAATTTGTTATAAACTGATTTGAAGGGTTACTGAATCCAGTAGTGTACTCAGACTTGAACTAAACGATCTGACTTCTTTTATGGAAAGGGCTAGGATGCCAAAACTTGCCTTTTGGGACAAAACTCACTTAAAAACTAATTTTTTAGGCAAAAATATTAATGGCATCATGTTGTACAAGACCAATGTCGTTAAACTTTAAAACAGCCATTGTGCAGCATAAATGTCTTTTAATCATTTTTTTTTACATTACATTTAAACACAATGGTACCTTTGCTATGCCAGCTGATGGCAAATTTAAAAAAACAAACATCAAAAAGTCATAATTTTATCGGTTTTTACTACTTTTAAGTACGAAATTGTTTCTGATTATTTGTTTTAAGTATAATAACAATAAGGAAACATATTCTTTATAGGATTTTGCAAACAGGAGAAAAAACTATCTATAGGAACTAAAAGAAACTATTTGTAAAATTATTGATTAATGATACAATAATCTTTGCATTCTTTCAATAACCTGAATTCTGGTTATACTAGCAATTAAAGTCCTTAAAGGAATTTTTTCTTCTTATTGGACAATTCTCATTCTAACACTAGTTTCCACACAGTCCCCTACGGCTATGCAGAGTAAACCAGTATCCACATAACCCCCTACGGCCTCGAAGATTCAGTTAAAATGAGAACAAAGGCCTAAAATGAATTTATTTACATACCTCGTCTTTTAGAAAATGTTTCAATCAAATGGATTACATTTTTATGAAATCTAACATTCTGATTCTTGGAAATGCTTACTTAGCCTTAGAAACGTTTTTCGCCCTTATTCTGGAGCTCATCATCATTAGATGACATTGACTGAATGAAAAAACAGATTTTCACCTATGTATTACCTAAGTACAAGTAAACCAATGTAGGATGGCCAACAGCCGCTCAGAGAGAGAAGAAATATCGTCGCTGTTGAATAGACAAGTTGCTTAACTATGAACGTAGTACAGTTGGGGGAAGAAGTTTAAGTAAAAGGTGCTCTCTTATTCACCAACAATCCAGGTATGTCATAGGCCAATTGATGTTTTCGATTGAACAACAGTTCTTTGTACATGTAACATTAATGTTTGTAAGTAGATACTTCTAATAGGTACCTATGTGTTAAATATACACTACAAGCACTTTTCTCAAGACTGTACCGATGTTTACACGAGGAAGGAACATAAACAAGTGAGGTCCGTAAAGGTGGGGTGGTTTCAACTACTGCACATCCTAATCTCGTTGGCCATTCTAGGATGGTCGACCTGTAGTAATGGAGCCTATATACTCTATACATGTTTAAAAGTGAATTATTTTTTGTTTGCTTTATTATCGTTCCACCCTAACCATCATTCTCCGTCCTGGGAAATAACATGGTACGCCGAGATTTCATGTTTTATTAAATTTAACGTACCATAAGATCAAAACTTGAATTAGTCCTACAGATTGTGTTAAAGCTTCCTATCAAGATTTTGAGTTTGTAAAAGGTATTTATTCATATGTGAAGATCGATTGAAAGATAAGTCAAGTAGCACTCTAAAAATTCTATTTTATGGCGCTTGATCTTAAAATATCTGAAACTCAAAAATAGGGACCATGCTAATGCCCAAATAGAGAATTAGGTAAACTACATCTCCCATGTCATGGGTCAAAATTTCTATTATACTATCTCTGGCATGATTCAAAATATTAATTTATCTTCTTTGATAGTTTAAATACTTTGTGTTCTCAGAAACGGTTTGTTAAAAAATGCTTCGGGTTTTTTAATCTGAGGATGAGAAGTCACAATATTGTAAGATTTGAACACAATCTGCAGTTATATATTCTGATTTGTGTGTATTTAAATAATTTTATCCCATCATTTAGGAATGTAATGCTTCCACATTCGTAGGTAGATAACATTATATTTACTATTTTTATTAATTATTATACAACTAAGTATATGAGATATGACATTCTTTTCAGTCTTATCTAGTTATATAAGCAGATTTTTTAATCTTTACTTTAAACGAAGATATTTTTCGAAAATTACTAATTATAATTCCCAGCTGCACAAATATAAAATATTGATAAAAAGCATAAACTCTAATGACTCACAGTTTCTTAGTTGCTTATCTGAAAATTTAATTTCATTGAAAACATCTCAAAATTTAAGATTTGTTATCATCACGCTATGTAATCTGTAGTACAGAATATCATGTTAAATGGTTCAAGTAAATATTTTATAAATTGTAAACATATTGTTTTTATTTCCATCACTACAATTATATTAATTATCAAAGTATTTGATTATTACATGTACTTGTCAAATTTCAGTTTTATTTGAAATGAAAATAAATTGAAGCATTAATAATCCCAGAATATAATTATATGTCTTTAGTCAAGGTAACTATATTCTACTGTTTTTAGATATTCTGATCTCTTAAACGTTCCTTCAAATTAACCACGTGTTTTGCAAAATGTACAAATTAAACATATACCTACTGGAAAACAACATAATCACAGCGTATAAAACATTGAAACATCGTTTGACTTCTCGTGAAGACGAAGTAACCAGCGTTTTAGTAAAAGACTGTGTAGGCACTTTGGCTTTCTCTCTGTACTGTACAATTTAGAATTAGAGACATCCTGTCTCCCAACGATCTGGGAAATAACTTAACTATGCATTGTTCTTAAAACTGGTGATCCAAACGATGTAGTTCACTATCGTGCCTTTGCTAAATTACTAGAAATTGTTTTATATAAAGGTATATATTGTGGCTTGGTTCAAGAAGTGACTAGGTTGCAGTCTTGGTTTTCAATAATTTGTTAAGTTTAAAATATTGTTTTATAAATTTTTTATTTCATATATTTTTAGGAATTTTATTATTTTTTTAACAGCTTATCATTGAATTAATAACTTTACAGCTAAAAAGTTAACCAAATACTTTTCTTCTTTCTGTTTTGTTTTGATATAGTCACTTGTTGAAGTAAATGTGGCCTAGGCCCTTCTTTCTACCAAGCCACGGATATAACAGCAGTATACGAAATACAATATCAACCAGACTAAAGGTCAGGTTGATACATATCGCTTATGCCAACACTCAAAAAGCACTTGGTCAAATCGATCATTAATTAAATAATTTTTATTAAACAAACTCAATAAAAAAAATTTTAAAAAATAGGTAAATCGTGAACTGAAAATTAGAGATCATCTACTTTAACAATATTAAAATAAAACGCTCGTTAAAGGTGTATAATAGTGTATATAGTCATGGAGTCTATACAGGGTCTCCCAATAAAAACTCCCAGGCCGGATATAGGTATTCTAAACGAATAGAGATATTTTAATTCTGTAAAAGCCAATTTGTACAGCATAAAGAGAGCTTCATTTTTGAATATAATTGTTTTTTTAATACATCAGTATATAGATGGCGCCGAGGATGGCGCTGTGCTCTAAAGAAATATTTCAATGAGAGAAACTTTGAAATGGGAAATCAGTTTTCGAGATATTTGAGTCCAAATGTTGGCATTTGCCCATATTGAATAATTGAAATGTCTTCAACATTTCAGTCCTTTAAGTGGGACAATCTGTATTTAATTTACAAATTTTAGAAGAAAATATTTAAACAATTTTTCATATAATTGCTTTGTTATTAGGTTAGATTATAATTAAAAATATTTGATATCTAGTGAGTATAATAACCAAAGAGTTTAATAACTAGAGAAGACAAGCTGTCGATTTGCCGGGAGTCGCGATTTGGTTGTCTTGGAGACGGTAGGCGCTTCGTTCTTGTCGCAGACCTCGTACCAGTCGTACCCTCTCTCTCCACTCTGTTTTACAAAGCAACACAGCTTTACCCGGCCCGCTTTGATTTCACGAATACCGTCAATTTTGAATCTTTGTTTTGAATAGCGTTCCGCTTTATCTACAATTACACATGTTTTCTCAAATTTTTCTTCTGTTTGTAAAGTTTAATCTGTTTATCACGTTTAATTTGTATATTACTTAATTATTTTTTTTTGTGACAATAGTTTATACTTATAAAGTTTGTAGAAAAACTAAGTCACCCAGAAGTCCCAGGTTGGTATATATACACCTATTGTCATCTGTCATACTGTCATTGTATTGCAATCGTCACCTCCCCTCATGTACTGTGCGACAAAGAGGAAACGAACTGTGTGAAAAGGATGAGAAGCATACAGCCTCCCGTTGCTTATACGTTAAGCTTATGGAGCTTGTCTCCTCTAGTTGTTAAACTCTTTGATAATAACCCTCATACCTTATAAATGAAATACAATTAAAGTTACGTTTGGAATAATAGTTTTGACATTTCTCAATTTCAATCACATTTTGTTTATTGGTGTGTCAATAGAACTGTATTATTGTACCTAACTATTGTTTTCTTTGTGAATATTTATTATTAAATATGGTTTCTCATAGAAATGAAGATAAATTAAACATGATTTCAATTTATGGGGAATGTCGTAAAAATACTTCAAGAGCTGAAAGTTTATGTATATGAAATACGTTTTCCTGGCAGACCTTTACCAGATTGGAAAACTTTTGTAAGTTTGTGTTCTAATTTAAAAAATTATGGAGGTCTTAAGAAACCAAAAACAACAAGAAAAAAAAGAACTGCAACTGATGAAAATATTGCATTGGTATGATATCAAGTAAAATAACCCAAACATGTCAGTATGCAAGTTGACGGAAGAAACAAATACTGCACGTTCCACCTGCCACAGAATTCTTAAAACAAACAAATTGTTTCCATATAAAGTTCATTTAGTTCATCATTTGATTCTAGGGAACAATGAGCGGAGATTAGATTTTTTGGCGCAATTTTCAATTCTCTTAGAAGAAAATCCAAATCTTTTAGATAGAATTATGTGGAGTGATGAAAGTCGATTCCACAACAATGGAGTAATCACAACACATAATTGTCATTACTGGTCTCAAGAGAATCCTAGGTGGATGAGACATACCAGATCCCAGAATCGTTTTGGAGTAAATGCTTGGTGTGGTATCGTTAATGGTTACATTGTTAACCCATACCTCTACCATGAGAATTTAACAGGTGAAAGATATTTACAATTTTTGCGAAATGATTTACAAGTACTATTAGGGAATTTGCCTGCTCAGTTAGATAATATGTGGTTTCATCAGGATGGAGCAGGCCCACATAATCATCACAACGTAGTTAATTATTTAAATCAAACATACCCAAGATGGATTGGTACCAATGGAGTACTTAGATGGCCCGCTCGATCTCCTGACATTACTCCATTAGACTTTTTTTATTTATGGGGATTTTTAAAAAGTGAAGTGTACAAAGAACCAATAGAAGACATGGCAGATCTTTATAATAAAATTTATGCTAGTGTTGCCGCCATTAATTTATTTATTTATTTATTTAGATACAACCACCCAACAGAAAACCAATTAAAGGGTGGGAACCAATTAAAGGGTGGGAATCGGCATACATTATTAAAAGTTTGTAGATCTGAACTAATTAATAGGTTTACAATGTGTGTTAATGAAAATGGAAATAATTTAGAATACCTACCTATTAAAATAGTTATTTTTAATTTCATTAGTTCGTAAAAATTGTTTTATGTTCGTAATTGTTTTTTTATTGCTTAAATGTTCGAATGGGCTTGTTCCATGATATTCTGTTTATATGGTTTTTATACTTTTTCATATAGTACTCGATATTCTCATTAGACACTTAAAATTTCGTATTATTAACTTTTTCCGTTCTCAAGATATAAGGAGTTGAATTTAGTAATAGTTGCAAAAACCGAGCGCTCATTTGTGACGTCACTATACGCAAGTGACATAAGAAAAATGGCTTTCTGGGACCTTTCAAATTTAACCTGAAAAGTCGAAAAACATGGAATTTTTAAACGCTGGTAACTAAATAAATACGTCGAGTGGAAGTTCGTTCTATGTGTCTACGGAAAGGAGAAGGTCGGCGATGAATTATAATCGTAAATTGCAGGTTCGAAATCGAAAATTCGTTCTGGCAGGAGCGAGAGAAAATTGTAATTTTTTGACATTTCACCAAATTGTACTCCCCTACTGTCAAGTAGTAAGCAAAACAAACAATACTTCGAAAACACTTATAATTATAACCAATAAGGAGCATCAAGTCTATTGAGATCGCCGAGTCTATGCGTATAGTGACGTAGCGCCTGGCCACGCCCCATTTTCGCGAGATGGAAATTTGTAATAGTTTTTAAGATACTAAACGTGCGAATAAGATTCTGATTTTTTGCAGATCCATTAATTTATACTTGCACTTTCGATTTGTGAAATAAAAAAAAAATGCTGAACAAGCCCATTATGCTAGTGTTAGAATGAGAATTGTCAAATAAGAAATTAGACAAATTCATTTTAGGATTTTAATTTGCTAGCATAACCAGAATTCAGGTTATCGAAAGAATGCAAAGATTTCATTAATATTTCTACACATAGTTTTTCTTTTAGCTATAGATAGTTATTTTTTCTGCTGTTTGCAAAATCCTATAAAGAATGTTTCAATACAATTATAAGCAAACAAATAATAATTCATTTTTAAGCCCATTATATGATAAACAATATTTTTAGTTTTTTTCCCAAGGATTACTTACTTCAAATATATTTAATTCATAAGATATGAAAAATTCTTTATATATTTTCTTCTAAAATTTGTACATTAAATACAGATTGTCCCGACTGAAATGTTGAAGAGATTACAATTATTCAATATTGGCAAATGCCAATATTTGGACTCAAATATCTCGAAAACGGTTAGTTTTATGGTTTTTTTTTAGAACATAATCTGCTTAGAAATGCTTTTCCTTCACATACCTAAACCCTAGTTCAAAGTTTCTCCCATGGAAATATTTATTTAGAGCACAGCGCCATCTATAGGTATACTGATATCTTAAAAAACTATTATATTCAAAAATGAGGCTCTCTTTATGCTCTACAAATTGGCTTTTACAGAATTAAAATATCTCTATTCGTTTAGAATATATCCGGCCTGGGAGTTTTTATTGGGACACCCTGTATACACTTTAAGATGATTTACACAGCAGGGAAAAAACAAGAAGAGTTGTCAACCTAACTATATGACAATGAATTTTGCTTTCATAGCTAGTTTCAAGCGTTTTTAAAATTCGTACCGATATGATATTTATTTATTTACCTTTGCACCTCACTGACTACATCCTTGGTCATGTCTATAGTTGGACTCGTTGTACTTTGTGGAACAGAATAACTGGAGGGAATGTTACTATTATTATTGCAGTTCGTATCGTTGTTATTTACCAATGTATTTGGTACACAACTGGAATCTTCTTCACTATTTTTGTGACTGAAATCGGGACTTAATATGTCTTTAATAATAGAGATATCATCACTGGATGACACAAGCCTTTCATTGGACAATGATATATTTTCTTCACTTGGTGTTCTAACAGGATCGGTATTGATATAGTTTATAACGCTAACGATGTTTGCATTATTTGATTGATACCCTAGTTCTGAAAAGTTCGTGTCTTTCGAGTCCGAATCGGTATTGTAAACACTATTAGAATATTCACTTTCTTGTGAGTCGGCTTCCATTGCCTCCTTTTTAATTTTCTTAAAGCCCGATTTGAAACCAGCGACATTTCTTTTTTTCGCCCTGTTCTCTTCTATTTTCTGCCGCTTTGCAACCTTGTCCTGTTCGGACATGATTAAATCCTTGCACATACCTATACTAAAGCATTTGTCGAGTCTACATTTTTGACAAAACCTCCTGGTGACAGTCGTTATGTCGCACTGATTGTTAAACGGGCACTTAAATTCTTTTTGGACCAGAGCATTTCTTCGGAAAAACGCCTTACAACTCTCACAGGTTACTGCATTAAAATTATAACCTAGAGCTTTATCGCCACAAACACCACACAGTTTTAGATCAATTTTTACCTTCATGGTCAACACTTTTCTTCGAAAACAAATATATACACAATAAGTAAACAAACAGGGTATGTCAAGAGTTAATGTCTTTGCGAATATGCTGCGAAATACGTGGGCGATAACACATAATCATCGTTTGATGCATATGAAATGTTATTTCGGGTATAGATAAAATAAATATATTATGAAGTGATACGACCTTGTCAATTTACTTTATTATCATAATAATACGTCACTGTCGCATGTCATATCATATTTGACATTGGGGAAAATGAAATAACCCTAGACTGGAAATTGTAACCAACACGGGCACAGGACCGTCTTCCGTCAATTTCCAATACTTGATTTGAATGCATAATTTCTACTGAACTGAAAAATGCTTTGTGGTATATTTTTTGTTCAAGTTGAGAGTTAAAAGATTTGTTTACTTTGGCTGCAAATTAAAACATGTTGAGAAGCTCTGTTGAAGTGTCTAAAGGAAAATTATTGTGATTTAGGCTAAGCTTGTACGACGCCACCATCTGCTGTTTTAGCCAATAAATAATAGCCAATCATCTCTGTATACCTGGACCGGCCTCGAAAGGGGTAGACCTGCTTTTTCGCCTATCCCCTCTGCAAATGCGGATGATGAAGGCGATGTTAGCAAACCTCCCCTGGTCCTGGCTGTTGGACCCTGCCAGCTGGCTCGTTTCTTCTGGCGCTCTTCTGTCTTGGTCTTCTTTCTTCAAACTGACAGCACCATTGGAAAGAACAGAAATATGACGAATTAAAGTTGAGCGAACAGTGATTTGTTAATTAACGCTCCAAGTCACGCTACGTGTCGGCCGTCCGCTCAAGCTGGAATAGGCTTGCGGGAGCCGTCGCTGTACATAAGTGGCTATAACTTTTGATCGGCAAAAACAAATGATATAAAACCAATTGGACAATAAAAAACTGACATTCTCTCGAAATATTACGTGTATTATAATAATACTAGTCAATTTACATTGAAGCGTTTTGTTACTGTCGTCATAATACTGAAAACTACGTTATATCTTCAACGCTTCAATGTTTATTTCACTAAAAACAATAAAAATAAAACTTAGGTGCAGTTTTGAAGATTTATACCTAAGCTTCCACCTCCAAATGGTGGGATTGTCAAAAAAAATTGTTTTTAAATTATTTAACTTCCTTCACACTTGAATTTTCCGGTTTGTTCGTTGCAAAATTAAAAAAGTACGAAAGATTATAATTATAGTAAAATAAGTCATTGTTACTTATAATACATATCTTCAGCTTTAATTTGATCACCTATAACTTTTCAAAACTTTCATATTAACGATAAAAGCTAGATATTCATAGCGGAAGACTGCGTTTTTCGGAAATTGACAAATTTTGAAGATCTGGTTTTTGTGAAATAAATGTTTCCAGTTTTTTTTACTGAAGAAGTATTTGTTTAATAAATAATTTTGTGGACAACACCGAAAACTATAAGTATAAAATTCGGCGATGAATAGAGATGGCCTGATCGGCAATTTGCGAATTGAGCAAAATTTGGCGCGACAGGAATGCCACGAAGTGCACAAAGATCAGATTTCCTAACGCTCTAATTTCTCTTTGCACCTCTGAGACACGGACTATTAGGGATGCAGACATTCGGCATGATGATGCTTTCGCAATGTGTTTGCTGCGAGTTCCCTAGACAGCTCATCGCACCAACAGTTAAATTCTCCAAGAAATATGCCCTCAAAATGATTTTCCAGCATTGTATTCTCTCTCATTTCTTGGCCACATTAACCGGAGTGAAGACAATATAGAAAGGTTGATTGTCCAGAGAAAACCAGATGGCAAGATGTGTAAAGGATGACCACCAAAAACGTCGGGCTAATGGGAAAGACCTTCGGTAAGGTCGTGTACTTAATAATAAGCAGCCGCGATAGGTGGTGTGAGGCTGTTGGACATGCTCTACAGCAAAGGTAGGCCAGCTGTAAAAAGAATATTACATGAATTACAAAAGTATGTCAAAATGTGAATAATAAGTCTTGCGGAAACGTAGAACAGGCGACCTATAACTTTTTTACTTTCTGATTTTTAAATTCCTTCTGTAGGTGACATTAATTTGGTTGTACAGATTCTTTAAGGACGCCCCCCCTCACTTTTGGCCTTAATTTCGGCCTTATGTGAAAAACTATTTCAATATCTATTTAATCATTTCGAAATGATTTTTTCTCAGGAATCCAAAAATTTTATAGAAAACAAAATTGAACGTAAAATAAAAAAGGAATAGATTAAATTTATATTTTCTTAAATGGGACACCCTATATATTTTTAAATATTTTGTTTGAGTTTTTTTTTTCTGATTTCAAAAATATACACTTATACCACGTAACACCTAAAGGTGCAACTATCTAGTGTTCTATGCGGACCGGAACAGGACGTATAATTTGAGATTAAACGACTATATGTTATTTTTAACAGTTTTTAATTTCAAAACAACATGACTCAAAACAATAATTTTAATTTAGTAATGTGATTTTTAAATATTAATAACTCAAAAACGGTAAAAATAACTGATATAAGTGATATATTTTTGAAATCGGAAAAAATACCCTATCAGAATATTTAAAAATATATAGGGTGTCCCATTTAAGAAAAAATAAATTTAATCTATAACTTTTTTATTTAACGTTCAATTTTTTTTCCATAAAATTTTTGGATTCCTGAGAAAAAATCATTTCGAAACGATTAAATAGTTTCGAAATATTTTTTTATATAAGGCCGAAATTAAGTCCCAAAGAGGCCCCCTCCATAAAGATTCACCGTGTACAATGAAACACATGAGTCTCTTGTGATGCGTTTTTTATTTATGACCAAAAACCACAAAATGATACTACCAATTTTGTTTTCAAAAAAACTGCAGCATAATACGTCAAAACGTCTTGATACTAAGGAGTGACCATAAAATTAGCCTGTTTTTACGTACGTCATATAACTTTGCACTGAAGAAAGATAACTGAACGCTGAAGGTCTAAAATTAAAGCTAATTATAAATGTAGACGACGGTATTTTCTTATTTTCAATATGGGGGTTCCTACCCCTCTGAATGGGGTATAAATATTTTTTCACTGAATTATTTTTTTATGGTGGTTTTTAATACAATTACTTCAAAGTTATTCTTCAGAAAAATTAAATTAAAAAATCTACATATTGTTATGAATTACACCCCCTTGGAACTGGAGATGATACGCCTATGCCTACTAATTGTGACTGGAAGCTAGCAGAACGAAATGGACTTTTCTGGAATGTGGTTGGAGAAGATTCTTGATTGTTTCTAGATGGATCTAGAGAGTCAAATTCAGAGTATATAAGGCGCGATTACCAGCGCGGAAGAAGAAGTTTTATTAAGAAGGCAGTTTATAAAAGTGAACAAGTTGAAAAGTGAGGTTAAATATCAAGTAAACAAAGTGAATTTGAAGTATTGTATAGTCAGTAAATTGTTAAATAAAGTGTTAGTGGTGTTTATCTCTTGTTGAAATTATTTAGAACCCACGGATTCATACAGTGTGTTTCCTAAAAGGTGGAAAATACGTAACAATATCTAGAAATGACCCCTAATAAAGGTTAAAACTACCCTTACATTAAAAAAATTCTAATAATGTGTGTAAAGTATTTTAAAATAATAAATAATATTCTGCTGTATACCTAGAATTGAACCATTACATTTCCTAATACTTCTCTGCTCAAAAACCACCCCTAAACATGGCACAAAAGTACTGTTTTATGGAAACCTAAAGAATAGATATAAAATACGAAAAAAAAAAATAATTCCTGTGTCTTGAAAAAAAAATAGTGAAAAATACCCATAATGAACCTTTTAACCCCCTTTTATCAGGGCAGCAACCCTTATAATGAAAAACGAAAAGATACCGCCATCTACATTTTTAAAAAGCTTTAATTTAAGACCTTTGGCGTTGAATTATTTTATTTCACCTCAAAATTATGATGTACGCAAAAACAGTCTAAATTTTAAGGAATTTTTCGCTCACTCTTTCAAGTCAATATCTTTATTCTATTTTGTTATCCAATTTAACAATGGAGTGAGGGTGCAAAACATCACAACAAAATTTGAGATCTTTGCTTCTAGTATATACACCAAATTCCAAGTTTCTGATCTCTTACAGCTTACATTACTCATTTTCCTATGACTTAAACCATTCTATAGAAACTGTGTGCACAAAAAAAAGTTACAGACAGACGGAGAGAACTTTTTTCAAGAGAATTTTTTTTTCCTCGAATTGAAAATAAAAATTTTGGATTTTTCTTTGAGATTACTAATTTTCATTCCACTACCTGAATGTGGAAATAACATTATATCAGCAGCAGATTCACTAGTTACAGTAATCTGTTACTATATTGAGGAGCAGATTTAGGGCGTGGGAGGCGTAATAGTGGTTTAGCCCCTCTCAGGAGTGGGTGGCGATATATGTTATGCAAAAGGTATGCTTTCAATAAGAACAAATAGGTAATAAATTATGCAAGTTACTTGAATGTATTTTTAAAGATTTGTAAGAATATACATACATGTTACATATATAGAACCAGTAGTTCAAATATGTATCTTGGTTTTTTATCCTCTAAATATAATTTTATGTCTCCGATTCAAATATCTATTCGGATCAAAGGGGGATCTCTCCCCAACACCCCAGAAAAATTTCGGTACCTTCCCACTAAACATGAAACATAACTAAAATATTAAAAAACATTTTTTTAAAGTTACTTTGTCAATATTCTTATGTAATATTGTTTTTACGTAATTATAATTTTATTTTAATATATCCAAAAAACATTATTTATTAAAACAGCTATGTTACAAGAAATCAATATTATTTATGTGTTTAAAATATAACATATATGCCATATTGTTCATAAACACTCTGATAATATTACTGGAATGTAACGTAATGCAATATTATTCTATAACAGCTCCATAATGTTATTATGTAATATTTATAAAATTATATTAAAAACACTTGTCATTAACATTGTTGTTAAATTAAAGTTACATTTATAGGTTATAATTATAAATGTTATTAAACCAACATTCATCTATAGTCACGTGATACGCCTAAATGCTATTTATTGGCCATTCCAGACCGAACGTAACGGACGCATCCGAGACCGAGACGGCTAACCAAGAAGAAAAGGAAAATTGACAAAATCGTCAGTCACACGCCATTTTGCCTCGAATTTGTTTGCAAAGATAGCATTATAATACCTAATAGTTAATATAGTGTTCAATATGTCCGAAAACAAAAGAGTAAGCGCATATTTTGTCCTGATTTCGTCATTAACAAATTGATTGTTGAAGTCCTGTTCGCAAAGACGACTTTATATAATAGTTTAGTTAGTGTTCAATATGTCCGAAAATAAAGGGTAAGTAAATAAGTTCAGTAATATTTAACATTTTTTCGAAAGTTCGGTTTTCTTAAAAATCAAAGCTCACATTGACAAATTACATTGAGAAGAGATGAAAAATAATTTGGTACTTATATAGCTAACGGTTCACACTCATTGAAAATGTAAAAATGTGTTTTTATGTAGGTATATTTGAAATTAATGAACTAATGTTTTAAATCCCTATTTTAGGAAGCAATTAATCTAGATCAAGCAACTCTTATATCGATTCCAACTCTTACTTGATCTTGGCAATTACTGAAAAGGACTTGTTGAAAGACAACAAAATTCGATGAATTTCTGCTAGTAAAAGAACTAGAAACAGATAATAACATGGAGAATCGGTAAGTGAAACTATATAGGGTATTTAATATTTAAAAATAAATTTTGGTTTTATATACTTATATAAGTACATGGAACAATCATTTTAAGTTTTTATATTGGAAAATTGTCGGTCAAAATAATTTTTTCTTGATTTTTTGCTTTCCCATTAGTTCTACTCTGAAATTAGTTATTACCAGTATTGTAGGAAATAAAGGTTGCATTTTTTTCTCTATTAATATTTTGAGATTTACGACTACAAAGGTGAAAATATGTGCTTCACTGTAGTTTTGTTTTGCTTCATTGCTCCTGCGTATAATAATTAGTTCGGATCGACTGACAAATTGATTGTTAATATTTACTAAAACAAATTTGATACAAATTTTTTGATTGCAAGAATGGTATTTCACATTTTTTTAATATACCTACCTACTCCATTAGTTCAGTATTATTATTGCATGGTTTAATTTTAAATATTCAATTTGTTAATAACTCTATATGTCAAACTTATAGGTTGTGTTGTGATAAATGTTACATTTAAGAGGCTATCAAAAAAAAAACATGTTTGCAAAAAGCAATCCCCCCTTCTCCCTTGTAGCATTTATGGAAGCCCCCCCCCTAAACCAGCGTTCGTTTCTAAACTTCCTCTTTCCCATATGACACCGAATTTAGAATGTTCCATATACTATCAATAATTTTAACAATTTTCTCTGTTTTAATTTCAGATGCGGTTTAGAGTTGCTTCCCGAATACCACCAAAGAATGTTTCGAAATTTCGAGTGTCTACGATTTTCAAAACAAAGAATGTCTACATAAAATATTTTATGCTATTTTCACACAATTTGTAAATCAATGTTTTGTATATTAAATAATGCACATTATCTCAAAATACATAATACAAATCAAATTGATTATGATAAACTCCATCAGAAAAAATATTGTGTGGTGAATACTATATCATCCGTACTATAATAATTTAACCGGGTTTGAATAATAAAGAACATTTATACATTTCTGCTGGTTTTATTCATAAGCTGGTTCAGAACAGGTAATACAGTATGTATAAACACACAATTACACATAATGGTGCATTTTCAAATTTTTATTTTATTTTCAATACAAAAACCTCTAGATAATTCTGTTTAGTTGTCCCACAAGTAAGTGATCTCTAAGATGTTTGTTTCTAATACATGCACTTTATTTGGTTTTAAAATTCGAAATATAACTAAATATATTAAATAATTCTGGGTTTCAAGTAATTAACTAATTTTTTAAATTCACCTATTCTAAACAACATTGAAAGGCACAAAAGTTATATTTGGTGCTTTGTTATTAATAATTAGTGAACAATTTGTACAACGCAAGCGGTTTTGAAATGCTAATTGTATTGTCATACATGCACATATAATAATTGTGATTATGTTAAATAAATTCTCAAATTTATTTTTATGATTCTATGATACAATTTTATATTTTATAATTATTTACAGGGTGGTCTTTAAATGATAGGTACAAGGTTCTTTCACATAATACGTTTCTTCTGCTTTTTCACTTTTTGTTTGGAAATGATTGAATGACATTTGCACAATTCTAAAATTGAAGGGATGAAAAGTGAAAATATAAGATCACATTTAAAAATCTAACAGCACAAAGTGCAAGGAATGTAATGGCGACTATACTGTACAGTAGCATATTATATTCCTTGCATTTTGAGCTATTATATTTTTTAAATATGAGCCTATATTTCCACTTGATCCATTCAATTTTAGAGTTGTGTAAATGTCATTCATCAGTCATCTCCAAACCAAAAGTAAGAACATAGAGGGGAAGCATCATTAAAGAATCTTATAGCTATCATTTAAAGATCACCCTGTAAATATTTATAAAATATAAAATTGTATAAATGTTAACAAACAGTACATCAAAAGAACATTATTTAAATATAATTTTCATAATTAAATTATGTTTCTTTTAATATTACTGAAATATTATTGTAGTAATCAAATTAAAACATTTATTTTGTTACATTTAAAAAATGTAGTCATAATGTAGTATTTAAAATATAACATTAAAACATTAATGTAGATATGTTGAGAGGATATTGCTTTAATGTTGTGTTCTTAATAATATAACTTTGTAACATTGCTGACTGGGACATAATCTATAACATACTTGTTATATAAACGTTAAAATTATCTATTGAATAATGTTACAAAGTAACGATGATACATTACTGTTTTATTTCGGTAATGTTTTCATGTTTAGTGGGTTGTGTCTAGCATTATAGTCACTGTAAATTTCTTTTATATGATCTAATACCGTTTGGAGTACTAAGTATGAGTCCTTTGCTTTCTAAGAGTCAGACATAAACTATCTTTAAGGGATGACATCCCAAGTTTTGAAAGGGGGTGACATTTTCGACCTTTTATTAATGGAAATAGATTCTCAAGCAGTTAAAAAAACCGCTTCCTAAGAAATCACTACTTTCACATCCAGATATCTCGTCCAAGTCACTTTAAAGGAAACATGTTGACCATATTTGCACTCTAGTATGTGGAAATTATTGGTCATAGACTTTTTATTTTTAAACGTGCGGACAAAAAAAGAGTTACAGACAGATAGACAGACAGACAGACAGACAGACAGACAGACAGATAGACAGGCAGACAGACAGACAGACAGACAGACAGACTGACTGACACACCGACAGACAGACAGAAATGTTTTTTCGCTCAAAATTAAAATCTCGACGTTCCATGGCATTCTAAATCTATTTCAAGAAAAGAAAAAAATTTTTTTTTACGATTACTGTACTTCCGATCCACTACGTGGATGTGGAAGTAAAAGTGCTATTGTTTGTTTTCTATAAAATCAATGCCTTTCGAGAAATATGACAAAAATTAACACTACTTGAAAATTAAGAATATAACGCAACATTAAGAAGACAACAACGGGGGATTTACTACAATAATTAATCAACGCGCGTTTCTTCTAATTCGATGCAGTTTGTAGTTTTAAAAGTTATGATTAAACACAATTTTCAGCCCACAACTCCGCAACTTGGTAATGGAAGGCAGTAGGAAAAGTTGTTATATGAAGTGATGGTACAGTTTTGAGCTCTCCTATATTTTTTTGAATTATTGACATTAACGTCTGGAATACTTACTCTGTATCTCATATTGACGAGCTTCATATCAATAGAAACAAATGAAAATAAATTACCAGAAAATACTAGTAATTATTCAAACTTTTACAAAATACTTATTACAGATGAGTTTAAAACATATATCCTTCTTATAACAATTATAAGAAAGAAAACATGCCCATTATGAACAGTACAACTGTTATCATGTTATTTTTAATTTAAATTATCCTGCTCAATGAAGGATTATTTAAATTAAAAATAACATTATGATAACAGTTGTACTGTTCATAATGGGCATATTTTCTTTCTTATAGTTATTATAAGAAGGATGTATGTTTTAAACTTATCTGTGATAAGTATTTTGTAAAAGTTTGAATAATTACTAGTATTTTCTGGTAACATATTTTCATTTGTTTCTATTGTTATAGAGCTTTTACAGTTCCATGACGTTGCATTTGCATATAATTATATTGAGTTTCATATCATTAACTTTCTTCATTTCTCAATTTCACGAAATGGAAAAATTCATATAAAATTCTTTTCGAGGAATGACAAGGGATAAAGGTACATAGATTAAGATTTTTTTATTATTGGCATTAACCCAATTTGAGAACGGCAAATATGCTGATGTTGTAAATTTTTCAAGCCATTGTTTGTTATTACATTACGCGATAATTTAAAAACATTAATTAAATATATGATATAAGATATGTTATGTATTTATAATTAAATTAAATAATACTGCATTTCTGCTGACTAATTAAATTTTCGAAAAACCAGGTAACCTACAACATTTGCTTGCTCTGGTAGACAGTCAGTTTTTAATTCTTAACGCATACGGCCGGGTTTTCTTTGATGTAAAAATATAGCGCAAATGAAAAATGTTAACCAGAAAATTTAAAATATTGTTAATTATTACTGTTAGCGGACTTTATGGTACAAACGGAGATGAACAATTGGAGACGTTTTGCAATATCAATGGAAAGAAGGCTTTGCAGTATGTCAGTGAAAAGTTCCTGAGTATCTCCATTGATCCTGCTGTTTTAATAGCTGGCCTAAATTTGAGGTAAGAATATTCCATTTTTTATATGGCTTTACTAAAATATATGCCAAAATTCTGAAGGTACAATATTTTTGTAAAACAACCCCTTGAAAATCAAAGCATTTTATTAACGATAACAAAAATTATTAAGGTTCTTTAATAAAACAGATCAGATAAAGTTGTCCAGGTGGTATAGTTGATGATTTTTTTGGCAGGCTTCCTGAATCGTCTGTGCTTATATTCGAAGTAAGCTTGTCGTTCTATTTTGAATTTTACGATCGATTACAAGAATTTCTTCAGTTCCTTTAATGTCAAAGAGTCAACTGTGCAAAATTTTTAGATTTTCCTTTTGATGAAAATTTTTTCAGATTTCCGTGAAATTGTTTGAGATTTCCTCGAGGATCTCTTGACATTTCCTTCTTGATGTGCACGAGATTTCCTCGTGGTTTGCTCCTCCTCGCTTATTGTCCCATTTCATTACGATCAATCATTTGTCTTCCTGCAAAGGACTACAATGGAATAAAATATGATGAAAAAATAAATGTCAAATTTGTAAAATTACGAAGCGCTTCTATTAGAAGAACACTATTCTCATTTCTTTTAAAGAATATGTATAGTGCAATGCAATTAGTCATTAAAATTGATAAATGACGGAACCCAGCTGTAATGAATGGAATTGAATGATTTTGTTTTGCATTGAGTTTTTAATACTAAGTACAAAAAAGTTTACCTTTTAAAAATTGCTGCTTTTTACTTGGGGTGGACAAAAAAGTAAAATAGTTACCACCGAATCTGATATAGAATTATATTGTAAGAGAAAAAGTTGGTTTACAATTATTCATGAAAATTTATATTTTCCCAGCTATAACGATTTGAGCTTTAAAAAATTGATACCTTGAGAATGTCTCTTGTAAATAACTCAAAAGTCTTAAATTTGTGGAAAAAGTGGAACGGTACAAAAAATAAGATTATGATAGTACAAGTATTTTGTTTGTCTGTTTATATCTGTACGATGAATGGTTCTAAAAATACGATAATTTAAAAATGGCGCTCGAACGTTTATCATTCCAGATATAATGTTTAAATCTCAAACATGTCAGAAAAAATCAGTATGATGTTAAAAATACATATAACAGAAATTAAAGGGCTTGAAGTACTATTTGATATTAATTTTTACTTTATTTTATTCGAGAAAAAATCATCCACCGAGATTTTTTCGGTTTTTACGCTTCAGATTGTGTAGATTACGAAAATACAGGTTTTTCAATTCCGTCTGTCTGTCTGTCTGTCGGTGCATTTTCTAAAAAACTGCTTTACGGAGAGCAGTCAAATTTGGTAGGTAGTTGACGCTACTGTCAGTGAAGAAATAGTCAAACTTTCACTGGAAAATATACAGGGTGGACCGTCTAAGGGGAATAAATAATGAAAAAAATATATTTTCGCTCTAATTTAAAATTTCCGTGTTTCATGACATTCTAAACCTATTTCAGAAAAAAAAAATTTACCAACATTTTTGAAGAATTTTTTACCACTAGAATAGACGAAAAAAAATTTTTTTTGCTCAAATAAAAAATTTTCATGTTTCATGACGTTTTAAGCCTATTTCAGAAAAAGGAATTGGGAAACATGTTTTACCAACATTTTTGGAAAATTTTTACCACTAGAATAGATAAAAAAATTTTTTTGCTCAAATTTAAAATTTCCACGTTTCATGGTATTAGAATTTTATAGGTTTAGAAACCTACAAAAGAAAATTTCACATTTTTTTGAAAAAATATAATTTTAATTTTATTGAAGGAAAAAAACATTTTTCTCTCAAATTTAGAATTTCCACGTTTCATGACATTTTAAGCATATTTCAGAAAAATCTTGAAAAAATTTTACATTTTACATTTTTGGAAATTTTTTTACCTCTAGAATAGATAAAAAAAATTACTCAAATTTAAAATGTCCATGTTTCATGGCATTCTAAACCTACAAATGAAAATATCACATTTTTTTGAAAAAATTTAATTTTAGTTTTACCACTAGAATTGATGGAAAAAAACTTTCTCCTCTCAAATTTAAAATTTCCACGTTTCATTACATTCTAAGCCTATTTCAAAAACTATTAAAAATAAAAAAAAAAAGAATAAATTTTCATAATTTACACGTTTTATGACATTCTAAACCTATTTCAGAAAAAAAATTGAAACATTTTTTAACCAACACTTTAGGAAAATTTTTACCACTAGAATAGTTAAAAAAAAATGTTTGCTCAAATTTAAAATTTCCACGATTCATGATATTCTAAACCGATAAAAATTTATTTAAATTTTTTTGAAAAAATCTAATTTTAGTTTTACAACTACTATGGTATTGTTTAAAAGTGAATTATTTAATATTATAAAACAATAGTTTTGATGGAAAAAAACTGTTTTCTCTCAAATTTAAAATTCCCACGTTTCTTGACATTCTAAACCTATTTCAGAAAAAAAAATTATTTCTTTTTACCATTTTTGAAAATTTTTTTAGATGACGGAAAAAAATTGTCTTTGCTCAAAATTTAAATTTCCACGTTTCATAACATTCTAAACCAATTAAAAAAAAAAAAGATTTTTTAACCACTGCTACACTCCATTGAATTTCTGCTGTCAGATAACCACTATGTACATTTTTTTGACCAAAAGTTATCAGGTTTTCTTTGTAATAATAGTGATAACTATACTCCGATTATGATTCTCAATGTCATTTCGTAATTAATAATTTTTTAGAGTGACCGCCATGCCCAAATAAAGAGGGAAGTTCTGTGTAAATACTTTTACCGATTTTTTTCTATCCGTACGGCTTGAAAAATAACGATGTCATGTGCAAAACAACGAGTGCTTTGTAAATTTTTTAAATAAAAAATTTTGAATTTTTCTGCTGTCATTGGCCACAGAATAGGCATTCAAAAAATCTGTACCAGTCTTTGTTCAAATCAAATCAAATATACAGTTTTATCAACATGCTCTAATTTTGAGGGCTTCAACTTGTCGAAAATATTGAAGAACTATGCGGTTTAAATGTATTTCTTTGCCAAAAATATGTCAAACTTGCATCCAAACGTTACATTTTAATTTATAACAAATAACCAAATAATGTCAGCAGTTCGGAAAACTAACAATGTAAAGCATTGATATCTTACGCATATTTTAATGCTGTTTACAATTTAATTAGGAGACTTTTAATAAATAAAAAAAATATTAAACGTTTGTAAACTGTCAAATTTCTCTTTTCGTTAATGATTATTAACTCATTTTTCAATTATTTAATGATTTAATTTTAATTTTTACTGCTTTCATTTTTTTTAAATTATTTACTGAAACAAGTTTGTAAAATACATAGATATTTACATACATTTATTTTTATTTTATAAGTTCGGACAAAACATCCAAAAGTTAGCTCATTACGTAAAAGAATTAAATCTACTTAAATAATTAATTAATAATAAAAAATGATTTATTTATGCCTTTATGACAATAATTAGGCATCATCGACTTATAACCTTTTGTAATAATTTATTATGGAAAAGTTCCGATTTAGAATTCGACTTACTTTTGGTTGGGACTGTAACGCCTCAACCTCCTTAAACGTTATATCTCGACTGATAAACGTTCGAGCTTCATCTCTAAACTATCATGTCTTTAGAATTATTCATCGTACAGAAATAAATAAAAAATAAAATACTTGTAATTTCATGATCTTATTTTTTGTACTATAGATAGATAGATAGATAGATAGATAGATAGATAGATAGATAGGCGTTTATTTGACTACTTTACATATACAAATACATTTGTAGCAGGTCATTACATTGTTATTACCTATGAATAATATACACATAAATAAAGATGAGTCGTACAATGTGAAATAAATTAATAAACAGACATAATAAATAAAAACCTCCTAGAGGCGTACTGCGTAAGTTACACAGCATGTTATATAACAGTTATGGGGGTAGTCATAAAATCTTCAGTTGTATAAAAACAAAACTTCAAGATATGGTTTCTAATAACAGTTTTAAATTTGTGAAAGTTGTATTGTTTTATATTTTCGGGTAGTTTATTATATAAGTTCAAGTTTAATGAGTTTTTAATTGATTTTGTTAAGCGATATTTAGGAGGTTTTAACAGATTGGCCGACCTTGTGTTATGGTTACGTAGCTCAGATGGAGTTACATACGAATTCTTGTTTTTATGAATCTCTAAAAGAGAGTAGTAAATATATAGGCTAGGAATGGGCATTATACCATATTTAATAAATAGTGGTTGACAGTGTTCCCTGAAACCTGCTCTTGCTATGATTCTTATAGACTCTTTCTGTTGTCGAAATATTTTTGCAGCGCTGCTTGAGTTCCCCCAGAGTATTATCCCATAACTTATGTGGGAGTGGATTAGTGAATAGTATACTGAGAGCAAAGTGTGTAGTTGTAGAATTGTTCTTAATCTTCGTAGAAGAAATAAATAGCTTGATAGCTTGTTGCTAAGTTGTTGTATATGATGGCTCCAATTTAAAGTATCATCGATAACTATACCGAGTAAACTGACACTATCTCCCTTCATTACGTCATACCTAGTAGAAAAAATTAGTCTTTGTGTTTTGTCACGATTTAGTTTGAGTGCATTAGCATTATACCAAAGTTCCGCTCGACTTTCAGTTTCATCAATGATATTTTGTAGACTGTTAATATTTTTGGCACTATCTGTAAGAGTTGCGTCATCAGCAAACATAACTATACTGCTAGGGAATAAGTAATAAAATAAATCATTTACATAAATTATAAACAATAGAGGTCCCAGTACAGATCCCTGAGGCACTCCATGTTTTACTGATCTAAAATGAGATGTCATATTGTTATGTGAGACGCATTGTTGCCTATTCTCCAGATACGACTTTAATAGAGACAACGGTATCCCCCTGACTCCATAAAAACTAAGTTTTTCGATGATGAGAGTATGAGAAACACAGTCGAAAGCCTTGCTGAGATCACACAGCGTAATTGCAGTGTGTTTACCCTCTTCAAGGCCCCCAACTATGTCACTCACAATCCTACAGATTGCATCTATTGTGGAACATTTTTGCCTAAAACCATATTGGCAAGCATGCAATAGGGAATACTTTTCGAAATATTTCGACAAACGATTTTTTAAAATAATTTCTATTATCTTGCCAAACACAGGGATAATTGAGATCGGACGGTAGTTATCCGGACTATTTGAGTCACCTTTTTTAAAAATGGGCACAATTCGAGTCACCTTAAAGATATCAGGAAAGCAACCCTCACTAAAACATTCATTTATTATACGCGTTAAAGGGAGAACTAGAAAATCTATTGTTTCTTTAACAATTTTACTATTTATATCGTAAATATCTAAACTGTTTGAAATTTTCAGATAATGTATTGCGTCTATAACCTCTAAAGTGGTGACAGGGTCAAGAAAAAAAGAAACATTAGGTGTCGGAACATATTCTAAAAAGTTCGAGGCATTTACGTTAGTTGCAGGCAGGCTATTTATGATTGTATCTGCTACCGTAGAAAAAAAATCAACAAAGCTATTGGGGCCAACATTAGTATCATTATTATTACTTTTCCGGCATGTATTACTTTCGAAATGTATTAATTTCCAGCTATCCCTGGATTTATTATCAGAGTTTTTTATGAATAGGTCGTAGGCGGTTTTTTTGGCTTTGATTATTTCCTTTTTATATAAATTTTTATAAGTGATATAAGCTGCTTTATCATTAGGATGCCTTGTAGTACAATGTACCTGTTTAATGGCTGTGAGTCTATCTCTCATATTACGTAGATCATTGTTAAACCATTGCACTGGTGACTTCTCTCCCGAAAAACATTTTTTCAATGGAAAATGTTTATGTATTAGAGCCTTATAGTTGTTTATTAAGAAACTCGATAGGAAATTTAGATCGTAACTGGGATCATTGAATATGTTCCAATTTATTTCACCGAGGGAAAGTTTTAACTTTTCGATTCCCACGGACGTGATTTTACGCTTCCATGTCATCTTTGAGGTTGCACAATTGTTACCTTTTACCGAAATATATTGACCATAATGGTCAGATAGGCATGGTTCGATAACACCCGTCTCAAAACAACCACCTTCTATGTTTGTCAAAACGTTGTCTATACAGCTAGAGCAGGTTTCACTAGCCCTGGTAGCTTCTAGAATTGTTATTTCGAGCCCATATGATTTTATTAAACAAACAAGTTCTGTTAAATTATTAGAGTGCCCAGTGAAATTTATATTAAAATCTCCTAATATCACGATTTTTTTGTACTTTTCAGAAACGGTGTTTAATAATTCATCGAATTTATTTAAAAATAAATTAAATTCACCTAGACAGGATCTGTACAATGCTATAACAATTGTTTTTATTGTGTAACAATTTAAGCCACAAAACTCTGCATGAGTTTCACTACAAAATTCATTTAGATCAGCTAATGGAGTATATTTAGTGTCACTTTTAACAAAAATTGCTACACCGCCATGCTTAATTGTTGGCCTACAGTAATAAGCTGCAAGGTTATAATTTTTTATTTTAATAAGTTTTATTTGACTTTCATTAAGCCAATGTTCAGACAGACACACGACTGAATATTTTTGATTTTCAAGAAAAAGAGATAGTTGGTCTACCTTATTTGAGAGACATTGTATATTGATGTGGAAAATACCAGTTGTTAATCTCCCCGAGTCATCGGTGGTGTCTTTGAAAAATCCTGTTTGGGAGGAAACCTGAATCTTCTAACTGCAGCTCCGCTAGGCCATATATCTGGATTGTATACTTCCGTTACCTGCTCAATGGGAAATGCCACCTTATAAGAAGATGACCGTTCACTACGATTCAAATCTTCACATTCAAAATTGATTGCTGGTGCGTTTACCTTTAGTGTCGCTAACAGTTCGTCAGCTGTAGTTTCAGCACTTATCCTATAAACATGTAGATATCCTTTTTTTGGAATAGTCTGGACTGATGCATTTTTACTGCAGCCTATTATAGGTTTGTATCTATTATACTTATTATTTTTTTGGAGGGGATTCCGTCTAGAAATGTTTATATTTGTATTTGTGTTTTTATCAGATCTTTGTGTGGTTTTTGGATGGGTTTCTTTATCAATAATCTGCGCTGTTTTTGTTGGGATACTCATAGCGATTGTAGCATATCCTTTTTGTTGGGTACTTTCTTGTCTACATAGGCTATTTAAATTATTGTTCTGAGTTTTGTTTGTGATTGGATTTGTGGTTGTACTAGTAGATGGCGTTGACTGTTTGATATTGATTAGATTGGTATTGTTTAATTGTTTTAACAATGTAATTAAGTCCTCCTGTTCTTGTGTTCTTTTTTCTAGATGATAAGATAGCTTACTTATGCTTTCCAGTTTATTTTCGAGAGTCCGTATTTCTGATTTTACTTTGTCACAGCTGATGTCTTTAAACTGCTCCTCGGTTTCTATTGAGTCTCTGCTATCCAGGAAAATGTCGTTTTCATTATTAATAATACACTTTTCGCGAAGTTTAGTCACATAGTTTACTAGTTGCTTATTTGAAACGCTTTTTGGCGTGTTTAAAGTTACTAGTATATCGATTATTTCATTTTTCTTTAATTTATTTAATTCCGCAGACACAATCGCGACCTCGTCTACCGACGCCATACTGGTACACTGTTCACTTTTTCCATAAATGTAAGACTTTTGAGTTATTTACGACAGTCTCAAAGTACCAAGTCTTTAAAGCTAAAATCGTTATAACTTAGAAAATATAAACTTTCATGAAAAATTTTAGCGTAAACTACTTTCTTCTCTCACAACATGATTCTATATAAGATTCGGTGGTTACTATTTTACTTTATTGCCTACCCCTCTAGCGGGGTGTAAACCACCGCCAAGTAAAAGCGGCAATTTTTAAAGGATAATTTTTTTGTACTCAATATTAGAAACTCAATACAAAAAAAAAAAAATGAAAATTCATTCTTTATAACTGGGTTCCGAGATAAAGACCTAATGGCACTCGACTAGTAATACTATACACAACAAATAATTCGCTAAATAAAAAATTATTGTTCAGACCGAAAATTTTTAAAATTATTTTATATTAAAAATTAACCAATCTTGAATTTTTTTATGGTAATTTTTCAGTTTTTATGGGGGAAAAAGCCCGATTTTACTGATAACTCGTTGACCGTTGAAGATATAAAAAAAATTGCTCGTTATAGAAAAGAAAGCTTGACTAATTGCCTCAAGAAAAGTCCTCTTGTAAATTTCTTGCCATGTTTTTCGAGAAAATCGATATTGACAAAAATTGCAAAAATTTGTGTTTTTAATGCGCGCGAATTTTCTTTTATTTGAAATTTTTTGCGCGCGGCCTATAGAAAAAATTGAATTGCTCGAAAACCAAACAAGCTAGGAAGAAAAATCAAAGTGGATTTTGAAGGGGATATAAAATACTCTCTTGTGTTGCCATTTTTGAGGGCTATTGAAATGTATATAAATAACAATATAATATAGTTATCTCTTGATTTTTTGTGCATCTATCTAAGCACAGGCCCATAACAAATAGCTGAATATAATATAAGTTATAAATGAATTACATTTTAGTTGAAGGTAGTACTCCAATGCAGGAAAAGTTAGGAATAAAAATAAATTTAGCAGCACGTTAAAGTTATCCAAAAAAGAATCCAAAAAGGCTGCATATTAAATTTATTGATGATATTTTTTCAATGCAATTTTTTAACTATTAAATGATTAGAGACAATAGTTATATGATATATAAAATAAAGAAAGTTTTTTGTGTTAAATTTTTAACATGTTTGGGTCTTTTTCTATTTTTAGGAAACAATAAAAAAACCGCTGCCTAAGGAATCACTACTTCCACATCTAAATCTTTCATCAAAGTCACTTTAAAGGAAACATCTTGACTAGATTTGCACTCTAGTATTTGAAAATTATTGGTCATAGAATTTTAATAATATTTGGAGCAGATGTCATAGAAAAGTTTAAAGCGTTGGTTTCTACCAAATACGTTAAATATGAAGTTTTTAGTTTACCCTACTTATTTTCCCCTACTCACCACCTACCACGACCCACCCCTTCAATGGAATCATCTCAATCAGATGTCATTACATTACATCCGTGTACTAACTTTCAAGTAAATATTTCAATTTTGTGTTATCAAACCCATTAATTAATAATGTAGCGGAGATGGTTGTGTTTGAAAAATATTAGAAAGAAATCTGGGGCCTTGGTTTCTAGTATATACACCAAATCCTATATTTATGTACTGTTACCAGCATGATATACTTATTTTCCCCTATTTACTCCTATTCAACTCTCAACACTTCAACGGAATCATCTTAAAATAATATCTAGTTCCAGATGTCGTTATAATACATACGTGTCCCAAATTTCAAGTAAATATTTCGATTTCATTTTATCAACCCCTTTAATAATGGATTAAGGATGGTGGGGGTTGAAAAATATTACTAAAAAATATGAGGCCTTGGCTTCTAGGACATACGCTGAATTTCAAGTTTCTGTACCTTTACCAGCTTGCTTTACTTATTTTTCCCTATTTACCACCAATTACCCCCACTCGTTCAACGCAATCATGTCAAAATATAATTCAGTTAAAGATATCGTTATACGTGTAATAAATTTCAAATGAAAATCTAAATTTAATTTTTCGCAACTCTATTAATAAGGGAGTGGGGGTGATGGGGGGATGGAACATATTATGGAAAAATCTGAGGCCATTGCCTCTAGTATATACACCAAATCAAAAATTTCTATACTCTTACCAGCTTGCTTTACTTAGTTTCCCCTATCTACCACTATTTAACCCCCAACCCTTCAACGGAATCATCTCAAAATATAATCTAGTTGCAGATGTCGTTATAATACATACGCGTACCAAATTTCAAGTGAATATTTCAATTTTATTTTATCAACCCCTTTAATAATGGTGAGGGTTGAAAAATAATATAAATAATCCGAGACCTTGGCTTCTAGTACATACATCGAATTTCAAGTTTCTGTACTCTCACCAGCTTGCTTTGCTTATTTTCCCCTATTTACCCCTATTTAACCACCAACCCTTCAACGGAATCATCTTAAAATATAATCTAGTTCCAGATATCGTTATAATACACACGTGTACCAAATTTCAAATGAATATCTCAATTTTATTTTATCAACCTAGACAGAAATTTTTTTTTCACTCAAATTTAAAATTTCGACGTTTCCTGACATTATAAACCGATTTCAAGAAAAAAACATTTTGAGAAATTTTTTACGATTACTATGTGTACTTACTTCCAATCCACTACGTAAATGTGGAAGTAATTGGCCAAAATTTGGCTAATATTAACATGCTGGTAAATTTGTAAATGTGAATATTTTTATTCCTAACTTTTTCTGCATTGAAGTACTACCTTAAATTAAAATATAATGCATTTATAACTTATATTAAAGTCAGTTATTTTTTTATGGGCTTGTGAATAGTTAAAAGTGCAAAAAATCAAGAGATAACTATATTATATTGTTATTTTTGTATACTAATAGGTATCAATAGCCATCAAAAATGGAAACACAAAAGAGTATTTTATATCCCCTTTAAAAACCAGTTTGATTTTTCTTCCTAGCATGTTTAATTTTCGAGCAATTCAATTTTTTCTATAGGCCGCGCGCAAAGAATTTCAAATAAACGAAAATTCGTGCGCATTAAAAATACAAATTTTGCAATTTTTTTCAATATCGATTTTCTCGAGAACCATGGCATATACAAGAAAATTACAACATGACTTTTTTTAGGCAATTAGTCAAGCTTTCTTTTTTATAATGAGCAATTTTTTTATATCTTCAACGGTTAACGACTTATCAGTAAAATAAGGCTTCTTTCACCGAAGGGGTGGTTTTTTGGGGGAATTGCGCGGTACCCCCAGAACTGATTTTGTGGTTTTGTGATGCATAATCCCTCCACTAACAGTTACTGAAGGAAAATCTCAGACTTAATAACATTCTTTG